>VWZU01019460.1:38610-79119 GCA_013397095.1 Sterrhoptilus dennistouni
TTTTTTTTTTTTTTTTTTTTTTTTTTTTTGCTATCAACTCACCTGTAGTTTAGCAACAGTTCACTTACCCAGTTCAGGTGTGCCAAAATTATAATTAAATTTCTATTGAAGAAAATACCTTAGTAACAAAAAAATGTAATAACTTAATTCCTGAACAAATAATCATCCAGCTGCTCTACACAGTATTACTGAGGACTTCCCAGCATGGTTCTGGAGCAATGGATTCTTTATGTCAGCAAAATTTCAACCTGGAAAAAAAAATTAAAAAAGAGGGAAAGCATTATTTGGTTGAAGTATTGGGTTTTTATGGCCTGATTTTGGTAGTGAGGGGCCACAGAGGTGGCTTCTGTGAGAAGCTGCCAGAAGCTTCCACCATGTCCAGCAGAGCCAATCCCTGATGGATCCCTCAGATCCATCCCTCAACCCCTCAGATGCTGCTGGCCAAAGCTGGGCCAAAGGGAGAGGTTGGTAGTGCCTCTGGGTAATATATTTAAGAAGAAAATCAAAACAAAGCAGATACAGTTTTTCCGGTAGTCAGAGAAGAGGAGGAGGTGAGAACATGTGAGGGAAACAACATGGAGACACCAAGGTCAGGGGAGAAGGAGGGCAGGAGGTGCTCCAGGCACCAGGGCCGGGATTCCTCTGCAGGCCGTGGTGAGACCAGGGTGGAGCAGCTGTGCCCCTGCAGCCCCTGGGGATCCATGGGGATCCACGGGGAATGCAGAGATCCCCCCACAGCCCGTGGGGATCCACGGGGAATGCAGAGATCCCCCCACAGCCCGTGGGGATCCACGGGGAATGCAGAGATCCCCCCACAGCCCGTGGGGATCCACGGGGAATGCAGAGATCCCCCCACAGCCCGTGGGGATCCACGGGGAATGCAGAGATCCCCCCACAGCCCGTGGGGATCCACGGGGAATGCAGAGATCCCCCCACAGCCCGTGGGGATCCACGGGGAATGCAGAGATCCCCCCACAGCCCGTGGGGATCCACGGGGAATGCAGAGATCCCCCCACAGCCCGTGGGGATCCACGGGGAATGCAGAGATCCCCCCACAGCCCGTGGGGATCCACGGGGAATGCAGAGATCCCCCCACAGCCCGTGGGGATCCACGGGGAATGCAGAGATCCCCCCACAGCCCGTGGGGATCCACGGGGAATGCAGAGATCCCCCCACAGCCCGTGGGGATCCACGGGGAATGCAGAGATCCCCCCACAGCCCGTGGGGATCCACGGGGAATGCAGAGATCCCCCCACAGCCCGTGGGGATCCACGGGGAATGCAGAGATCCCCCCACAGCCCGTGGGGATCCACGGGGAATGCAGAGATCCCCCCACAGCCCGTGGGGAGGTGCCCAGGCCGGAGCAGGGGATGCCTGGAGGAGGCTGTGATCCAGCGGGAGACCCTAAGGAGAGAGGAGCCCTCGCTGCCAGGCTGGAGCAGCCTGTCCCTGGAGCAGCCTGTCCCCCGTGGAAAGAGAGGCCCAGGGGGGCAGGTTTGGAGCACTGTCTGCCCTGGGGGCAGCTCACGCTGCAGCAGGTGCGGTTTGGCCGCTGCTCGGGAGAGGGGAGCCACGCCAGGGAAGGGCACGGAGAGCTTCTCCCGTGGGAGGGACCCCACGGCCTCACAGGGGAAGGGCTCCTCTCCTGGAGCAGCGGGAGAAAATCTCGGTGATGAACTGACCGAACCCCCACGCCCCGTCTGCCTGTGCTGTCAGTGGGAAGGAGGGAGCGGCTGGGGGGGGAAGGTGGTTTAAGGGCTTGTTTTACTTCTCATTATCCTCCTCTGATTCTGTTAGTAATAAATTCACTTTGCAACTTCAGTTGAGCCTGTTTTGCCCTTGGAGTGTTTTCTCCTGGCCCTTATCTCAACTCATGACCCCTTTTTAAATTTTTTTTCTCTGTCTTCTTCCCAGCTTTTCCAGGAGAGAATGAGCAAACAACTCTTGTGGGCGCCTGGCACTGGGACAGTGGGGTTTTTTTGCTTGAGCTTTTTTCCTCTGCATTCTAGGTCTATGGCTTACGTATTAATATAAGGAACAATGTCTTAGTGCTATTTGCTGTGAACTGTCTGTCTTCCACTTCTCTCAACTGAGAATTTCTGTTGTTTTGAAGGACATTTATTGCTAGGATCTCTATATATATGTTCTTTTGTTCCTGCCAAAGTTATTCAGGTATTTCAACATCTCATCACTAAATGAAATTCCAATACATTTTTGGCAAATTTAATTTTCTGCTACCTTGTTGCTTTTGCCCAAGTGGTCTAACTCTTTCGTCTACTTCATAGATGCAAGCCATTTTGGAATACATCTGACCAATTAGCTGCTCCTTGGATAGCTAAGCCTTTATTATCTCTCACTAAGTTTGCTTTACATGATTTTGGGTATCTGTGTGGAGTTGTAATTGCTTGTCAGAGACATCAGTTGACTCCTTGAAGCTATACTCAAACTTGATGTATTTGTTTTTAAGCCCTTACCATATTTTCCTGTTACCTACCATAACTGAAATGTGATTGAAACTCATTGTAGCTTATTACTTTCCTTGCACTCAGATAAGCTCTAAAATGTGTGGCCAAGTCTTGTTCTGATATTCAGATCATTTGCCACTCTACTTGAAAATTATGTCTAGGGTCTGTTCTGTGAGAAGTATATGCTTGATACACCAAGCACTGCCCTCTGGAACCTACCATAGGAAAATACATAGTTACCATAGTTACTGTTACTTTTTGTTTACAGAGTTGGGTTGAGTGAAACAAATACTTATTCCCATTACCAGTGATGGTAAAGTCTTTGGACTTTCATTTTGTAGCAGACTGAGTGGAGGCTTTCACTTTGATTCTATTTTTTTTTTTTTTTTTTTTTTTTTTTTTTTTTTTTTTTTTTTTGTCCACATAGTTTTTAGTTTCTTGACCAAGAATAAAGTCCCAAAGATGAAAAACTATTTATGGACACAATTTTACAAAATTAGTAAAGTAAATGGAAGTAATTGATGTTGATTTTGCCAGGATTGTAGTTCTCAAAACTCTTACAAACTTACTAAAACATTATTATTTTTATTCTTATTATCAAACCAAATTAAAACTTTTGGCTCTAAATCTCAAAACCCTGCCTAAACCTAATCCTGACCCAGGTGTCTTTCTTGCCTTCTGATGAATTGTGAATGTGCTGCTTAATCCTGCAATTCTTTTTTCTTTTTTTTTTTTTTCCTTTTGAGAAAGGATTTAAGATGAGTTCTGGAAATTGGTTTTCCAAAAGAATAACTTCATTACTCAAGGATAATGCTATTGATGGACTATACTTAATAGCAAGTAATATTAAGGCAATTATAATTGTTGTGTTTCCATGGATAACTGTTAGAGTGCCTTTGGTATTTCAAATGTATGATTGTATTATTAATCCAAATAAAGATCCTATCTGCAAATATATTTGTAAATAATGTTTATTTTTTCCATGTATGTTTCTGAATATACTCAAGTGTTTCAAGGAAAATCCCTAGGATTTTGTGGCACATTTCTTTGCTATGTGAGGGAGCTGAAATTACAGAACTGTCTGAGAATTAAAAATTCAAGCACTTATGAAGCATACAAGGTAACATAGTTTTTCTCCATAATTTAAATTGGTGGACTATGATGTGCAAGTTCCTTTTTCAAGGCCCTTCATTAGTTAATACATTGTGCAGCATTTCTTAAGCAATCAAGGATTTAATGCATGTCTGGTGTGCTTCAGCAACTTTATAATGTTTGCTGATACATTGCATCCTCTGCTCAGTAAAATATAAAGAAGCTACCCAGTCTAATAAATGGGCAGAGGTTTTTGGTTGGTTGATTAATTTTCATTTGGGTGTTTCTTTTGTAGTTAAGGATGAAATTAAGTGAATTGAAATTATTATTTTAGTTATATCCGGCCTAATATGAAGACAGCTAAAAATCTGAAAAAGCTTGTTGATGTAGGAAATCACTTTAGGGAACTATTTCCATCTTTGATGTACGTGTCCTGGGAAATTCAGAGAAGAAAAAATATCAAAAACATTTTGTGGAAATAAAAGTGTTATATAGAACCCTTAAACCATTATTGCAAACTGCATTGGCCATAACAGTCTAAATTTATTTCTCTATACAAGTAAGCCATTTGTAATTTTTAGTTTGCTTTCCATCCACATTATATTGAACCCTATGATATGCCACTTTCTTTCTGGCACACTATTTATAATATTCTTGACCTTAAATATGCATATATGAGTGTTGCCGTTCATTCTCTAAGCAGTTAATTATATTTTTACCATAAGAATCTACTTGTTCCTTCCTCCAATAGTCAAAATGCATACAAATGTTAACTTATTAAAAAGTAAACAAATGCAGTTATGAACTTATAAAAATACCTTACATCAGAAAATGTGTTTTTTGCGAAGTTTTTTATTATCAGAAGCTTCAAGAATTTATATCCTGGACATAGCATGACTAGGCTTTAATTCGGTTTGAAGTAAATGTGTAGTTTTACAGTTCAATCAATTAAACATTACTGTGAATTCCATTTCATGTAAAAGGAGTGCTTATATATGTTATGCATCTGTGTTGTATTTTATTTAGTTTAAAATTATACCAAATAATTTAATGACAGACATTATAAATTTTATAGCTACTGGAAAAATCATAAAAAATATAAACCAACTAAACTAAAAATAGATGGTTTTAAATAATTAGAAAATTAAACATATGTGGGAAATGCAAGCAAAATAGTCTTTTTCTTAAGTGTGGTCTTGTCAATCTGTTTACAAATTCAGAGAGGCACTAAGCCAAATCAAGGAAAATGAGGGATCTTGTTGACAGTAGGTTGTAAATGTTTTTCTTGACTGTTGAGACTGATAAAGAAACATTAGTGAGGAGTAAGTTATTTGAGTTATTCTACATGAATCTTTTAAAGGAGAAAGTAAAACTGAACATAATTACTGATTAATATTAGAATTGTACACAATTCCTGTAGAGAAAGACATAAAAGAGAACTTTTGCAAATACAGCTAGTATGGCTTCTCTTCCTAATAACTGGCAACTGATACTTTGCAAAGTTTATATCAGATGGAGAAAATAAAGTCAAGGCTGATGGCTTACACAACATCCTTCTTCCAACCCTACAAAAAATTGAAAATTCAATTCATAGCAAATCAAGTCAGTGGGTCCTATGCTATATATGGAAACAGGTTTTGTAAATTGAAAGTAATTGTCACACAGTGAATGTTGTCCTGGTAAATAAATATTTAATAGAAACTTTTCTGAGTGCTAAAATATTCATGGAGTGATGGCAGTATCTTTTATTTAGCTGCATTAATTAAAGCAGCAGAGGAAGAACACATATGTAACACCGAATGTGCAATGGCCTCTCATACACAGAAAATTGCAAAGTGAAAAATGTAAATTTCAGGGTGAGTACTTCATGTCTTTATCAACCCATGTAAGTACCGAGTACACAGAGCTTTAGGCATTTCTTATTCCATTAGAGAAAATAGATATTTATTTTAATGGCTGCACTTTTTCTTATAATTGAAGTGTAAAATCATGATGTTCATTTCATTTATATCCATATCTTCAGAGCAAAATTAGCTTTTCTGTTTGTTTGTCTAGAATGTTTTATTGTAATGTAATAATATTACTCTATCAGAACTTAGTAGACAGACATATTTTTTTCAACATTCCTCTTTTAATTAACTTGCCTTACAAACAAAGGCTACTATATGAACACAATATATACACAGTATTTATCCACAGTATATGTTTTTAGTTAGGAGGCAGGTAATTATTGCTCACTGTAGAAATAATGTTAATCTACTTGTTCATGTAAAACAAACTTTAAATGTCATTTTACAGAGATAATAATTACACACCACTGTGCCATCTTAAGATGCAGCAATTACACAGAGCAACTTCTCATTAGCCCAAAGGTCAGAGGTGAGAGATGATCACCATTTCTTGCTAATACAAACTTAAATTGGTTTAAGCTAAATGTAATGATCTAATAATCATGAAAGTGGAGACTGTAAAAGCATAAGAGGTATTGTGGTTCACTTCCAAACAGAATCATGCAATCTATAAACAAAAGAACAGTGTCACTTTCATAGCCCACTCTCTCTTCCTATTGAGTATTTCTTCTTGTCTATTCCAGGAAGAAACATAGCACAAAGTAGCTGTTATCCCTGTTACAGGATAAAATTACCTTTTTAAATAAACTAGTGGCAGCTTTGGAACATTAAAATGTATTGTTTCAATTAAAAGAAATAACCTCAAAATAATCTTTAAACATTAATGGAAAATTGCATTTTCAGTGCAAGTGTCGCAATAGCTCTAAACATATTTACTTCTGAACATTTAGGAGTTCATAGAATGCAGTAGAAAAAGAAAATAAATACTACAGTTGAGTAATTCTAAACTAGACACTAAAATAAGCTGTTCTTGAAGTTTCAAATATACCTTTCAGTGAGATTAAATTAAGATATCTTAAATCACTAGCTGAATTATCTTTAATCTTCCTTTCCCTGCCCTAATTTTTCTTGCATAAATATGTAGATTTCATATATTTTCTACTTATTTCAAATCAAGCATTTGACTCATGGACCTACATTCCTTGACAAACAGCTTAGATTTGAATGGACATACTGGAAAACAAATATTGAGCAAAGGCAAAGGCAAAAAAAAAAAAAAAGCTTCCTAGGAAAAAAATGGTGTATACGTTTTCTTTCAATATATCAGACATAAAAGCATCAGACAAAACCTTTAGGATATTTGTGTTTGCTGAGTAATTATTCAAAAGGCAAATGCAGGGAAGGAAGTTTTTAAGATTCATTTCTTAATAAATCTTAGCTATAGAGAAAGTAGTCATGCTAAACAGCATTTTTTTTTCCGGCATAATTTAGGCAGTACTATAACAGAACTACTGAGCTTAAGTTGCATCTTTTCTATAAATCCTATGTATATGCCAGAAATTTATTTCAGCAATAAATTAGGTGATAAATTAAGGAGGCACAATGCACGTAACAAATACATCCAACACATACACATCACTGTTCCTCTCTGAAACTTGCCATCCATGTCACAGCAGATTGTACAGAGGGGAGGAAGAGCAAAGCCTTTCTTTGAATTTAGGTGGCTGTTTTCTAGCTTTGTGTACAATGAGAAAATATGTCCTTATTTATATAGAAAAGTATTTCACTATGGGTAGCTGGGATCATGCCCGAGGGACTGTGCCACCAAGCATGCAATGGCTTGCTTGAGTATCAGCAAACTGCTTCTGCTGCACCAAGTGGCAGTTCACACACTGCTGTGCTTTCAGGTGCAGGCACAGCCTTTGTATGCTTTGTCTCACCTGCATTCCCAATGAGGGTGATAAATTACTTCTTAACATAGGTTGCAATCATAAAAACATGAACATGTGTTTTCAAAGTTTCCTGTATTGTTTTCCCAGTTAAAATACAGTACAGTGTAACTTGATTATCTAATTCCAGGTAGGTGAATTACTCTCATTTCAATTCAATCTTAAGATAAATGATTTTTTATGTTGAAGAGACGTTTTAGTTTTGATGCCACATAGTAGGCATTTCAAAACTCATAAAGAAGTTTGAATAAGTGGAATCTGACTGTCTGTTAGCTTTAGCAAAACATTTTTCTAGGAGCTGAAGTCCTCCTTAATCTTCTATGTTTTAATTCCAGCACTTCTGAGGAGGCCTATTTTCCCACAGAACTCACTTATTTATTTGAAAATAACCCCTAAGTTTGAATAAAATAGTTCTCTATGATAAACACAGCAAAAATATTTTCAAACTCACAAAATTTATTCTCTTGATATGTGAGGAATATCTATGGTTTGAAAGTGCTTTTTTGGGGGAGAGGGAGAAGTTTGCCCTTCCTCTGTAGGTGTCAGTTGTTTCAAGCTACATGCATGAAAAAAATTAACAAGATGAATCAGCAAATCCAAATCCTTAGTATTACATCAAGTTGTCAGGTTTAGGAGCTGCAGGGGAAGATGACTAATGTGCTGCCCAAGACTATATAGATACATCTGGTTGAGAGTTCTCATAAGATTTTACATCAGAACATAGGTTTTGCACAGACCTTTGTTCCCCATTACTTTGTAGGGGAAAAAGAGTTCCTTTTTGACAACAACCAGTAAGCAACATCCTTTTCCATGCTGCTTCTAGTCCTGTGTACATTGCCATAATTTATTAAAACATGTTATAGACATAACTCATTTTCTTATCCCAGTTTTCTGCTGGACATTTGAAACCCTCCTGCTTTGAAGTCAAGTCACTCATGTCACAAATGAGACATTATTTTAGGATAGGATCTCATATGTCATTTTTAATATGCTTTGAAATAGGCATCCAAAGTACAATTACCTCCTTGGAGATATAAGAAATGAGTGCAAATAATACAAATTAGGCCATAGCGGATGAGAATTGTAAGAACTTAGAGAAAACCTAAGAGCTGGAAAGGTTTATTTTTCTCAATTAGTATAATGCAGATATATAGATCTTCTAAAGGCAGTAGAAAGCCATGTCTACTTAGTAGCTACTTGCATACTTGAAGATTAATTGTTCACAGTTTGATTTACCCTGGAGCCACACACTTTTCTTTTTGTTATAAGCTTTATATTAGCAAGAGAATGTGTAAGCATCTCCTGTTTCATAAGCCATTTAATTCAGTGGATGTCCAAAATACTCAGGACAAAAACAATGTGCAGTGATCAAAGATGTCTGAATTAAACCCCAGAAATTTTAGCAAATATGGAAGTTAGTACCCTGAAAGAAGAATAAGAATAGTATCAAAATAGAACACAAAACAATGGCTGTGCAGGCACAACTACAGGAGGATATTTTAGATTGAAAATATATCACTAGTCTGAAGACTGGAGTTTCTTCTCCAAAGCAAACAAAACAAACAATGTGCAAACCTAAATAGACAGGTGAGACACATTTAGCAATACTGAAGCTTCTGAGCAGCTTTTATCTCTTAACGATTTAATAAAAAATACAATGGGATAGGATTTATGATAATTAACAAATAATCAATATATTAATAAAAATTGTTTGGAAAAAACACAATTATAAACTCTACAAACATCAGCTAAGACAATGAAGAAAAATCCAAGGAACTTAATCTTTTGACAATTAACAAACTTTTCCCAGAGGTGTGACATCTAAAAGTCCATAACTTATCTGGGAAAACAACCGAGGCTCTGAATCTGCTTCAGTGAAAAATATTTCTGCTAGTTCTGATACGTCACATTCTAAATTATGGGGTAAACTCTTTAATATAACAAACCATGAGTGTTCTATTGCAATTTTTCTTGTGTGCTTCTAGCTTTTTCTTTAAAATTAATAATTTTAATTTAAAAGTAATTTTAATTAAATTAAAAATAATTTAATTTAAAAGTAATACAAATCTTATTCTATTTGTAACTCAGTTTAATTTCCCCTCAAAAATAGTTGGAAATCTTCCTTTAAGATTATATTTTGTTGGGATTTTTTTGTTTGTTTGAACAGGAAAAGAAAGAAACCTTCTGTGTTTTGTTGTAACAAATAGAAGATTATATATAACATTTAATGTGCTGCCCCAGCATCTACCACAAATTACTGGATTTATATGTTAAATAATATTCCTTCCAGAACACATGGCTTAGTGAATGCAGCATTCTTCCCTAAACTGAGAACTCAATAGGAACTCAAAAAGTAGCTCTGTGGATTATGAATGGGAACAATTAATGGGTAGCAGTTACTGTTTTACATTAGGTAATTTTGAATTTTTGCAATGTACAATGTGTTCTCACTGATGATCTACCTCAATAACATTAACTGGTACCAAATTAAATGTTGCACAAATAAAGAAATGCAAATATGAAATGGATTCAGAATCAAAACTGCAACATAGCTTTAATAGATAATTAGATGACACAATTTCTGCCCCCAAGTTCATGTGTGCATATCTTTGACTTAGGTTATAGATTTTCTAATGGAGAACAGCAATCATGAACTTTTATTATATGTGGATTTTCTTCCAAATGGAAGAAAACAGCAAATAAAAAGGAACCGTTAGTAGAAAAAACAGGAAGTGTGGTGTTGCTTCCTGTTGGCTCACAGAAATAACCCAGAAGACAGATAGACAACGTAGCATTAAAATTTTGTAGTTCTGCCATATTTATCATCAGTAGCTTGTCAAGTTCCTTATTATCACCACACTTGAGTGAATACTTACCTAGAAGTACAGCTGACATTAATTGGTTTGATGTTCAGTACCTGCTGTGTGGTGAACATGGAGCTAAGTCTGTCTCTCCAGAGTCCCAAGGTTGTTGTCAAAGGATGCAGAGGATGCAGAGGCCAAAAGTTGTCATGAATGTCAAAGGTTGCAGAGGATGTCAGTTATCCAGCTCACCCACATTTGCAATGCTATATACTGCATGTCATTCATAGTCACAAGAGGTTCCCACAAGAAGGCTGGGGTTTATCTCAAGCAGTGAATGACAAGGGTTTGTGTTTGTTCTAAAGTGTTGTATGTACATGTTTTGCTTAAATATCTTGCAGAATAAGAATGGTGTTTATCAGAAAATTGGTTTGTTCAGCACCTATTCATGTTGTTAAACCTAAGTAACTACCATTTCTGCTTATTTGTATAGTGATTGAGCAATCATAAAATTAATTAGACCATAACAATCGCATAATTTTGTAGTCCAGCTGCACTTACGAAAACTGGAAGAGAAAGAAAGAGAAGAAAACATATTCGTTCAATATACAAACAGGTAAAACTGAATTGTCCAAATCAAGCATAAAACACAGCAAGGAAACACGATCCAGTCATTAGCCCCTACTGGTCATATACATAACATTCTCAAAGGCCTTGTTCTGATGATATCTTTTCCTTTCTACAGTGAAAAATATGTGAAAACAGGACTAAAAAGTATATTTTTACTCTTTTTTATAAAAAAGGCATGTTTCTAGTTACAGGACAGCCTGACATCATTGTAGAAAAACATGATGTAAAATAGGCAGACAGATTTGACAGATGCTTCTAATTGCTACAATGTGTCAATAGAACAAGACTTACCTTATCTTTTAGTATATAAGTCTCTCTTCCTTGAAATGGATTAGGTTCCCCTTGCTCAAGAGCAACAGCAACCCACAGTAAACTCCAATTTCATTTCAAGCCTGTCAGCCTGAATAGCCTTTCATATCAAATAGTTGTTGGAAGTAGAGGTGTTAGCATAATTTTTTTTCCATATATGTAAATAATGGAACTGATCAAAGACCAGACACTTAGAAGAGAGGTAAGGGCTCTTTTGTTACAATGAATAGCATCTGTCCGGAGAAACCACTCTCATCAAAGCAGAAAATCTCAATGATGAACTGACCAAAACCCCCATGCCCTGTCTGCCTGTGCTGTCAGTGGGAAGGAGAGAGGGGAGAAAGGTAGCTTTAAGGGCTTCTCTTACTTCTCATTATCCTCTTCTGATTTTGTTAGTAATAAATTCACTTTGTACTTCTAAGCTGAACCTGTTTTGTCCTTGGAGTGTACTGGGGGTTGGGTTTCTTTCTTTCTTTTTTTTTTACTTACAGAATTTTTTCCCATAAGTTGCTAAGGAACTAACTACTTGGTACTTAGGGTACTTGAGAAAAAGAAAAGAGGTTGCTAAAGTGGGAAGAGGAGGGTAGCACCTGGTTCCACTTCTTTTGTCTCTGGGAGTTTCTCTCGGAGGGGGAAGATACGGTGAGTTTTGGGGGCAGGTAAAGGCTGGGGCTGGGGGCAGCTCCATCNCCCAGGAGCTTCTGATACATCTCATCCACCGGCCCGGGACTGCTGCTCATCCCTGCCCTTCCAGCTGGGGGCTCCTCAGAGCCCTGCAGGGGCACAGGGCTCAGGCTGCCCCAGGGTTTGTGGGGCAAAGCCTCTCCTCCATCCCCTCCCGTCTCGGCCGTGAAGGCCCTCACGGGGTTCTTGGTTTCTGTTTTGTTGTTAATGCCATAGTTATTGTTGTTTGTTTGCCTTTCACACATACTAGTAAAGAACTGTTACTTCTACCCCTCATATCTTTGCCTGAGAGTGCCTTAATTTCAAAATTTTAATAAATTGGAAGGAGGAAGTTTGCATTCTCCATTCCAAGGGAGGCTCCTGCCCTCCCTGGCAGACACCTGTCTTTCCAAACCAAAACAAAGTGTTTTCTTCTGGTCCTTATCTCAACTCATGAACTGTGATAAATGTGACATTGGGGTAAAAATTTGTGAAGAGAAATATAGAAATGTGTGTTTGATTGGGGTTGGTATAAAAATATAAAAAGGTATGATCTGTTTAAAATCCTTCCTGAGTCAGGCGGCTGCTCGCGTAGCAACCGTTTCTCAGCCCGAGACAAAAAGCAGGATGGGGGCCATCAAGGTGGACAAAGAAACTGGCCAGCCGAGATAAGGATCGACATCATACCCAGACAAAGAATTTCCTCTCCGGACAAAGAAAAATTCCTCTCCAGAGACTACACACCGATGCAATCAGGGACCAGCGAGCCTGATCCGCATGTGAAAAGAACCTTCCCATATCGCTATTTGCAAAGTTTGAAGGATCCGGGAAATCCATTCAGTGTTGTATTTGGACTCTTTGTTGGACTATTCCCCACACCTGTTTTGCCTCGGGATACGAAAAACCCTATAAAACTCCAAGCCCCAGTCCGCTACATGTGGATTTGGGAAAATCTGTACCTTAGGGTACAGATCCCTGTCCACCCAGTGCTGTGCTGCCCATCCTATTGTGGTTTTTCTCTTTGTTGGTGATTGGGATAGTTTTTCTAATAAATTGCTTTTTGATATTACTCTGATTTTGCTATTGCATTTATAACATGAACCCTTCGTTAAATGTTTTTCTCTCCTCCGCCTACCTGTGGCAGAGGAGGGCAAGTGAGTGGCTGTCATGGGTGCCTGGTGTTTGGTCCATGTAAAACCACATCAGCATGTATACACGGACTGTACCAGAAAAATAAACCAAACAAGCCAAAACAATCGATCAATTGCATTAAAAAGGATTTTTGAGGATTAAGAGTTTTCAGGTTCTAGCTGAGTTAAAAGGAGGCAGCAAATTTTACAATATGTCTGCCTCTACTTGACAGTTATATGCACTGAATGATTTCTAATTCATTATTTATTATCATGTCTTTATTGTCATGTCTATTAGCAGAGATGCAAAAATTGCAGAAAATTTTTGCATCACAAACATTTGCAGAAACTGAATTACTTGCACTAACCCATTTTTGTCATTGCGAAAGATAATATTTAAATGTTGTGAAAGATCATATGTAAATTTTGTCAATAAAGCTATACTCTCTAACATTTGTCTATTTTTTCAAGTCTTCTTCTTGGAATATATGCTGTTCACTGGGAAATATATACATGTTCACTCATATATAAGGAACATACCAGGACAAACACTGGCATATCAGTATGTTGATTGTTTATTCCCAAAGCTTTAATTATTATGTGCTTTTCACAATGAATACTATTCTCGTATTTGTGTGTTTAACTTTTGATGCATACTCAGGGAAGGTGTTATCTGATTTCCTCAAGACCACTGTAAATAAAGCTAAACCCCATTTTTTCTTATAAATTTCTTTTTTCAAAATTGATTTATTATTATTTTTAAGGTTGTTTTAGGGGTCATCAATTTTATATTCTTAATCAGGCCTATACTAATTTTTTTTAGCTTTTTAGCATCCAGTAACTTTTTAAAAGGTCTTCATAGTCTGTGAACTTATGTTTTGAAATGTCACATATATTTTTCTCTTCATTTTTTTTTAACCTATCTGGGCATCTACTTCTGCAGTAATCTTTTTCTCAGTTTAATTCCTCACAATGCACAGATTTCCTGTGCTTTGTATGAGATGTACATATATCAAATGTGTGTTTTATTTTGAAAGTCAACATATCTCTTCTGTTATTGTTTGTGACTTTATTCACCATCAGGTTTGCCAGAGACACAAAGATGGGTGGAGGAGCTGATACATTAGAATGTCCTGCAGCCTGTCAGTGAGACATGGCCAGGCTGGAGAAATGGGCAGAGAAGAACTTCATTAAGTTCAGCAAAGGCAAGTGCGGGATCCTGTTCCTGAGGGAGAACCCCAGGCTCCAGGACAGGCTGGGGGCCAACCTTCTGGAAAGCAGCTCTGCAGAGAAGGACCTGGGGGTCCTGGTGAATAACAAGCTGTCCATGAGCCAGCAGTGCCCTTGGGGCCAAGAAGGTCAGTAGTATCTTGGGGGGCATTAGGGAGAGCATTGGCAGCAAGGAAGGTGATCCTTCTACTCAGCACTGATGAGGGTTCAGGAGTAGCACCTGGAGTGCTCAGTTCTACAAAACAGACAAGTATGGGAGCAGGTCCAGCTGAGGGTTGTGGAGATGCTGAGGCAACTGGGACATCTCACTTATGAGGAAAGGCTAAGGGAGCTGGACCTATTTAGACTGGAGAAGAGATGGCTGAGAGGGGACCTGCACATGCGAACAGCTCAAGGGCAGATGTCTGAGGATGGGGCCAGACTCTTTCCTACATCCAGGAACAGGGTGATGGGCACAACCATAAACACAGGAAGTTCAGTCTAAATATGAGGGGAAAATTCTTTACTCTGAGGATAAAAAGATTGGAATAGGGTGGAGGATTGGAATAGGCTGCCCAGAGAAGTTGCAGAGTTTCCCTCTTTGGAGATATTCAAAACCCATCTGAATGCAATCCTGTGAAATATACTCTGTGAACTTCTTGTAGGAGTGGGGTTGAGTGAGATGGTCTCCTCCAGCCAATGGTTCTGTGGTTATGTGTGATCCTGCATGATCTTCTTCAACAATGGCTTCAGCTTCTAGAATTTTTACTTTTTTAATACCAGTCAGTAGCTCACACTCTTGCATTAACCTTGAAAATTGCTATCTTATTTTTCTCATTGTTTTGGTGTCTCATTATTTTTACTACACCATGAATGAATTTTTCTTGTTAGTCATGCATTGCTATTCATTCCTAGAGACCCCAAGCATTATGGAGACATTTGAAAAATGAGTATTGTGTAATCCCATGTTTTACACAAACATTTTCTTTCTTCCTAGGACATATTCCAAAAAACTGAGCTGTCACTAACACCTGCACAGTAGCTGTCACTGAAACAGCTTACATTTTATTTGTAGCATGCTCTGGGGAGCTAAATTTTTTTGGTCTTTCTTAGATATTTATCCTTTAAACTCTAAGTATACTGTTATGTCTATACAGTAATGCTTAAAGCAGACAAATGGTCTTAAGAATATTTTGAAGCTTAATTAATTCAATATTTGAAGGATATAAACACCAAAGAAATAGAACAGTCCATTAGAATATTGCCTAGGGTACCTAAGGGAATAATGAGATAGATTACAGATTAAATGTTTAAGTTAAATAACAAGAAATTCTTTCTGACACTGAGAACTACTTGCCTGTGAAATTGTTTCTTAAGGAAAAATGTTAAGGAATAATTTCTTAAGACAATTGCAAATATGTGGGCATAAAGAAATGCTGTAGGGTTGAGGCAATGTCTTACTGGAAGAAAAAGAATAAAATTTCCCATCTCCATTTTTACCTGTGTTTTTCAGTTTAAGTATTGAGTGCCAAGATGTTTTTGAGGGAAGCAACCTTTTATTTAAGCTGAAATGACATGAAGGAGTCATTCATGGGTTTCTAGTCATCAGACACTGTTATTAAATCACTAAATTCTATAAAATTTAAGACTCTAACTCTTCTAGTCAGTCATTACATGACTGGTAAAGACCAAATATATCATTAATACTTAAATATCCATCAGTGTTTTAAATTTCATACTGCAGAATTCAAAATGTCACTCATCTGTAATTCAAAAGATGTTTAAGGACAGCAATTAATAGCTTGTTGTAGCCTTCTAATCCATGAATTGCACTCTCACATAAGATTAAAGGCCGATGTAATTCAAATGAGATTATGAGTAATGTAACAATTGTATCTGTACACATGAGATGAGTAAAAACCTTTCAGCTTGATTCTGAGAAAAAGAAGACCTGTTTACATGGGTATATAATTATTTTGTGAAATACTACTGATCACAGTTAATTAGTCAAGAGGATAAATTTGTCCTTGAGAGTGGAATATGGATTTACATTTAAGATATGTTTAGTGGCTGTCACACAGAGCTCAATTCCATTTAGTCAGCTTTGATAAATTCCTATTAAATAAAGTTTTCTATTCCAAGTCTAATATATAATTCCAAGTATAATCTGATCTACCTTTGTGTAGTTAAGCATCCTTCTCAACATGGATCCTGCACTGTTTTATTGACAGTGCAGATGGGTCTCATTCAATGATTAAAGGATACTTAAGATATTCAGCCCTCAGTAGTCATTTTGTGTCTTTGCTTAGCTAAAAGGTATGTTGAACAAAAGGAACAAGAAGTAGTATCAAGAATCAAATTATTTTTAAAAACCACAATTTTCAGAGGATATGCCTAAGAGAAAAGTAATATAGTTATTTCTGACTTAAGGATTATTAGTCAACAGCATCAGCTCAGTAAAATACTGTACATCAATTAATGAAGAAAATTATAACATGTAGGGGCAAAGAATACCTTGCTCAGTGTAGTACTGCTATAAGAGATAGGTTTTTAAAAAAAGGACTGATTACTCATGTAAATTACCCATAAACATAGTTCACAGAGGAACAAAAGGCAAAAAAGAAAAAAAAATAGTTACTCACTTTATAAAGGGTGTTAATAGCATTACTTAAAATGACAAAATATGCAAAGTTAAATTAAATTCCAAAAATATTTTTATTTATTCAAGGGTTTATTTACATTATAGAACATATGGAATGAAGCATGTATTAGAACAAATAAATTTTTTTAAATAGCCCTTTTTTCTGATTAATTTAATTAAAATTATTTTACATTTGTCTTGTGAATACGAACTAATTTCCTAAATACAATAGATTTATCATGTAATAAGATTGATTTAACTATTACATTGTCGGGTCATATTGAATTCAGATACATATAGGGACGAGACCTGGCAGCCTTAAGCATGGATAAATTAATCCTTTGGAATCAATACTTCCTTTGGATGACACAATGTGTCATCTGAGAGTCTTTGCATAGCTGCCTAGAAAACAGTCATTTGCAAAAGTTTGATGGAGGAATGGAACCATTTGCATAAAAGAAATATCTGTAAGGTCATATGGACACTTGCATTTGCTGACTGAAGCGTATTCATTAAGTAGTTCTCTCACAAAAAATACTTTTCAGATTATTTTTCCGCATTTATTTTATCAATTTACTTCACTAATAGTGTATTTCAGTCATCTAAAATAGTACCAGCCCAAAAACACTTCATAACAGGATACTAAAATTTCAAATTGTGGGATAACATACAGGTTTACATAAATTTTACTCTCAATAGGGATGTTACTTTTATCACACTGCAAGCTTTTTCATTTTATTTTTTCCCTCTCCTGTCTGAGGAACGGGATGCAGTGGCTCAGTGGGCACTTACTGTCCACAGTGCCCACCACCATGTTTTTTGGAGCACTAACATGGAGCACATGGCAATGGCACCTGTGCATTAACCATGCTGTAGCTATAGCTGTTATTGGGCAGCAAGATTTTTTGTGCAGCACACAGCTTGTTGGCCACACTGCTTGTCTCTTGATTTTGCCAATACATTCTAATACAAAAAATGGCTCTGAGCTTTTGCCCTCATGTTGATGGCCTTGCTGTTCTGGGGAAGATGTCTCGTGGGGAGAATATAGGAATATACATAGGAGCATACATAGGAACATGCATCTCCCTCATCCCAAGTGATCTTGCACTCTTATGTGAGCTGTTTAGTGTGTAATTATATTGAATATTATACCATTATATAATTAATAATTAACACTGTTAGCATATAATGGATTCTGTGGAATCTGATATTGTCCTGGTGTAAGAGAAGATAACCTTTTGGGTGAAGAAATACTGAAAATTGCCCTGAAGTAGTTGTTACTTGATTGTCAGGGTGTGTGGAAGGATTTGTGTGCAGAAAGTTCCTAGGCCAGTGATTACCTCCCATAATGTGGGAATTTATGTGTGAACATGCAAGTAATCCTGTCACTACTTGATAGAAAGATTCCTTGCCTATCCTGAGAAAACCAACAGCTTCCCACACTGTGCTGTGTACTACATGTCATCAACAGTTTTGGTGTTATGAATTCTGAAAATATAAGGAATAGATGAGGTTCAGATATTTCCCATTACCTAAAATTTTATGCCAGATGTCTAAAGCACATACCAAAAGATTAATAATTTTCGTGACTTTTAAAACATTATCACTAACATTCAGATTACTCACAGAGACAGTACCAATGAGTTTCTAAACATTACCAGGGCCTTGTTTCAGAGTTGTAACAGGAGCATCAAGTACACAGAATTCTATGTTGTAACAGGAACATCAAGTACACTTTCCTTACTGGTGTTCATTAACTAGTTTAACATTGGTCATTTCTGGGGGAAAAAAAAAGTGGCAAATGCCTTGACAGAAATCCTGAGTGCTTAGAATATTCTGTTCTGTTCTATTCTAGTCTGTTTTTAGTACTTCCTCTTGAAGTAAAAAAATGTGGTTGGTCCAAGGAGCATGAAGGACAGATCTGTGTGAAATTTTTGTTTGAAGTCATTAAATTAATAACTGTTCTCCTCCCTTGCGAAATAGTCAGTGCCCTTGTCACAATGCACACATGTCTTTCAGATATTTTTTGAATATTTCCACTGTGCTTAGGAGGTGTAATAAATTCTATATAATAAGTTGCACTTTTAATATGTTCTTTCATGTAAAGGTTGTGGGTTTTTTCTTCAAATCTCTTAGCTTCTAGAAAGGAAGCAAGAGTTTCTACTATAGGAAACAGATGAACAGCTTTATTCTTGTTATCTGTCATGACTGACGGGAACATGTTTGTCACCTTTCTGTCAGCTAGAAATCTTCCTTTTCGTGTTTGACTTGAACTGTCCTCTGAGACCCACTTCGGCAATATTTTGAAAGTTTCATTTGTTAATTCTCAATGCTGTCGTGCTGAGGTCAATATTGTCTCTGGAAGACCTTGAATTGTTAATTCTAGCTTTGGTTGCATCAACGTATCCTTGCTTGCTGAGACCTCTTGTTTCCTGAGCTGACAGAAGTCTGTTTGCATAATATACAGGTTGCTGAAAATTCAGCAACCTGAATGTCATATTATTAGAAATCTAGTCATTAGCTGAGCTACCATGTTCAAAGTCAGAACCTTGGCTACAGTTGCATCACTCTTTTGGCTCACTGTGCAGAGCCCCTGAGCTATTCCCTAAACTTCAGAAGGTCACACCACCAGACTGCATAACTATTTAGGAAAAGAACTGGGACTGAGATGTAAGGCAAGAAGCCATAAAAATAAAGCAACAACATGTGTGAGCTGAAGCATAACAGTGGGGAGACATTGTGAAGTTTCTTGGAGTGCTTAGTAATTAGTAATTAGTAATATCTTTTCATGCTGGTACTACAATGTGGCAAAAGAAATAGACAGGTTATGAAATATTAAGATTTGCCTTGATATAGGTTAATATAGAACACATCTTTTGTATATAATTTTGCCTCACTGTTTATGATGACAACCATCATGGAAGTGTTTTTATATGCTTTGGGAAACAGAATCAACATTTGTAGGTGAAAAATGTAAGCAACTATTAAATAGCTGGTAGGATGACCCATTTTTTTTTCTTTTGGTTCTGTCTGTATGTGAGAAAATCTAACAGAATGAATAGTTAAATACCCCGACAGGCAAAAAAAAAAAAAAAAAAAAAAAAAAAAAAAAAAAAAAAATTTTTTCTTTTTATTTTCACAACAAGTNATTTTCCCTTTGGAATTGGCACACAGTTTCATGCTGAAAATAGTATATCTAGTCATGAAAATTAACTATTTATTAAAAATGTTTTATTTTAAATACACTTTATTTGGGCAAAAATGAAAATAAATACCTGCTATGGATTTTGGTTTTTGTTTGTTTGTTTGTTTGTTTGTTTAACAACATGAGACATTTCATTCTGATAATACTTTAAAGCTTTCAGATTCCTGTAATTAAAAAAAATTCTCAGGTGAAAAATTCCTAATGAATGGCTATTTTCAACAAGCTGACTTCTCCAAAAAGAATCACAAAGTGAATTCTGACTAGGTCTGCTAATCATCATGAAAATTAATGCATTGCTTATGGAAATTAAGATAGTGACAGAGCGAGGCCGCATAGCAGAACTGTTGGTGTAATTTTTTACTTAATTTCTGAAAATTTCAGGTACTCAAACTTGGTAAAATGCTAGAGATAACACTACAAAGAAAGAGAGCACATGTAAGTTTGTGTCTCTTCTGGAGGATATGTGGTGCATAGACACTGACTGAACCCCAGTGGCTGAATACAATCTGCAGTCACACACTCCACTGCAATATTTCTCTAACAGCAAATCTGGTAAATTTGGTGAGATATCTATTTTGATCAATCACATATTTTTCTCACTCGTGTTGTTTGCATCTCTAGCATGTCATGATTTATAGCACAGTACTAGCATCCACAATGCACATAAATGGTACTATAGAAACACTAATGCTGCAGAATACAATAGGGCCCCAGTACAAAGAAACCACCCACCAAAGTTCAAAAATCCCTAGGAATGGAGGGCGTTCAAATAGTTCCAAGTACTTGAGAAACAAAAAATAATATTAATAGAGGTCTATTTCCTGTTAGAACATAGATTGCTTGGTTTTAAACTGAAAAAATAAAACAAACAAAAATCATGAAAAGGTGGGAGGGGAGAGGGGAGAATGAGGAGCGGGGAGGGGGGAAGGCAGGGCAGGGCAACGCAGGGAAGGCAAGGCAAGGCAAGTTNTTTAAACTCACATCGCTGAAGTATATCTATCTGTGTGGGTGCTCTGTCCTTTTTTATATGCTCTATGTAAACATACCAGAAAGACAGGCAACACTCACAGGTCACTGTATGTAACAGGAAAATGCCTGAGCTGTGCATAGCAGTGATTGGGAAATGGTTGAGCTCTTGCTGTCAGGACTCCTGTGGGAGGATGGGGAAGGGAAGGGAAGGGAAGGGAAGGGAAGGGGAGAGGGAACTCAGTGAGTTCTCCCAGTCTGTACTTATGCCTGCGATTGTCCTGATTAGTTCTGTCAGAATAAAGATAGAAAAGGTATGAGCTATTTCTTTTAGGTGTAATTTTAAAATTAATTTTGTAGGCTTTAAAATTCAACTTCAATAAACAGCCAGTATACATATTGTATCCCATTTCCCCTTCATTACACGTTTTTGAGGTACATTTCTCTGTTGAAGAGTTTGGAGTATCTAATGTTGTGTAAGCCTCAGAAGTAATTTATAAGAGCAACACTGTCAGTGTCAAAACAATGTAGTATGAGATGTTGGACTGCACAGTAATGAATTATATTACCACGACACATATGAGCTTCTGTTTAAATCTCACAAAGAAAACAGTCTGTTTCAGGAGAGGTAAATTACAAGAAAATCCAGTCATTGTACATAGATTTGACCTGTGTTATATGATACTATTTGCTGTGTCTTAATTAAAAAAAAAATCTGTAACATTAAATGTGAAATTACCTATCTTAATCTAAGCTGTAAACATAGTTTAGTGCTCTATGAGTGATTCAATGAAGGTCACTCCATTCAACCCTAATTCGCCTACTATACTTATACAAAAGATCCACATCTGTTATAATTGTACTTTGTTACAATTCAGTAACAAGAATAAAAGTGAAATTAGCTGCAGTATTATACTGAGGCAAAGCATGTAGCTCTTCAGTAAACACAAACTAGAAATTAGTAAGATTCGTTTTTCAGCATTTTATTCTCTTAAATTTTTAAGAAGCCTTTTAATCTATGAATTGTGTTACAGATCAGAGCTGAAGGCATTAAAAATTTATACAAAACACTCTTTTTTTGAGTTTTTGTTTATTTGTTTTTTGGTGGTTTTGTTTGTTTGGTTGTTTTTGTTTGTTTGTGGTTTATTTAGTTGTTTGGTTGTTTTGTTTTGTTTTAATTCTTATATAAATCATTCATATCCAGTATGTGGACTGAACAGGAAACTATAATTTACCATAATATGAGAGAAGTAGAAGACTATAATTAGTCATTGCACCTAAATAAGCTGTTAACAATCTCAACATCTCTGAAAATATAACTACCAGAATAAATCAAGTTATGTATAGCATATAACATGTTTATATGTATATATACATATTTTATATTTATAGCTCACATATAATTCAAATTCAGTGAGGCAGCCGCAGTGGCAACTGGGGTAACTCTAAGGACAAGGGTTTGACTGAGTTGTACAGGGGGCTTCCTGAGCTAATATGTTGTCTGTGTAATTATTATTTTATTTTAATGCAGATTTTAAAATGTTTAAATGCCAAAATATAACCTTGTTAAATTTCTACCGGACCTCTTTGTGGAGGAAAACAGTAATGGAAAAGTGAGCAACACAAAATTAATAATGAAATATAATTCTATTCTGGACCTAGTTCAAATAGTTCTTTACAAAGGGAATTACTCTGTTTGATTCGGTGTGCTTTAGTTTAACCCTGAAAAGAATTTGTGTTTGTTATTTGACACTGGTTTATGTGGGCATATTTTCAAAGTGGCAAAATCAAGCAATAGTAGATATCTGTATTTTTGGGTATATATAGAAAACCCACAATATTTTCATGGTTTTTGACCCAAAATGATACCTTACAATTAATTAATTAATTGTATTTTCAGGCTGTATATTTTTTAATTAGTAAGTGAGAGAAACAGATTTTAATACTGAAATTCCTTGTGATGGTTTCTCAGTTCATTTGCCAACTGGCACAAACCATATGCTATCTTAATGTAGAAAATAAGACTATTCAAGGTTCTTGAGAGCCTTTGGCTAAAATTCTATCATCCTACCAAAAAGAATGTTGGTATGACCTACCTCCTCCTTATAGGGCTCAGTTTGTTTCTGTGCAGTCTCTTGATGTTCATTTGCAAGGCTGATTAAAAAAAAAAAAAAAAGTAATCTGAATTAGGACTACTGAATCAGTAAACGAATCTACATACCAAATGCAATGGAAGCTGTCCTTGGTAGACAGTTGACAAATCTGAACTCAAATGAGTATATGCATAAGGGTCACAGACAGGAAAAAAAGTTCAGAACACAGCTAGTCACAGCAGTCTTCTGACAGGAGAAGAAAAAGGTACTATGGAGAGTGGATATTCAGGAAACCCCTAACACTTAGTCACAACTTTTTTTAAAATCACATATTTATTGCAGTTTGTTCAAAACCCCCCAAAGCAGAAATAATGAACTGTGGGGATCAATAAACTTCTGAGGTGTTTTAAATGTTTCCTGTCCATCTTTGCTATTTTTTGAAACTTCTCATTTTAGGACCTCTGCCCTCAGACTCTCTCTGGAACACTGTCCTGGGTTCATAGGTAACAAGTTGTGGGCCAAAATGACTATTTCTAAGCAGTTTCCAGTTTAGTTTGCTCCCTGATCTGCGACTTGCTCCTTGTCTTGATTTCATTCTCATTACAATTTGTTTAGTGTACTGCTTCCTTGCTGATTCCATTTAGGCTCTCATTGCAAACTGATTCTTACCCAAAACACATATACAGAAAACCTTTCAAGCTGCCTTTCACTAATGTTGCTTGTGCAGTGTAATAATTCCCTGACTCATGTTTCACTTTCGTGCTCAGAGTGAAAACTCTTCCAGAAGGGGACCTAGACATTTATAAGTGCTCTCAATGGTATCCAGAGATTCTAGAGAGCAGCTGCCTTTTTTTTTTTTTTTTAATTAAAAAAAACAAAAATAAGAGTACTAAATTCTTTAAGTTTTATTCAGAATAAAAATCAAACAAACCAAACCTAAACCAAAAAAACCTCCACAACAATAAAATCCTCACCAAAATCAAAGTCTTGAACATTATTTTCAAATTCCCTAGTTTTAGTAATAGAGACAAAAAAATACTAGCGCCATCAGTATTTAACAAGAAGTCTTCCTCAGCACAATTAAGGCATCTTTACTGGATCACTTGCACCTTTACTGGTCATGCATTTTGTTGATACAGTTTGAAACAATCAGGACATCAAATCATGTGAAAATAGTGGCAAAATTTTTTAAAACTTCAATTTAATGAAATATTAAATCCATTACTGGGCAAATGTTACAAAACAATTTCAGAAAAGTGAGGAATTGTCTGGTAATTGCTATAGATACTTCCTACTTAAAATATCTTAAAAGTGAAAAATAGTAATAGTTAAAAACAAGTATTAGTTGAATTTATATTTTCCTTCTACCTTTGCTGCTGAACATTTAATATAATGTCTTGTAGAGTAGATATACAACAGGAAGCTTAATAGGGATGCTGTTTCCATAACAACAAGTAGGATTTGAACAAAAACACAATACAAAATGGTTATTATTCTTCACAGTACATAAAAGCAGTTATTCAAAATTAGGAGCAGCATGACATTGAAAAACAAATTAAGGCAAAGAGTGCTAACAATTCTGTTCCATATTTGGTAAATGCTTAACTCATAAATACTTGAGGAGCAGCTATAAGAACCCAGAAATTTATTGTATTGTCAATGTCAAGTTAAATCATGACCTGAGAGTCGAGAGGGTTTTTTTAATGCACAATTAAATGAAAAAACAGTCACATTCAGACAAACCACAGAAACAAGTAATCTAGTTATGTATAAATTGGCTCACATGAGTAAATGAAAGGTCTAACTCTGTCTTCAGTGAGAGTCTTTTTTAACTTTTTAATTTGCACTCATACAACAGGGTGTTAATGATTTCTTGAATCTTTCTTTTCTGTTTTTCACCAACTGCTTTATACTCCATAGACTTCGTATTATTCTGAAAATGCCATGATTTTCTCAGTCTTAGTTTTTGTCTAGGATATATATTTTTGATTTCTTTACAAAATTTAAATTTCTATTCATTCTTTCAAGTAATAATGCAAGTAATAATGGATGATGGGAAATTAAAATAAAGATATTTCAGCACCATAGGAAGTTCTTCCACTTCTTTGTGGGTTTGCATTTTGGTGTCTGGTTTTTTGTTGTTGTTTTTATTTTCATTTGTTTTCAGGGAATAATATTTTTGTTTCAGGGAATAATTTGTAAATTTTTTACTTTATACATTATGAAATGTACAGACCAGTCAAAAACTGAGTTTAAAAGTCTAATGAGGCCTGATTCGTTAGACATTTCTCAGTGTAGATTTTCAAAATCCAGCCTGCTGGGATGATTCTAATGCCTCATTGACAGAGGCAGAACTTTAGCAGAACTAAACCAGCCATAGCTTAAGTGACATCTAAGGGCAGTTGGTATGAAAAGGAGAATATTTAGTATATCCGTTACTAGTGTCACTTCATTAGAATACCAAATTTCAAGTGTATCTCTATCTTTCTTACTCTGATTTTACTTTGTCATTAAGATTAAACTGATCTTTTTATGCAAGTGATTAGTATGCACTCATCTTGAGAACAAATGTTGGAAAGTTTTTAATAAGTTCTCAAGTTCCTGAACCAAAAAAACCCAAACAAACCAGGGAGATATTAGAAAACGGATCACAATGAAATAATTTTCATATTGACCATAACTGGTCTATTCCTACTGAACTTCTGCTCTCCAAACTATATTTTGTAATGAAAAGTAGAAACCACTGCAAACTTCTGCCTTCTTTTCTGCATTCAGAGTATCATATGCTCCACCTAAGGAGCTTCTTGATATTTAAATGATATATTAGTTAAAGATGCTCCTGTCAACATAGTATGGAGGCTTTATAATTACACAAGAGCAGATAATCAGAAAATGAGAACTACGAAAATTGAAAAAGTATACCATGCCCAGATCTATTACATTCCCGGTTCCTACAGGAAATAGAAAGAAGAAATAAAAGACCATCTGATTTTAATGATGGAGCTCTTTTAAACAGGGGCAGTGAATTGTATCCTCAGGTTATGAATACTATGGGATATATCATGAGAGCATCTCCATTTAAGAAATGGATCAAGGCATTTAGGAGAGTTTTTCATTGGTATGAATGACCGTAAGAAAGGTTTGAAATATTTAGAAGTGTATTATTATAGGTAATATTATATTATTAAGTGTATTAATATAGGTAGACAAAGATTCATATGCTTATTATAATCCTCTGATTTTAGCAGGGCAGTTTGCAGATTGCCACATGACACGATGACCACAAAATGCAAATGTCTGTTAGTAAGAATATTGACAGTGATCAACTTAAATTATTTTGAAGTCAATGATTATTGTTTTCAAGTGGAATGTAATGTGGACTAAAGAAATGCCAAGAAACTTTTTGTTGTGTATCTTTCACTTCATGACTATGTACATTTAAAAACAATTGTGAGAATTAATTTGGTATTAAGAAAAGCTTGTGGTTTGGCAGGTAGAGTAATTTTAAATAAAAATGTAAAGAAAGATGGTGATCAAATGCTCTTAAAACTACTGATGATTACTTAGCAAATACAGCAAAGTATGTAGAATTAGAAAAGATGGTTATGTCTTGAGTCAAAAAATTAAGGCTGAATTACAATTAACTTAAAAACCTAGTGAAATTGTATTTAATGAATTACACACTTCTTATGTTATTATGAATAAAAATACATCATTGAGAAATTTGATTAATTACATTTGGCAAGTATTGTATGTCTTTAGCCAAAAACAATCAGTCAAGCTTAGTTTCCATTTAGGTTTTGATGACTACTTTTATTTTTGTTTGCTTCATTTCTGGAACAAGAGTAATTTTTTTAAAAAGAAAAACAGAAGATCAACAAAAAAACCCTGAGGAAAAATAAAAGGAAAAAAAACCCCAAAAAATCCCAAATTTTAAAGGAGTAACTAATTCATACAATTTGTTTTCTAATAGAAAAATAAAGAGAAGCAGTCACAAGTTTGAATTATGTAAAAATATCTCCATCGAGACAAAATTATTCTATGCTCTGGTACTTAAGGATTAAGCTAATCATTCAGCAAATAGATTTTGAATACTTTTTTCCCCCCCCACTTCTTCCTGAAGGAATGCATAAAGAAAATGGGATGTTCTGAAAAAGAACTTTTCAAAAGTCAACAGGTAAAAAAAACTAAACCACCCAAAAATACCTTCAAAACCTGAAAAAACTGCAATTGCACATCTCCTGAGTTTCTCAACTAAATTTCTAAGTGGCATAAAGTGGTACTTTCATAAAACACTGACTTGATGTGTATCTACTTCACTGGAAACTAATTAGGAAAAGAGTAAGATACTTACTTTTCCATTAGATACATAACAGTCAGGTTTAAAGGTCTTGGTGAAATTTATGCAAGATGGGCAGCATCATTATCATATTTCATGGAAGAATTTTACTTTGCTTTAATACTTAGAAGACTTGACATTGTCTGAGCTTCCTGTTAAAGAAGAAGAAATATATATATACTAGTTTGAGTCAATGTGAAATTGGATAATACAAGATTCTTTTTTCACTCAACAATTTTAAACAACAAATTTTAGCAAGTGAACCTGTACAAATTAATATTGGCAAAATAAAACTGATGCCTAAAGATTTTTAATCTTTTCACATATTTGTAGCTTTGTAGGCTTTTAATATATACCTTTATAGTTTCTAGCACTTTCTTACACTTTCAAACACAACTTACCCTTTCTCACACATTATGTCACACTCTTGAAAACTTGTTTGATCTTATTTTCAAGGAAAAGAATTTATAACAAAGACATCCTGTTTTGCATCAGCACCTGGGAGACATAAGAAGATGTAGGGCTAAGAACCCCTTGGAAGGACTCCAGTGGGACAGATCCAAGGGTGAGTTACCATGGCAACTATTCTCCTAGTGGATATACTTAATAATTTAAATTTATAAAAACTGTGAAAATTTGATCCTGCACATGTGAACAGGTATTGTCTGTGCACCTGAAACTTTTCTCTAAAAGACTGCTTTTTATGTTGTTTATTCTAATATTGTTTGGAAAGGGTTTTTTTTCCAATTTTAGTCATTTAAAAAAAAAATCTCAGCCAAACTTCAACAGATCACATAAAATTAATAACCCTGTTTAGACAACAGAGGAAAAAAAATAATTCTTAATAAGGTTTTACAGAACAGCTCTAAGGAGAAGGAATTAGAGGTGCCAGTGGACAAGAAGCTGACCATAAGCCAGCAGTGCCCTTGGGGCCAGGGACCCTCAGGTGCTTTAGGAAGAGCATTGCTAGCAGGCGAGGGAGGTGATCCTGGACCTCTACTCAGCCCTGGTGAGGCACATCTGGAGTGCTGTGTCCAGTTCTGGGCTCATCAGCATAAAACAGACAAGAAAGTGCTGGAGAGGTCCAGCTGAGGGCTATGAAGATGATGAGGGGATGGGAGTATCCCATGAGTAAAGGCAGAGGAAGCTGGATTTGTCTAGGCTGGAGGAAAGACAGCTGAGAGGGGACCCCATCAATGTACGTGATTATCTGAAAGGGAGAGCAAAGCCTCTGGACCTGTTTGGTGCTGCCAAATAGGACAAGAGGTAATGGACAGAAACTGATGCGCGGGAAGTTCCACCTGACCTTGAGGAAGAACATCTTTATTGCTGGTGAATGAGAACTGAAATAGATTGTCCAGACAGTTGTAAAGTCTCCTCACTGAAGATATTTAAAAGAAATCTTGACAAAATCATGTTCCATAAGTTTAGATGTCCCATTCTTGTCTCTTCCAATGTTATCTATTTTCTGATTCTGTGATTCTATCATGCCTTGTTCATGACAAAACTATGGATGAAGCAGTGTATGTAACTCTTCCAGAAATACAAAGAATTGTATTCCTTTTCCTATTCAGAATAATAAACAAATAAATAAACAAATAAATATGGACAAAAAACTTTTTAAAAATTTATGCTTAAGAGAAGGTATATACATTTCATTACAGACTTTCATAAGAGAAATGGAGTAGATGCCAAGGTTATTTCTAGGCAACCTCTGACTGATGTTTTCATTCAGATCCAAATTTGAACTTTATTATGGAAGATATCGAATTCAGTCCTTCAATTTGGCCTTACCTCCTACTGTGACTTTTTCTACAACTGGAAAAATAAAACCAAATCAAGCAATTTGTTAGTAATGCACATACTGTACTGGTGACAGCTAGAAGGATCCATCAACAGTTTTTTTCAATAAATTTAATGGAAAAATTAACAAGCATTATTACAACAAGCATGGGTTTTTTTAAAATAATCTCTTTTTTAAAGTCAGGCTTTTGCTTGTTTACCCTTAAGCATTATTTCCTATGTGTAAGACAACATACTTCTTTTTAAACAGCCTTCAGTAGCAGGGTTTTTTTACACATCCATCTCTAAGTTTTCTAATGATTCCATATAGTCCATATTTTACACCTATTAATCTAAGGGAAGAAGAGAAGAAAAGTTAGAGCAAACAAAATGATAAAGGATTTTTATTGTAAAGGCAAATAAGCAACATCTTTGTCAACCATGTGTGGTATTACTCTTTTTCTGAAAAAAAAAATCTATTTTACTTCTATCACTTCTGACATAATCCGAGCAGCTTTCATTTTCACTATCTGAAAATAATGCCTGATTTTGCAGTACCACACTGAATCACATGGAATTAACATCACTAGTTTACCCAGTATCTCCTGTAGTATGAAGGAACATGTCTTCAAACATGAAAAAAAAAGAGCTATTATTTAGATAAGGTTTGTGCTTTTTAATTTCTTTGTCCATATCTCGGAAGGCAGTCTTGTCTACTTCACATACTCAGGGAAGAGCCTTACTTTCTGCTCAGTGTCACATCTGAAAGGATACTTTCAAGGGGTATATTGTGCAAGAGCTTCAGATGGGAAAGACTTAAAAGATTTTGAAAATCCTCTGGGATTAAAACTCACAGTATATTCCTAGACAGAAATATGCATACATTACAATATGCATCTAAAAATAACTGACTTACTGAGTTGTAATAAAACAGAAGAAGTTTCTTATGTTGGCCAAATGACTCTGTGTCTTCAAATATAAACAAAAAATATAAGTGCCATATAACTTGATGCAATAAAGATTATGAAACCCATCTTTCAGATATTACTGCTAAATTGACAGTAGGGTTTAAAGAGATTTTCCAATCTGAGATGAAATTTTTTAGTTTTAGGAACAGCGCTTTCTTAGCTTTTCCCTGGGGCCACTCAGAAGAAAATGAGTTTAAAATTTTGGAATGCATTAGATATATGAAAATAAATCTATGATATTTTGGTTCCAGTTGTAAAATAAACATTGAGTTACATTGAAGAAAGGGTTAGATTCCTCCCTTTTGTGCATCCTGATTTAGGATTCTGCTAACTATGCCAGTTTGTCACAAATGTGATTTAGATTTTTAAAGAATCACCATCAAAAGCAGAAGCAAGATTGGTTCTAATATGATGTGGTAAACCATGAATTAACACAGTTCAATGGCAAGGTTCACTCAGTCATTTACAACAAAGAAGAACACACAAATGGAAATTGAGTTAGCACCTAACTAGAATGATTGACACAGAGATCAGAGGCACAAAAGCTCCTGGGGAGATGCCCACCACGCAGCCACACTGCCTGGCAGAGAGAGCTCAAAAGAAGGCTCGCTTAGGCTGTCATATCTGCGGAATAAAGTGGTTGGCTTAGAGCCAATTTGCAAACAACAGGAAAGTAACCATGTTCTTGAGGTTACTCACAATTTCCTTTGAGCAATAACGATGCTTGGGAAAGCCACTTGCTCTTCCTTTGTTAATTGCTTGATCAGTGTTCCAACCTCCTGAGCATGGATGCCCAGTGGGTCACTCTGCCCCTCTGTGGATTTCCTAGGGGGGTTCTTCACTCAGCTATGGCTTGGGACTTTCTCTCCTTTGTAATTTGTACAATACAGCTGCTTGTTTGGTTAAGGGTCCGAGTCCATCTATTACACACCCATCTTATTTTTCGTATCACCATTGTTATGACCAATTTATTATCGTATCATCACTATATTTGTATAATTATCAATCATTTGCAAGTGATTTCACCCTACTTCTAAGAATTTTAAGATAAATTTTTAAAAAATGTATTGATCAGCTGCTGCACATGTATTTTTTTCTTATCAGTTTTTTGAGAAGTGAATCACCAAAACATCTTCAGATATGAATGTGACATGAATAACCTTGTGGAAAACACCATGCAGCCTGGCCTACTCTCCCTTTCCTGCCCTGTCCTACCTGCCCCAGGAGAGCCCTGTTCCCCACCCCAAGCTGTCTCCATTGTACCATAGCTTCACTTTCACTTGTGGCCAAAACTCAGTCCAGTGAGATTTCTCTATTTGGGATGCTGATGTAGAAATATGATGCACAGCAAAAGTCTGGGTCTGACTCAGATAAAAATAAAAACTGCAAATAGTGAGCATACTGCCATAGATCTGTTTTATTTCTTTTGGCTTTAGATCGAATAATCACAGTCGATAAAGGAATTTTTTTGAGTAGCAATTAAGTTGATTTCATTGTAGAATTTATGAAATTACCAGAGCAAATTGTTTAGTCAGTCATATAAATCTCTGCAAGGGCAAGAGAAGCAAAATTCATCAGGCTTAAGCCTCATGATGCATATTTCTTTCTCCAATAGTTTTCAAAGGTCTTTTGCAGTGCCACAAGAATATTAACTATATGAGTTATAAAATAAAGAAAGTTAAGCCAAAGGCAAGGAGATGAGAGTGGTGGGTGGTAGCTAATGGCAGAATCAAAGCACAGACCTATGTTTAAACAAAGATTGGAAACTGACAGGAGCATTTTGTTCAAGCTGGAGTTGCTCTGAGATGCGCATCAATAAAATCAGCATTTACACACACCTAATTGCAGACACTGGTACCCTCTTCAATAATTCATCACTATGTCTCAAAATGACTGCATGTTATCTGAATCATTTAGTTACTCTCTTTTTTTGTTTTCACTGTATCATCAATTCAAATACTCGCATTTTCAATGTTGTCCATCCAAAAGAGCTTATTGATATGAACTTTCTCTTTATAGATCACTGTATATCACCCAGAACTACATTTAACATTAAAATTTTTAAAGTGCCTAGGACTCTCTACCAACACATACTTTGATTAAACGTTATTTCTGATTTCTCTCACTTTGACATGGTCCTTTTACACGAACCTTCCTTCAGAGCCATGTATCTTTGAAAGATTTTTAACACAGGAATAAGACAGGTGTTTAGAGATTTCCCACTGCTATTTTCTTCAGAAATTATTAATTCAGTAGTAGATCCATTTAATTTTTCACCTGTGATTTCTTTTCAAAATATGAAAGCATTTTGAATGTAGTTTTTTTATTAATACTTTTTTTTCCCCCGTTTTCATTGCAGTTGTTGTTTTAGTTTGTTTTAATTTTTTCCATATTTTCCTTCTAATACACACTTTAACAATAGTGGTAGTGAATTTTCCCCTGACTTCCCTAACAGCCTAATAGCTATTCCCATATTCCACTGTCATTTCAAAGGCAAAAAACCCTTACTTTTTAAGTATTGTTGTATTTAAAACTCACCAGTCTGTTCACGATTTAGATAGCTTGAGAAATACTATATTTGTTTCACTCATTGTTATAGTTCTTGATAATTGTAATGTTATAGATCTCAGATGAGAATTAGAATTCTGGACATATCAAACAAACTTCATATAAAAACATTGGTGAGATTCTGCCCTGAGTCAAATATTTAATTTATTTTTTCTAGAAGTTACATTGTTTTGGGGAATTTTGAGGATTTTTTTGGTTTGATTTTCTTTGGTTGGTTGGTTGGTTGGTTGGTTGGTTGGTTGGTTGGTTTATTTTGGGGGTTTACCCAGTTTTTAATTACCTTTTTTACAGGAAAATACTTTTTTACTTCACCCCATTTGTAAAAGATCTTTCTTTTTGGAAGAAAAGCATTCTTTGCCTCTCTGCTTTCCTACAGGAATCTGAATGTCCAGTCTTTGCAAAATTTGTACTGTCATTTTTTTTTAACTTCAAATTAATAAGAGCAGATGAAGCCTACAGAGCAAATAAATATCTTGATCCCTCCTATTCCATAAATAATCCCCCCGCATATCATTACATTATATCCTAAGTGGTTTTTTGCCATAGTGAGATGTAACCTGTTAAACGCTGGCAACACATAAAAATTTACTGCTTCTTCAAATATCCAATAATTTTAAAAATCACACATAAATAAAACCTTATTATAACATGAGGTTGCTGCAGGACAATGATTATTATTTTAAAAGGATCAGTCAATGTAACCCTACAATCCAATTCTATAATGTCATCTTTAGAATAAGAAGAGAGAAAAAATATGTCTAAAAGCTTTGCCTTTCCTTTGCTACATATGTGGCCTTTCCAGCTGTCTTTCAGACAAAGAAACTTTACTCCAGATATTTCCTCAGAGCATGTAGGAACTAATTGGACCTTTAAAAGTTAATAAACGTCCTTTGAAGACTTGTACAAATCACTATACGTGCTCTTACACTCTCTTCTTGTGATTAAGGTTATAATTAAAGGATTTGTTCGTGAGGATCATGGACTCATAACAGTGTCTTCTGTTAAAAAATACGAGCTAACATGGTCTTGTTACTTAAACTTTTCCTGCTGTTTCTTCTTGCATAGATTGTAATTTAATTTCTCCTCCCATGAAGATCTGGCTGTAAAGGTCTAAGAACCTCCAAGGTTTCTAATGTCTCAGAAATTCCATAGGTAATAGACAATAATTACTGTTATTTACTGCTAAAATATGATAATAAATGCAATATGAATTGATGAGAATTACTAGTTCATTGTCTTTGTAACATAGAGTTGGTGCTTCTCCTTTGAATACTATTTCAAAGAAGCATATTCACAGTTCAAGGAAGTGCTAACATGACGCTTCTCTGGGAAATTCATGCTAAGTACTCTTTACCAAATTGACGTTGAATTCTAAGACCTGAAGAAGTTTGATCAATTTCAGTGACTTATTTTTATGACTGAGTTAATTATTATAGGAATCTGATATTAATTACATTCTTTGGATTTCATCTTAAAGAAAAAATTGGATTGTAAATGATCTCGTTGAATTTCCTTTTGAAGGGGATCCACCATTTCCTAATTGACTGGTATTAATAAAACAACCAGGCAGAATTAGAGTTCATGAAAGAACACCCAGATGTTTTCACTAGTCACTCCCCCATTTTTGATAAAAAAACCCAGGAATTTCAAACTGCTCACAGGTGAGCACCAAAGGAGAATGAAAGATTCTAATCATTCTGTCTCGTAGATTCCCGAGACATATCATTTGAATTGATTAGAATAATTTTCAACAAATGGCATTGACTACAACTAGAGATGTTTGCACAAGCCATGTGTAACAATTTGAAATTATAATATAATTTCTTTTACTGTCAATTGCAGATTTTTTTTTCCTTATTTTTTTTTAAGCATTATATATTGAAAATAATTTGCTAAGAGCTTTTAGGGAATATTTGGATAATATGTTTCTTATATAACTTCCAATGACAGAATTCTGGTTATGTGCCTTAGGATTATTGTATTCATTCAAAAGTGTGATAGTTAAAAAGCATGAATTAAATATGACAAATTAATACTTTGAGTTATTGTGGTTTAACAAATAATCTTAACTCCACTTGTTTGGACAAATAATGTTTTTCATACAGAAAATTTAATCTCCTACATGAGATTTACAGCTATGATTTTAAAACAAGCTTGGATTGTATTCCAAGACAGCTAACATATTTTGAGAGTCCAAAGTTTCATGCACAAAAAGACCTTTGACAATCCTGTGCTAAAGAATTATCTGCCTACTACCTTATATTAGTTTGAACTACATAGCAGAACTTAAGAGTTAAGTAAGCTCTGCCATGGTAAAATGGATTTTTTACTATTATTATTATTATTATTATTATATCTGTTTGACTGTGAAGGTTTCATTCTGTGAAGGTTTCATTCTGAAAAACACCAGTAAATGCTAACTGTTGCATTTCACTGGCTATGAATGGCAAATCTGTCCCATCAAGAGTATGACACTAGATCTGTGATGGAACTGAGTATGTTTTGAATAAATTAATATGAAGAAATCTCTGGAAATGTCTGGTTTTGGAATGATGAAGCTTCTAGATGAGCTAAGGATTCCCCGAAAAATAGATAACCTCATTGTAAAAAAGAAAACACATATGAATGCAATGTAGTATTCTATCTAATATACTCTTGACACAGTCATATGTAAAGAATTTCCATTTATTCAGATGACAAAATATTTTCTACAGCTGGTTTTAATTTTGATTGCAGATCCCAGAAATATAGACCATTGTGACAAAAGGGTAAAGATTTTCTGGTTTTAATTTTGCAGAATTGATTCTGAGCCATTTTTGTACAAGTACTGAAAAAAGCTGGGTCATGGTCTGCCTGGCTGAAAGCATGCTCATCTGGGCTAAGAACTCCAAGACATCTGGATGTGGTACTAACTGCAAAGGCATGCCATGTGTTCCTGGCTAAAATAAACTGGCATCCTTAAATTGTGTTAACTAGCTTTTGAAATTTTGTGCAGATGAGAGAGGGAATACCAAACCAGAAGGGGAAGACAGTTCACTGTTGGACAGTTGAAACCTCACAATGCCTACTGTCAAGTACTCCAAATTCAGTGAGACATCTTTCTTGCTAACAAAAATGCTGAGGATGTCAACTATGTACAACAAATCCCATGGAGATGCATTAAGGAACATGATGCACAAAAATGAGAATTCATTAACTCTGTACATGTACTAGCTTTGTGTAACTGTAAAGTTATATTGGGGTATTTGAGCATTTAATTTTGTGTGATTTATTTAGCATACTGGCAGGATTGTTAGGAAATAAACAAGTGAACCCATACCATAGATCCAGATAAAGCATCTGGTGGAGTGGGACAACACCCAAGCTAATAGCCATGACAAAGCTAATTTCAGTCTTTGGGTAAAGTTACCCAACTATTTTTCCAAGGCTAGAAGCTAAAATACTGAAAGAACTCTAACTTCTAGTTAGGAAGTGATACTACAGAAAAAAACAAAACAAAACAAAAAAAATCAAACAAAAACAACAACAAAAAAGCAGGATTCATTATTTTTCATGAAATATGAATAAGAAGAAGTAGCTACATTTTCAATAAATTACACTGTATATAATGTATTCAACTGCAGCTTTGTTTTTCCTTTCAGAAAAAAATTATTTATTTACAGGTGTTATCTGATTTCCCCATCCACAAGTCAAAATTCATGACAGGAAAACTGGAGGTAGCAGAGAGGTTTGATGAGTTTTTCTGTTTGGAAGCAGCTGATGTTGAGAGAAAAATTTGAAATTCCAAGGAGAAATGAACAAGAAAAGCTTCTTGAACGCAGAGGATATAGAAGAGTTGTGAAAAAATTAAAAGTACTTCTTTTTTATAAGACTAAGCAACAGCCATGGCCCTTGTATACACCATCACTTCCTCTCTGCTCCTCTATTTCCAAAAGAGAGAAATATTTATATGAGACCACAAGAATAGATATTTAAACCATGCCGCAGATCCAAACAATTAATATACAAGACTGTGGTTCTTTTGACACAGATTGTGGGGTCTAGCCATACCGTCACACATCACAGTGATCAAAACCATCTATCTCATAGAGCATTATCCAGATCAACATAAATCCTGTCTTGAAATGACAATATTTGCTTTGTTCTAAAGGTTCATTGTAACATGAATTTTAAAGATATTATAAATTCAGCATTTAATTTAATTTAATTTCCAGGGTTTTTTTCAGTTTTGCCTACAAGGTACTCATGCTCCAATATACCCACAGATGAGATTTTCTAGAAATAACCAGTCAGTCTCTATATTAGCTCTGTGAATTTCAGCTAATTATTTATCCTATTTTTCTTCCTAGACAGTCCACTTTTCTTTTAAACATACAAATGCATAACAGTCTTTTACATGGGAAACATTTTACCAAAGCTGTGTGACTTACTTACAATGTTATTTATTTGGAGTTAGGTGCCAAAGACTGGCTAGGTCTTTGCCTTATTTTCAGAAGCAAATAATGCACACACAACTGTGTAGCTTTTTAGACTGTCATTGTACATATATTCAGATTATTATGCTGTTTGAAAACTAGGTTGAGCAGTGAATAAGGAACTAAATGTCTCATCTTCTCATGACAAAGACTGTAATGAGAATTGGGAGAAGGACAGCTTGAGTCCCTACCTGTGACAATTACAGGGAGAGCAGGAAATATCAGGAACAAAAGCTTATGGCTTTAAGCTTAAAATTGTGATGGATGGAGGTCAGGTGCTACCATGAATTGTATCCTCACCATCAGAGAAATGCATTTCAAAACAAATTTGAGACCTAACCCCAAAAAGAAGGTAGCTGATTAAGTTTCAGGAAAATCCTTAAAGGCAACATAGATAACATTGCAGTTCTTAACTCATGGAGAGAGCTACTGTAATCAAATCAAGACACAATTACTTGCTTGTATTTACTTCTGACCGGAGGGGAAGGTCAATAGCAGGATAAACAGAAAATAATAAGTTACATGAAAAAGCCATGAAGTGAAATACATTTTCTGGATTAAACACAGGCCTTCTTTACTTTGTGAAATCTATTCACAACTGTATACTTTGGTAATCCCTATGTCTAACATATATAAATTAATTTTGTGTGAGAATCAAAATTAGATTGATTTAATTTTCTGGTTTCCTAATGACTTTCATTGTTTTTATTACTAAGTTTAAAATTCCTGAAATCAGTCTTGTCTTTGTTCTTCTCCTTATTACTAAATGAAGATTTTTAACTTACAATCAATAATTTCCTTCTAAGTGTTAGTCTGATGATAGATCAGAAATAAAAATTATAAAGAAATTATTTTATTGTTATTTTTTTATACTTATAGCTTCAAACATTGTGGATAATCCTGTTTCTTCACTCTCACTGCAAAGCAAAAGAATTCCTTGGTAGCAAAGTTACAAAGCTTTCAAGTGTGATAGTGAAATAGGAATCTTATGCCATTTATCACGAAGTAGAAAACTACTAATAAACAGCAAAACTAGAGATATTGTGATATCTTAGAAAGCTAGAGATTCCTTCAGCATTGTTGCAAAGTTCTTGGAGGGCAGTGATGTGTCAGAGTTAAAGCAAAAGGAGTTGCTTCATGCATGATCCCTTCATTGTAGGCAGCTTCAAATATTCCACTTCTTCAGTTGTTAATACAATTGATTGGAGCCTCTTTCGTTCTGGGTCTGCAGAAAGCTGGGCATTAAGAAATCTTCACATGACTTTACAGCAGGAGCTCAGAAGAGTAATTGTGTGTAAAACAATGTAGATCTTTCATCATAATAGATGAAAAACAACCTTAATATATTGTGAAAAGCTGCCCTATGAAACTGTGAATAGGCTATCCTGTCTCCAGTCATCTATCCAATCCTGATGATAATTTGGAGGATAGGTATTGAGACAAATGTTACAACAGCTTTAGAAATGAAATCCAAGCTGTTGTTTTCTCCAAGAAAGCAGTGACAAAATGCCCACTCTTTACAGGTGTCCCACTGAGCTTTCATCCAAGGGCTGCCCCATATCTGCTACGACCAGTTTGCCCTCTAGCAAAAGCAACCTGCCAGGAGTGGATCACTCGTACAAATAAACACACTGTGAGATACATTTAGGAGAAAGGTGGAGTTCCTTTCCCACCCCACTCCTCACTCTGTATACCTCCAAAGGGAGATCAAGGGTCAGTAGTGGGAAATCACACTGAAAAATGCAGGAGAAACAAACTAGTTAACAGTATTTCTCAGTAACTGCCATTCCCTGTTCAGATATTTTCCAATAAAAGAATACTTCATCCCAATAAGTCAACTGGTAAATTGCTTTCCAAATAACCACTCCACCCTCTTTTTTGTTGTTGTTGTTGCTGCTGTTGTTGTTGAAAAGTGTCAGCTATTACTTCCTACATATTTTGGGAAAGATTGTTGCACAGTCCACCATTAGGACTTTTTTTCAAAAAATATGTCTCTGTATCATCTCTAACATTTAAACTGTCTAGCTGACTGCTTTAAGTTATTCTGGGAAATAGTTTTCTATCTCCATATGGGAGTACAATTCAAGCTGAGTTTGCAGAATCTCCCGTATCTTCGGTGGGCTGTGCTCCATATCAGTATCCATAAAAGAAGGATTTGTGATCTCTTCAAATAAACAAGAATTTATAAATAAAGATTTCATGCTTTGGAGAACAGCTGATTTCCTTTCCTGTGATTGAGCAGCTATACCTTTTAGGCATAGAGGTTTTAGCAAAATGGGCATGAATGTGATTGACTTGTTAAAATAAACTCTACATAGTTATTAAATTTAAATATTTCCCCACAATACAATATTGAACAGCATTTACACTTCTTTTGTTGTTGTTTTCCAGACAATTTTGTACTTTTAAGGTATTTTTTCAACATTTTTAATGCTCATTATATGTCTAAATTTAAATCCTTACAGTATTACAATAGTTACCAATTTTTGAGGAGGGGAAAGGGAATGCAAGAGGGGGAGTTTATGCTTTTCCAGATTTTGATGTCTTGAAGTTGTTATCTGGTCCAAGGAGGATTTTTTTCACCTCTTATAAACATAACAGATATCTGATTAATTCTACAGCAGAACTTACTTAATGAAGAAATCTCTGTTTCAATAATTGCAAAAGATTACATCTCTCAATAAATAGGTAATGATAAATTCTCCACATTAGGTAGGTGGAGAATATGTAATAGATGATTTGGTCTAATTAAATTTTACTATATAAAAAAATTAACTTTTTACCCCATGGTGTGTTTGCTTTGTGGAAACATCTGCCTTGCACCCTGCACAGAATAAATTATGTTTCCTTTCTCAACTGGACTCTGTGTGTCTGTTTAGAGAACTGCTAAAATCCACAACAGTTTTAGGTAGTTAATGTACACATATTTCCCTGCTGTGTCTACTGTACAATCCCTCTGTTAAAAATGGGCGGAGATAATATTTTCTCCTTAAAATGCCTTTATTAATCAGCTCTTACAATGGTGGCTCGAGGGGTTTTTGCAGCCCGGTTCGCCCTTGAGGAGGAGGGTCCTGGTCAGCTCTGTAGCAGGAAGTTCAGCAGAGGTGGAGAACTCTTCCCTCGTTGGGAGTCTCCCCGGAGTTCTGAATTCTGTTTGTTTGCTTCGGGGTCTCACCTTTCCTTTGGTATTTTTAGGTTACAGCGAGTTACAAAAATTGGATTAATTAGCTCTATTGATGCTCTAGGGTATATACAGCTTAGTACTGGTTTTTGTGGGTTTAAATCTTACTTAGATTTATCTTTATAGGGGGTTTTTGGTGTTAAAAAGGGTCCCAGAATGCATTTGGGATTTCCAATCTACATGTTCTACGGGG
>VWZU01019460.1:79675-105720 GCA_013397095.1 Sterrhoptilus dennistouni
GGACTACGGAGGTGGCTTTTTACCATTACAATTTAAGATTATTACATTTAAAATATTAATACAATTATTCTATGACAATCAAGGGTTTCGACTCTCCAAATCTTTAACATTTCTAATTTTCATTTTTATCACCTCTGCTCTTCCAACCATAGAACAAGGTGCTCTGTACTCAAAGGTAAATCTAGATTTGATACATTAAGTTATTTGATGGGATTAGTTTTAGTTTTTAAATCAAAATTTTTCCTAGAAGTTGGGGGTTTTCGAATTCCAGTTTTATCTCCTCCAGTAATACATTTTTTGTATATATATATGTATATAATTACAAAATAAGGCTGTTCTTCTGTCATCTAGAGCAGCAAAATGATCTTGTCAAATCACATAAGCCAAATCCATGAAGTGACCAGGACAACTCTTATATGTAAGCTACAAGTAAGATCTTGTCTTGCAGCTTATTCGAGCTGATGGTATATCTAATCACTTAATGCTCTTTCATTTTAATTTTCTCATTCTAAATAAACAATAAAGTGGAAACTATTAAAAGGATTTTATTGCACTCTTCAGGGTTTCCCACTAGTGGCCGCCACTGTCAGAGACTGAATGTTCTAACTTATAGCTTAAACACCTTCATGAAGGAACTTCGCCTATTACAGAAAAACTATATTACAAAAGCTACACCCTAAATACGCCTTCTGACCTCCCCTACTCATTGATGAATATAAGAATACTTTCACAGAGGGATCAAGCTTAGCACATTTGTGGTGGAGACCCCACCCCAGGACTATCAGCTGCCAGGATGGCACAGACTCTCACACCACAGATGGGGGAAAGGAGAGGATTTTGGGGGTGTGTGGTGAAAAAGCCTTGGGTCTGAGGCAGTTCACACCCACCCTCTGCTGTGCAGACCAGCTCAGCTGTGAGGCCCCTTCACCCCAGGAAAAGCCACATCCATGTGAAGGGCAGAGGAGGGAGTGTCATGGCCCATCAAAGGCCAGTCCCCACAAAGGGGTCCCCACACCCTATGCCAGAGCACTGCAAATGATGCAGCAGATCTACAGTGTTGCAAGGGACAGTGTCAAACCTGCCCTCCACAAAGGAGGCACCTGGGTGCTCCCACCTGACCTAAATGTGTATTATTCCTTTGGATTATATACCTTTTGTGGGCTTCAGGGGACCCTAAGCACCAAGAGGACCAGATGGAGGGGAACAATGGGACGTCACTGGGATGCCCAGAAGGGTGATATGTTTGTATGTAACCCCTGTCACTCTCTCCCTGTCTGCCCAGCCCTCTCCCCTGCACACATCTTTTTCTATTTCTTTCTCTCTTTTATTTCTCTTTGCCTCTTTTACTATTAAATAAAACATATAAACTTTCTAATCTCTTTCTGTTTTAATGCCATTTTTTCGGTATATTTCAAGCCTTTCTGGGTCCAATCTGTTTTATTCACAGACCCTTAGTTTCCTTTAGCCTTCTTTCCTTCGTTCATAACAACCACTGGCATTATCTATATAGCAAATGTCAGCAGAATGGTGAAGACCCTTTAGTTTTGCAGTATCTGATACCTGGGTTAATTGCTACTCCAACAGAATACAACTTTGTTTTATACTAGACAGAAGGCTGACCCCCTAGAGTCATTTTTGTCCTCCTAGATTCTAACAAAATTTCTCTTAATTTATACAAGCCGCGTACTTCTTATCAGACAAGCAGACATGCAATAAGGATATTCTCAGTAATTATGTAAAAAATAAATTACTTTTCTCGCCAATCCGAACCAGATCAATCAAAATGACATAAAGAAAATAGGAGAGGCATCTGTAGCAAATCCTTATAAACTTTTCAGACTCCTAAATTTTCTCAAAATGAGGAAGTTACCAAGATAATAGTCTCAGAACATAGATGCCACTGGGTTTATCTTCAGGTAATTTTAAGCCAGATATATAGATATACATATGTGTATATGGTATGTTATATATACTATTTGAAATTATACTGATATTGACAATCAAGTTACACTTTAAGATGATGGTCATAATATAGACATGCAGCTTGCTGACTTCTACTCAGTGTCTTGGCCAATCATTAACTCTTTTTCTTCTGGTAGACATTCTTTGGAGTATTTAATAGTTAATGAATAATATTAAACTACACTAAAATATATAATACAATATCCTAGACTTTTTTTTTCTTAATCATTAAATTCTTTCTAGCATTGGCAAAGCTACTTTTGTAATCTGAAAATTGGAATACTCGAGAGGATCTCAAATAATCTGAAAGAATAGAGCACTACATAATATTTCAGAATTTACTAAAAATGTTCCTTTCCATTGTAAATATTATTTAATTTAGAATTCTTTTATTGCTGTGTAGTCTCTTTCAATAGACAAGTTTTTTGTCTAAGTGCTCTTATTTCCTTAATAACCTGATCAAAAATATTATTGAGTGATTTACTTTATCCCAGTTCTAAATGCTTCTTCTCACATTTCAGTATCACTCATTCTTCAGTTTTCCCATTTCCTATCAGTTTCCTTTAGACCTGTTCCACTCCAACTAAATCATCAGACTTATTCCTCCTGTACCTTAATTTTCCTATAGTGGTGATTAATTGATCATAGAATCATAGAATATGAGTGGTCTGGAATTAGATAGGACCTTAAAGCTCACCTCATCCCACCCCCAGCCGAGGGCAGGGACACCTTCCACCATACCAGGTTGCTGTACACCCCATCCAGCCTGTCCTCCCAGGGATGGGGCAGCCACAGCTTCTCTGGGCAACCTGTTCCAGGGCCTCACCACCCTCACGGGAAGGACTTCCTTCCTAATAACTAGTCTGTTCTCCCCAGCAGAGGAAATATTACACACTTTGGGACTTCATCAGATCAATGTAGAAATTGTTCATATTCAAAATTAGTATTCACTAAATAATATCTTTAGGATACAGTACAGGTACAAACCCTGTTCTTCAGAAATATGGTAGTTAGCAGTTGAGAGGACTAATAATCCTTAGGGATGTATACACAAGAAAAAAAAATGCTGACTATGCTGTTATATAACTTGTTTCTACCTTGCATCAGTTAAACAGCTAAATGTTAAATATAATCAGGAAATATTTTTACATTTTCTCTAGCTGTGATTTTTAGTGAGCAGTTTTCATCCTCCCTAAAATCAAGATATATGAAGATGGGCCACATAGGCACAGTGTGCAGTCAGAGGCAAGCCAGACTGTTGCTTAAAATTTCTATATGCCTTTTAGACTATACTCTAGCCAGGGATTATCTGAGCAAGGTGTCAGATTAGGGAGATGTGCATCTCTGATGCATCTTGAAGGAAAAATTTCACATTGGGGAGGCAGACAGGGCACTGGAGCACCCTCACATTAAGTTCCCCAAACTCAGAAACTATTAATGATTCTATATTAGTGCCACAAACAGCAGCAGCTATGGCAAAGACTGAGCTCTGCACATTTTCTGTACAACTGTTTGCAGTAACAGAGACACATGTCCCTGTGATGCCAAGCATTTAAGCCTTCTGTGTCTAGAAGCTCAGTTTTTGTAAAGATTTGTTTTCCTTACATATTTAATCAGCCATAGATTGTTATGGATCATGCTGCTAACTATAACTTTATTAGCTATTGGAGGTTTGTTACAGAAAAAAAAGCAAACCAGGTTTTTCATAGTGCCTGGAGGACAAAAATAGCTGCACATAATGAAACTGCCAAGAGCTTTGAGAGAAGCACTGAGGTCAGGATAACTAACTCTCAACAGCTGTTGAAACATTCTCCACATGTGTACTAACAGTATGCCAAAATGCCAAACATCATGCAGGAATGACAATAAATAGGGTTACCTGTCAGCATTTTAATTTTCATGTATATTGTAGACTTTCTGCTCCTTTTCATACTAAAAGATTCTAGTCAGGTGTTTCTTCTTAAACAGGACATATATGAGACCTGACTGAAAAAATATTTTCTAAAGCTTTCATGTTTCTTACAGGAGAATAATCAGATTGTATAACTTCAGATTATTTCCCATTAAATTACAGGTTTTTGGTTTTTTATGGTGATGAGCAAAATATGATTTCTTAATGTTTTTATCTGTTTTGGGGGGTTTTCTCCAGCATTAGAAAGAAAAGTTTAATGCTGTTTCATGGGGAAAAATCTGTCTGTTTTCACAAGTTTTTCTATTTCAGGAATATGAATATATGCATAAACACAACCTGAAGTCAGTGGAGCATGGCTGTGTTCTGAGAATGCAGAAAATTTCTATAGCGTTTTTGAGACAAGCATATAACTAATCCAAGCGATTCTTTTGTAGCTCATTCTAAATATGCTTATTTAAGGTCAGTTTATAAAGTCACTAATGAAAATGTGACTAACAATAATGTGTTGTTTTTAAATGCAAAAGAGGAAGTGCTATACTGGGAATATTAATTTGGGAAGGCACTTAAATCTTTTGAAATTCTTGGGAAATATCAGAAGGTTCATAGCCATAAAATTAATTGTTTAGCAAGAGTATATTAAAGTTTTTTAGGAGAGTAATGAAAAGCAGTAACACTTTTTTAAAAAGAGCAAGTGTAAATTATAAAATAGATAAATAGAGTGTTATTGGGTGTAAAACTACATCATTTTGCCCTCAGAAAACCTGAGATGTGGAAGAAATTAGAGAAAGAAATATATAATTTGGGTTTAAGTCCAAAGTAGTGTGATAAAAAAAAGAACATTTAAAAAGTAAATTGATTTCCATGTGGATAAAAGAAAGAATGACTTTTGATTGAGCAAAAACAACCCAGGTAAAATTGACAGACGTTATTCCCCTGGAAAACACTTCCATAAAATATAGAAGAAAGAGTTTGAAAAAAAATCCAGTATGTATTAAATATGTAAAATATGTTACATTTAAAGCTCTGATATTAATTGCTGCAATCTTATTCATTAGTATGATGCAAAAATGAATTTTATAACTATTTGTGTTGTAGAGGGAAAAAAGCCTATAAAGTAGATATTGTTATACTTCAGGCCAGGTTATATGTGATGGATACAGTCTCAAAAGCAATGGTATTATTATCTAAATTGGACTATCTAGTCCTCTAAGAAAAAAAAAGAAAAAAGAAAAGAAGCACTATAAAATGATATAACAAGAATTTTGCAACAAAACCTTAAAAATTAAATATTCTTTTTCATTTAATTAATGACCTGCAGTCCTTCCTCTATGTTGCAGAAAAAGAAAAATAGTATTCAGAAATGTGTTTTGTTCTTCACAATATCCAAAAGATAATTTTGTGTTTAGGCATTCTTGAAAGTTAACATTTTGCCCTTCTTGTCCTTTGCATGCATTCTCTTAAATTGGTCTTATCTTTGTCCTCCAAATTTCCTTTATTCCTTTATTCGTGACTCTTTTCTTTACTGAACTCACATAACAGAATGTCAGGACTAGTGTGACTCAGAACTAGACCATGTAGGGACCAGACATACCTTCCTCTCAGTTCTGTTTTCTCTAATAGTGTATCTCTTCTCTGGCATCCTATCTGAACCATTTTTTTTGGATTTATTGTTTAAGTGATATTTGTTCTCTGAGGCTGACAAGTATAGAAGCATAAACCTTGCTTGAGTGAAATCTGTCTTCTAGCTGAAAATCATTCTGGAATACCTAAAGGATAGACTTCTTTATTGTGGACACTTCAGGAAATGTTCAGTAAGATTTTGGGCAGAATACTGAGGGTTTTTTCTGTCGGTAAATATAGATTCATTACCTACTATAGAGGTGTGAGATCTTAGCACAAATATGCAGCAGAATCTGGCCATAGAATACTCATGTCAGGAGCAAATTTCTCCACTCATTTAATTTTGAAGCCAGGTAAGCACTTTTGTTACATAATGATGCATAATATTTGCTAAGTCTTTGAGAAATCTACAAGCGTTTGAATCTCTAGGCTCCTACTGTACTCTGACCTTTAAAGCCACTACACCTTAACTCCACTGGAACAGAGAAGACAAAAGCAGGCACTGCCTGCAGAGAGCCAGTGACAAACATTTTTGTCAGGATTTAATTAGATTTTTTTCATGGCACATCAGGTGTCAATACACTTTTCATATCATACTGTATTGAAGGACTCGGATTTCATGAGCTCAAGAGATTTTTGTGGGGCAGTACATCACCCAGTGGAAATAGGAAATTAGGAAAGACATTTGAAGCATAGTAATATGTAAAGGTTATTTTAAATAAGCAATTAAGCAGTTGATGTATAGATTTTCACTGTTATTCTTCATGTTGCTATACTGACACCAGAGCTAACCTCACTTCTCAATTAGCATATCTAACATGACTCTTAAAAGCTGTGTTGGCAATGCAGGAAAATATAAAGCAGAATAGTGCTAAGAACTATATCTTTTATCACCACCGCAGGGTCGCATCACTAGAATCAATGAAAGTCAGTATGATCAAGTTCTTATGTCTGTGCAGAAAAAAATTATATTGCCACAGGAAGACCTGCACAATATTTTTTATTTTTTGCCTGTGGGAAGATATTTTATTTGGCCTGCTTCTTTCCTTAAGAACAGTGACAGATTGAGGCTATACTGGAACTAATTCAAATCTAAATAGTTTTCATATATCCATTTCTTACACAAACAATACACTGTTAAGAACTTCAGATGTCTATGTGGTTATACACAAAATGCTTATCAATAATGTCTACTGTAGCCTGATATTAAAGCTCCAAATGTGCTTGCTAGGATATAGGCTTTAAGTACTGCCACTTGATTACAGTTAAAGCTTCCCTAGGTAAACACACCTTGTGCTCTATATACTCCATCCCTGGACACTCCTGGAGATTCTCCAGCCCTGTCTTATTTGTAAACTGAGTCATGGTGATACAGTGTTATGGCTCTGTTATTTTCTCAGACTGGCAACTATCCTTCTGAGCCAAAATTCAACTAGAGTTGGATGAGTCATGACAAAAATTGAAATTAAGGCATTATCATACAAATATGGAGACCTATGCTGAAGATAATTAAAGTGGAAAAACTCACAAAGGACTTTGGCTGTATTCAATTAAAACTTAATTGTAACTAACTGAGGACCTCTAAAGAAGTCTCAGTTCACTAAGGATGAACAAACATGTCCACTGATGAAGTCTGTCTTTATTATTGCCATGATCAGTTTCTAGCACAGTGGTCCTCGGCAGGCTGTTGTGACACTACTCCATCCATATGCCATTTAAATCAATAATTTCTCAGCTTATTTTTTTTTATAATTTCGTGGCTGGTACTGTCACAAAATATTACACCTAGTCTTTGCTTTTACAATACATATATCAAATAAAAAGAGTGGAACCAGGAGTGAAACCAGGCTGAACATAAATTAAAGTCTCTTTGCATGGCCAGAAGCATGATGCCAAATAATTCCTGATAAAGGATGCTGTGAACAAAATTTCCAGTAAAGCCTAAGCAAGTTCAAGGAATGGAAATCCAATGGGGTTTACAGAGCAGTAAAACATATCAAAGAAGTCATGTTAGGATCATACATCATCTGAAATGAATGTAGCTATAGCCATGGAGAACACTATGTGTAGGGCAGAGTACTAGCTCTCTTGTTTTTTTGCACTACTAGCCTGTTATGACTATTTAAAAGACCCAGTAGACTTCTGGTTTTGCATGAAGCATAAGGAATAAATTATGATGATTTTTTCCCCTAAGTGGAACTAACAGGCAGATTCTTTGTAAATAATAACATCATTTGTGTTTAAAGGTGAGAAGTAATGAGTAATAAATTAGAAGTGTCAGATCTTCACAAATGAAAGTTTTCTTCAAAATGTTTTGTGATTTGAAGGTAGAAGTCTGGACTCCTATATTACAAGATTCAACTGAAAAGGAAAACTACTGTGATTACGACTCTCAGGAAACTCAGAAGTCTTGTAAAATAAACAAACTCAGAAATTGCTGCTACAAGTTATGCAGGGAAACACATTTTGAGAAGATCTGAGTCATGCTAATGGTAATGTTACCTAATTATTTACAACAGAATAGGAAAACAACATTAATGAAGATCATAATTTAGTATGGCACACAGCTTCCCATGCAAAATACATATCAGCTAGAGACTTGAAAACTTACTGGTATTGATCCTTCTTAATATATTTTTGACAATCTTCCCTTTCTGATATTTTTAAATGCAGAGATTTAGGAGCCTTTCTACCATTATCTAAAATGTTAATTCCATAGGTAAAGATTAATTCCCTGATGTTTGTTTATATCAGAAGTATTTGTACTCAGTTACTAGTTATTCTTTCCTTAAAATGTCTTATGAACTTTGGTCTTCCAGGTCTTTGACCATAGAATTTTAAAATAATTTAAAATCAATACAATTGGAAGATTAACATATTTATAGAGGAAAACAGAAGCAAGGGAAGAAAATAAGCTTTCAGAAGAGGGTTAGAACAGGACTACACTTAACCCTTCTAAAACTGAATTTTTATTTATAAAACTTTATCTGTTAGTTGTCATAAGATGTTCTACATTTATACGTCTATTTTCTTCATCATTTCAGAAAGAGGTAGTATGAATCTGACAGGATGTCTTCTACAAATAATATGTAAAGAAATCTTTACTAGACAGATTCTAAAGCCTGATATTCCAATAATTTCCAAAGAAACTTTACTATAAAAACTCTAAAAAGTCTCAAAGTATAATGAGAAAAGACATTTCACATGGGTCAATTAAACCAAAAATCATCTAGTTTTTCTCTCTGAATTTCTGCTTCATGTTTTTTAGTCAGCTTTAAGTACCTTTTTAACTACAAAAAAGATTCCGTGCTCCTGTGTGGTTGAAGTTCTGTGGTTCAAACCATTTTGCAGCAGCCACAAATGTTATTGAACAACAGGTTTAGATGCTTGCACTGTGATGTTTTCTATGGTTGCTCTTAAACACATGCCTGTGTGCATATAGCTATGCCGTTCTATGATTGATGGGATTAATTTCACAACATTTTCTGTAATTGTTGTGATTTCATTTGACCTTTGATTTTATAAATATTTTAATTCACATGTTTAATAATCCTTGCTTATTTTATAACCAGTGTGTAGTAGACAGTATCTGCTCCCACAGTGCATCAACTAGAGTAAGCAGGGTTATTACAGTAGCATCTAGTTTTGGTAACTTTTTTTTAATTTGCAGTCACTTTGGTAAAGCATTGAAAGCAATATTAGTTTAATAAGAGCTAAATTTCCTCTTCAAACTTTTAAACCACTCAAATTTGCATATTACCTTGTAGTTGCTATCAATGAATCAGTACTGAGATAGTTGAAGTAGTGCAGTAAAAACTAAAATTTTGAAAGAAAGTTTCATTTTAAAGTGATGAAAAATATTTCTGAGTTAAAATTTCAAAAATCATTCATCCACCAAGACAGGCAAATGGGCAGATGGATATTATACTATGCACTGGAAGTTCCACTAAATCCATATTACTTTATGAAGGAAAACCACTGTTACCTAGATAATGTTTTTATTCTATTATTTAGAGCCTGCTTTTATTTCTTTACATTGGCCTTAAAAAGAATCAAGACTAGATCCTCTTCATACTAGACAGAAATTTAACTTCAAGTAGACAGGTCATATTAAAAGTAGCTTCCAAATAATTTTAATCAGAAAAAAAACCTCTAGATCCTTCCATTTTGGGATGCTATTTATTTGCATCATTTTTCCCAACAAAAAGAGATCAGACCTGATATAATCTTCATTTTATACAACATGTAATTAATTTTTTTAAATACCACACAATTGTTTTAAAATAAAACAATCTAAAAATCTTTAAAATTTTTAAAATAACTTAAAAGCCTTTAAAAATTAACTTTTCCTAATTGTTTTATCCTCTCCTAACCTCTATGTACCTCAGATGTAATGCTCTTCTTCCTAAAGACCTTAAATTTTCAAACACAGACAAGAAGCAAAATGAAAATTAACTTAACCTAAAAATATGCACTTGTTATTAATGACCTCATTCATTCCTGACCTTGAAATGTACTCATGCTGATTGTCTTTAACCTCTTAATTACCTGAGAAATAATGTTCCCGTTCTTTATTGTAGGTAAATTAATTTGAAATTATTAACTTGTCAAAGGATCAACTGCCACAGAAAACGTTTTCTGTTATTTACACTGGGTAAAATGGCTTTTTAAATTGAAATTACAATTATGGTGCTACATATTAGAAAGCAAAGTGAAATACAGTCACTTCTGAGATTTTCTTGTGATTTTTTAAGTTTAATAACTGTGGAAGCCCAGGGGCCTGGCACCAGGTTACTTATGCCTCAGCCCTGGAGGGATGGATGCAAACAGGCAGAAATTCCCCTCTAGATTATGGTGAGAAAAGCCTCCCTCCCATGGGCGTTTGCAGCCACGTGATAATATATTTTAAGTTCTGTTACATTATTGGTTAGTTAGTTAGTTCATGTCACCCCTGTTCATCATGTATGTACCGTTTCCAGAGTATTCTTCCCTTCCTTAACCCCCAGTGGTTTATTTTGCTCCACCCCTGTTACCCTGTTGGTTTTCCCCAGTTCCTATTTACCCCTTAAGTGTTTATGCTTGCTTCTTCATTTTATCATTCAGAAGCATTTTTAACACTCACTTCCTTAGAGTCTAAGTGCCAAAGTTTCCATGCTTTTATACATATAGTGTTCCAGTGCACTTAAATTAAGGAAGTGGTTTTACATTTTTAAAAATACATTTCCAAAAGAAAAGAGAAGCAAATAAAAAGAATATATATCTTACATTCAGTTCACTACAAAAATGGCAGGGCTTTATGAGCTGAAGTTTTTAGTGTGCTTTTTGTAATTTTTGTAATTTATAGTCATGGTCATCCTCATTAAAATGATAAAAAAGAAGGAAATTATTTCTGCTCATTTTTTTTCCTATAGAAAGTAATATATGCTACTCTATTATTACTGCCTTTTTACTTATCTTTCATGTTCCCTACACTGTTCATTTCTGCATGGACAGCACACAAAAGAAGAAATGCCGAAGGCTTAAAGCATTAAAGACAAAACTAGTCACTTAATTGCATGCCTTTAATGAAAAAATTAGTTTCTACACATTTATGGTCATGAATAAACTATTCCAATTATCCATTTATTTAAAAAAAAAAAAAAAGAAAAAAAAAGAAAAAAGTGGAGAACTGGTTAATAAAATATTGTGGATGTAATCCAAGGTTGCCATAAACTGAGCTTTCCCCTTGTACTCTAGAAAAATGTTCCACTAAGATAAGCTCATTACTGTTGAAACTTTTCACTGCTGAAATTAGCAGTGGCAGAGACAGTAACTGAAGTGTCATTAATGTGAGGTTTCACAAATGTACATTTGTCATGAAAAAAACAGTGTTTCATAAACATTTGATATTGTCTCCTCTAGAAAATACCTACTTCAAATTTAGTGTGTTCAGGCTTCATAATAACATGCTATCAGACTGTTTGCACAAAATGTAAGTTGGTACTTATATTCACAACTTCCAGTGCTTTCTCTCTAGACCTGCCAGAAAATTAACTCATTATATTCTTATATTAAATATTCTTCCCTATCTTAGAGCATTTCAAACACATTGGCCATTTCATACTTCAGTAAATGCAATGTGCCTATTTAAAGAAAGAAGAAAAAGGTATACTTCTGTATTTTTAATGTACAAGCCTACTTTTACCCTTCCCTATTAGCAGCAAAGGTAAAAAGAGACGGTATGGTATCTACCAGTATGTCACAGTAATGACATTGGAGAGGTAGTCATAGATTAGCAAACAACAGCAAAGATCAAGCACATGATTTTAGAAAACTGCTTCAGATTTATGGACTTATCTTCATATACAGAAGAGTAAGTGCACTGCAGTCTGAAGAACAACCCAAGTATAAGGTTCCAGACATGCTGAAAAGAAATATGCCAAGAATTACCTCATGTGTGTTACAGAAATGTTTCTATTGAAAGTCCAAGAGCTGGTGATTCCCATGTGGAAAAAATTGGGCAAGGAAGGAAGAACACAAATACTGCTAAGTGAGAACCTCCTGGTGAAAATTATATCTAAGAAGGTAATGTATCCTGGAAGAAAATACAAATACTACACAGATATATGGATCTGGGATTAGAAAATCTGAGGCACAGTGGATGCTGAATTTGGAAAGGAATGTGAAGAATAACAAGAAGTGCTTCTATAGATATATGTGTAACAAAACAAAAATTAAAGCACAGGACTCCTCCAATAATGGAAAAAGAAGAATGGACTACTGAAAATGAGAAGGCTAAGGTACAAAACTTTTTTTTTTTTTTTTAACTTCAGTTTTCACTTTGCAATCACTCTTTCCACATTTCTCAAGCCCTTGAACCTCAAGATTGGGGGGATGAAGTCCCAGCATAAATTTATGCTCCCAGCATAAATTCCAGTCAGAGATCCACTGGTCACCCATGGGTACCAAAGGGACACCTTTCAGGGTCATGAGGGATGTGGCAAGTGTATGTGCTAAGCCGTTCTCCATCATATTTGTAAAGTCATGGAAGGCAATTGAAGTATCTAGAGAAAAGGGAGTATAACACCCATTTTACAGATCCTCTAGGAAGTTATCTGAAAGCATATGGAAGGCAGAGAGGTGACTGGAGACAGACAGCGTGGCTTCAACAAGGGAAAATCATTCTGAACTAATCCAGTGGTGGCTTTGATGGAGTGACTTTCTCAGTGGACAAGGGAAGAGCTAGTTGGACTTCTATAAGACCGTTAATATAGTACCACACACCCACAACATCCTTGACTCTAAATAGAAATGGTTTGATGGATGAAGGGTTAGGAGAATAAAGATTTGTCTGGATGACCATGTAGAAAGATTAAAATCAAATGCTCACTTTTTAATACAAAACCAGTACTAAGGTTGTTTCTCAGTGAGGGCACCCTCAACTTTGCAACTGACATCAAGCTGAGTGGTGCAGTTAACATCACTGAGAGATGGGATGCCATTCATAGGGATTTGGACAGGCTTGAGAAATGGGTCTACATGAAACTCATGAAGTTCAACAACACCAAATGCATGGTCCGGCATGTGGGTAAGGGCAATCCCCAGTATCAATACAGGCTGGAGGACTATCTGATTGAGAGAAGTCCTGCGCATAAAAACATTGGGATAATGCTCTGTGTAAAATTGGATGTGAGTGGCCAGTGTGTAGTCTTAGCCCTGAGACTCAACCAAATCCTGGGCTGCATCAGTAGGCAGCAGGGGAGGGAGGGGATTTTGCATTTCTGCTCTGGTGTGACCCCACCTGCAGAGCTGCCTCCAGCCCTGGGGTGTCCAGTACAAGAAAGGAGCTGTCGGAGCTGTTTGATTGGGCTGGAACACCTTTCCTATGAAGATGTGCAGAAATCTGGGGTTGTTGAGGAAAAGAGAAGGCTCCATGGGGACCTCATTTCAGTCTTTTAATATACAAAGTGAGCTTATAAGAAAATTAAGAATTTTTACCAAAACATGTAGTTGTAGGACAAGGATGAATGGTTTAAAATTTAATATTATTCCAATTAGATTAGATATAAAGAACAAATATTTTTATAGTATTGATGGTAAAACACTGAAACAGGTTGCCCAGAGAAATTGTAGATGTCCCATCATTGGCAGCATTTAAAGTCAAGTTGAACAGGACTTTGAGTCACCTGATCCACTGAAATATGTCCCTGTCCATGGCCTGGAGGTTGTACAAGATGATTTTCAAGGGTCCCTTCCAATCCAAATGATTGTACCATTTTATATTCTATAAGATCATCCATTTTTATGTAAATTTAGGAAAAGAGGGTTTATGACAACATTGGGGATGTATATGTCACCAGGGCATTTCAACTTGTAGAATCAATTAAAAGAACCTTTTAAAAGAAGCTGTGTGATAGTCTGTGAATTGATCTCCTAATGTCACCATCACCATCACCTGATGAACTGAACATTCCAATTGTGCAACTGCAATATAGCAGTCAGCTTTGATGTCAGCATCAGTAAAAATATCGAAGGCTGAGTGGGCTTGGAAGTGATCCAAAAGCTAGCTCCTCCAAATCTTGATTTATACTTCTAGTAAGAGTTCTATGTCCTCCCTCCTTTAATCAACAAATCAATATCCGCAGTCTCATCCTTTATCTATCCAGCAACTTCCTTAAACGTTTTCTTTTCATATTTTGGGAAAGTAAAATAATTTTGTCCTGCACTAGTCTTTATAAATTCATATTCTTATTATTAGGAACACATAAGAGACAAGAGTTGGAGATTCAAAACAAAATCCTAACACATAAAATTAGCCCACTATCCACTCATAAAAGTGCAGGTCTCTACTTTGTCCTTAGCAAGTAATCCTTGATTTAAGTAATTCTTGCCTCTGTTTTAAAGAGGAAAAAAATAAGGAAATTGGTGTGGTATATAGTATTCCTCAAGTCCTGAATATGTGTCCAAATCTCAGAGATATTCATAGAAGAAATTTTAGAGTTAGAAACAATTGCTTTTTCTGCATAAGATGAAGTCTGCTGACTCAAAATCCAAAGTTCTATTTATGGGTTAATTCATTGGCACAATATTCAGGAAACTAAATCTTATCTGGGTAGGCATGCATAATTCCTGTTCTTTCTCTCCACCCTCTTCCTCCTTGTTAATCTGTTTTCCTATTCAGATTTTAGCTCTGGCATGAAAGCAGAAGCACAACACACTTGCCAGTTACAAAGCCATGAACGTCATGAGAAACCCTGGTTTCATGAGGGTTTTCCATTATGTTTATGGCTTTGTATTATTTCATGTTTTTTTCAATATGCTGTATGCTGAGAGACATTTCCCAGTAGAAAGTATAATTTTACATTTCTGAAACAAGATGATTCTCTCTTTTGATTTTGATTAAAAGTGGTGAGATCTTAGCTGTAAATCTACTATACCTGTGGTAGAAAATAAAAAAGGATGATATCTGCAAGCTGTATCTTTCTACAGCACTTCAAGATCTAAATGTAACAATTTTGCTCTACAAGATGAAGTTATGTATTCTAACCTCAAAAAGTCAGAATATTAGAAGAAATAACAATGGGCCAGAATAGGCTGAGGTTGCAAACAGGGAAGAGACATAGTGATAGTGTCAGGAAATTAGAAGACCAAAAAAAAACCAATGGATTTAAATCAAGTATGAGCTGCAGTTTACATTTGAGATTGTGGCTTTAATGCTTTCTGAAAAGTATAAATGTAATCTCTAATTTTGCTAACATATTGAATGCATCTGTCACTTGATGGTGTCATTTAAAACTGTGAATAATTCCTCAGATTATTTCCTGCTTCTGTATCAAAGAGAGGGAATGATCAAATTTCTAGGCTTTGCCAGAAATTTCCTCTCTGATATGATTAACAACACTATTGTGATAGGAAAATAGACATTTTAATAGCTACAAAATAATGAAGAATAAAGAGTCCAGATGTTTAAACCCAGAGGAAAATGAAAGTCAAAGCAAAGATTAGTAGGGAAGAATAATTATTGCATATAATGTAAGTGAGGCAAACAGACAAGTAACAGATTTTGTTTTTGTATTAGCACTGAAATGGAACATTTTATTTTCCATCTAAATTTCTGTACATTTATTTAATAAATGGTGGCTTTCATAGAGAGGTATTAAAATGCTTCATAGATGTATTAGTATGGGGACCATAATCAAATCATATAAATCCAGCTCTCTGTTCTATATATCATCATACCATCATCAATAAATGTGGTAGAGTTTACACAGAAAGAGGAAGAGAGGGCAAATTCTTCAGAGATTTATTGAATAGGTTAACCTGGGAGACTTGTAGAATAGACTATGAAAAGAAAACCTAAGAAGAATACAGTTTTGCAAATACATATGTGCAGGCACAAACTCTATTGCAAATTGTCTGTCTGACTTTACATCATGAACCACTTAGTCGTTTAAATGAGGGAGGATAAAAATGCAAATACATTGTAGGAATGCTTCTTTAATGTTGACTCCCTGCCTGCATTACTTGGTGATTTAATTGATCTGAAAAGCCTTATTATAGCCTCAAGTGTTGAATAAATGATGATTCACAAGTATTCTCATTTTATAAGATTCATATTAGTAATAAAATAGTTTTAAGCCTTCAGATCTCCTCATGGCACATTTGGGAATTCAGTGAGCACATTTTCTGATAGAAAATCAAGGTTCACTGAATTTTCTGAATATGTTTTATATTAAAGCTTAAGCAGTTTGAAAGAAATGTTATCTGAGATTGCTGATTAGTGCCTTGATCACAAACCATTCTCTACCTGTTATGTATTTATCACTGTATGACTATCACCTGACTTTAGATATGGGCTGCAAGGAACTTTTTAAGGAACAGAGTACTAAATGTAAAAGCATCACTGAAATAGTAGTGGAATGCTGACTCCTTGCTTGCATTCTTATGTAATATTTTAACTGTCCTGAAATTTTGGCTTATATCCTCAAGTCCTGACAAATGGAAAACAGGCTACTGATATTATCTCAAATTCAACCACTGACAGTAGAATTATCAAAAGATCACTTTTAGGCTGGATTTTAGAATTTGGTATAAGGCTCGTACTGCCTGTTTTAGTTTTGCTACTGTGCTCTGTATGGGGCTGCACCCAGGAGATTCATTAGCATTCCTGGCCTATCCAGTCAAAGTAAGTAAAATTTAATTCCCTCAGAGAATAAACTTGACGTTTTTGCTAAGAATATTGTAGGTACAGGACTGTGTCTGACTCTATCACCTTATGTGAAATAACTTGCCAACAATTATGTCTTAAATATAATAGACCTCTTAAGCTTTACTGAAGTTTCAATATATATGTCTTGGCAGAGGGAGAAACTTCTTGAAAAAATTGTGTATGGGCACTTAGGCCTTGGCCAGGGAGAGCTAAAATACTTTTTCTGCATGGAGTGTGAACTACAACAGCATGTCAGGTCCCTAAAAGTCCAGAAGTTCCAAACTCTTGTCACTCATCTTCTGAGTGACGTCACTGTCATCTTGAAACAGTACCTCTTAAAAGGCTGCATTCCACAGGTACTTTCACTTATGGCGTAATGTGAGAAAGTTCATCTTTGTGATAAGAAATCTAGGGGTAAGTGCGATAAGAAACCTAACCCTTGAGAGATTCAACTCACAGCCTAAGGAAAACACCATCAGACAGGTGCTGTCTGATACAGCAGGAGGCCAGCTGGCCCAGTTGGCAGCATTTTATACCCTCACAGAGACCAATGTCCTCTAAATTCAGTTGCAAACATCTCAAAGACCTCATGTCTGAAATGTATAAATCATGTAAATAAATACAGACTGTTCCTTCTGCAAACCCACCTGATGTTCTTATCTTGGTACAAACCACCATCAGAGACAGCAAGATGGGGTATGTGGCAGGAGTGGGACAGAGGAACAGGAACAGAAGACTATAATAGACAACATACAATGGCAACACATGCAGGCAATGAAGACCCAAATATCTTTCATCCCCATCAAAGCACATTAACACATATAAAACACTTCAATCTACAATAACACAGGTGATTAAAGAGTAATATAAAAGCAAAACTAAAAGAAGTTTCTTAAAAAAAAAAAACTGCAGAAAAAGCAAGATGGAAAAATAGAAGGCATCTTTCAAAAATGAGACTTAGAATATAAGTCTTAATAACCTAATTCATTTGTATAAATATCTTAAGTGTGTATACAATTATTTTATTATAATGCAGAAAAATACTGATACAGAATCACAGAATCAGAGAATATCCTGAATTGGGAGGCACTCAAAAGGATCATTGCATCCAGCTCCCAGACAGGAACAGCACAGTCCCAAGAACCATGCCATGTGCCTGAGTACATTGTCCAAAGGCTTCTTGAATGCTGTCAGGCTGGTGCTGTGACCACTGTCCTGGGAAGCCTGTTCCAGGGCCTAAATACCCTAAGGGTGGAAAACAAACCCTTTTCTAGTATCTGACTTAAACACACTATCACCTGTCACAACTTCAGGCCATTCCCTCAGGTGCTGCCACTGGTCACCACAGAGAAGAAATCGGTGTCTGCCCCTCCTCTTCCCCTCACAAGGAAGTTGCAGATTGCAATGAAGTCTCCCCTCAGTCTCCTCCAGGCTGAACAGACCAAGTGACTTCAGTTGCTCCTCGTATGGCTTCCCCTCCAGACCCTTCATCAATTTCATAGTCCTCCTGTGGACATTCTCTAATAGCTTTATATTTTTCTTATCTTGTGGCACCCAAAACTGCCTCCAGCACTCAAGGTGAGGCTGCCCCAGCCCTGAGCAGAGCAGGACAATCCCCTCCCTTGCCCAGCTGGCGATGCTGTGCCTGATGTCCCCCAGGATAGGGTTGGCCCTTCAGGCTGCCCGGGCACTGCTGACTCAGGTTCAATTTGCCCCCAGTTCCCTTTCTCTGGTGCCACTCTCCAGCATCTCATTCCCCAGTCTATCCGTACATCCAGGGCTGCCCCATCAGAGGTGCAGAATCCATCACTTGTCCTTACTAAACCCCACAGAGTCAGTGATTGCACAGCCCTCAAATTTGTTGAGGGCTTTCTGCAGGGCCCCTCTGACCTCAAGGGAGCTGACAGATCCTCGCTCTTTAGTATTGTTGTGAAACAATATACATTCAAGTCCTGCATCCAATTCAGTTATGAAGATGTTGGAGGAGCACTGACCCTGAAATGAAGCCCTGTGGAACACCACTGGTGACAGGGCACCTGTCTGATGTAACCCCATTCACTATAACCCTTTGTGCCTGACGTATGAGTCAGTGGCTCACCCAAGACATGATGTGTTTATCCAGCTGTGAACTGGACACTTTTTCCAGAAGGATGCTGTGAGAGACCATGTTGGAAGTTTTACTGAAATCCAAAAAGATAATGAACATCAATTGGTTTTCTTTGGTTAACTGGATTGTTTACCTTGTCATAAAAAGAAATTAAATTTTAAAAACAGTAGTTTCCCCTCATGAGGCCACATTGGTTGTGACCTATGACTGCATTATCCTTCAATTGTTTTTTAATACCACCAGAATAATGTTCTCCAAAATTTTACCAGGCACTCAAAATGACACTGAGAGCTCATAGTTTCCAGGGTCATCTGTATTGCATGAGAGATCTAAAACTCCAGTGGTAAACGAAGAGATGGATGGATGATCTTTCTGTTGGGGGAGAGGACAAAAAAGTATCTTCACAATATCTCCTTCAATTTTTCCTTACTCTTCCCTTCCCCACACTTCCTTTCACTCTTGTGGTAGGACACAAAATCCTAAGATACAGTCTCTGTTTCAAATACAGGAAGGGAAGGAAACGAGAGATGAGGATACAGAAAGGATTAATAGAATCTGGTTTTATAACCTAAAAATGTTTAAATTTTTAATTTTTTTTTAAATTCATCTGCTAATACATGGTTCATATTTCCTTTTTCTACTTAGAATTATGACAACAACATCACCCAAATTTCTGAAGAGGATCTTGCGGATTTACACTCCAATGTTTATGGGTCAATAAAAATGAAAGAGATTTTCATAAATATTACTTTATTTGATTGAATTACTTCAGCATTACTTTACAAATTCACAATTTAATAGTCCAAGCTATAAATATAATAGAATGAGTAACACCATAGCATGCTTTTATTTGCAGTTACAAGTTTCAATGAGCTTCTTGTGCTGTTTTTCAGATTTTCCTATTAATAAAATAGAAAATATCAAATTAATTATTAATCAAGTATATTTATAATATTTGAAGCATAATTACAGATTTTTTTAAAATTAAGTTTAAAATTCTTAACCTTATATAAGAAATCAGACCATCACTACCCTGCCTAAAATACTGTGAGTGCCAAGACTGTTTTCTAATTCTTCACCTTATTAATTTTTACATATAAAGTCATTTACTTTGTTCATTCTGAAAGTTTGAGAACAGCAAATAATTTCCTTAAGTCTAATAGCCAAGCCATGAAATGCAACCCGGCCAGCCAGATGCCAACTTGGATTTGTTTGCAACTTTTTTTGCTTCCTAAACATAACACATCATATTCCTGTAGGCTTCAAGGTCGTTATAAGCAAAAAAGTGACCCTATAAAAATGTACACTTATTTATCATTATAGGAGCGCTTGCCACTTCTTTCTGTTCTTTCTACTTTATCACGTATCATAACCAAAATATATATTAAATTGCTTTCCTGATTACACACTTTGGAAAAGGTGATGAGGGAGAGAGGGTGTGAAGAAAGAACTTGTGTCTAAGGGGTCATTTCATGCTTGGATGATGGATAAGGACGGCATTGAATGGGAGTAGGTTGGTTACTACTGAGGGCCTTAATTTAGTGTAAATTGTGAAGTGTTTAGTATAAATTGACAGTCTTCATGCAGAGCAATGAGCTATAAAATTACCAAAGTTATGCCACATTTAGCTTTTCCTACTGCTGGTCTGCTTAATATTTAAGAAAGTGTATTTCTTTTTGCCAGTTTTATTCAAACTCACAGATTCATATGACCTAAAATTTTTTTTACATCTGGACTTTCACTCTTCCAAGGTGAAATTGTTTCCTACCGTGTATTTATCAATGCACTGTCCTAACAGACATAAAGTTTAGTCTCATTTTAAATATCCTGAGGGAAGTTATTCCATGGCCTAATAGATCTTACTGTCAAGTGGCTTTTACACGAAATTCAGCTTCAGTTCTCCCTTTCCCAATCGTATCTCATTACTCAAGAATGATGCACCATAAACTAATGTAAATATTTCTTCCTTACCTACTAGTAAACCCCTGCAGGAGCTGTGGATTGTCATCATGTTTCTTTATTAGTTACTATTCACAGAGAGTAAAGAGGGAGCCTTGAAATCTGACATTTTATTATAGAAGAAGATATTAGAAATACTAGCCAAGGTACCTTTCCAAGTGTAGATGTAACTACTGTTATCCATACTGGTAATAAGTACTCCAAGTATATATATCCAGTTTTCATTTCTTTCTATACTTACAGAAATAAGGAATGCCGAATACATTCCTTCAATTTTTCTTTCATAACTTTTTATTCCTTTTTTACATTATGCACAGGGAAGCACAAGTCAGAAACCCAAATGTTGCAGTTAGTGCTTCAAAGATATTATACACAAAAAAGATAAGTGACATGATAGAAGTTACAGAATGGAAGACAATTTACCCTAAAATTGAAATACCAACTGACAAATAAATCCCAGCTTCATCTCTTAACTTACTAACTCCTCCTCAGTTACATGAGTGAGGCAAAAATTAATCATCTGGGCAAGAGGTCAGAAAAGAATTTACATGTGCTTAGCAATGTCTGTAGAACTGGTGATCATGGCCAGTAATACTGATCTTGGCTTTCTAGTGTGGAACAGTCAATAAAACAGATCATCAGGTTAATATGGAACTGACTTTGGAGGCCAGGATGACATTACTGACTTAAAGATCTTTTCTTATACACTGAAAAAAAATGTAAGAGTATCAGAGACGACGAATTCACAGTAATCAGACAGAAGATTATGAGATCCAGTGGAAAGGTTTTTGGCTAAAATAAAAAATTTGTGCAAGACACACACAAATGCAGAAAAGAGAACATCACTAAGGATGACAAAGCAATTCTTAACAAAGTGTGCCAGGGTCCATGAAGGGAATTTTCTTAAATGTTGATTGACAATACATTTGACAAATAAAGAAATATGTTCCTCTTTTGTACTAAACAGAGTGACTACCTGGGTCTGCTTAAGAGTCCCAGATCTATGATTAGCTTGGTAGACTCATACCTAGTTCCAGTACATACCTGTTTTCCAATATTACTGATATATCTCTTTAAAAAAACTTCTTTCCCTTCCTATGAGCATTTTTGATTGATTACTCCAATCTTTAAAAAACTCTCTTTTTCTGAGCTAAATGTCTTTCAATGTGCATTTCTAATCATTCTGCAGAAGTAGGTTTCGAACGGTAGGTCTTTTTAATCTAAGATAATTTGTGATTGCCACTAAGATGTTTACTGTCTTTTTAAGATCATAAATCAAAAGGTTGGAGTTAACTAAATGTCACATCATTTCAGTAGGCTCCTATTAAGTTGTGGCTATTTGTTAAAGTGTTGTTGTCACAGCTTTTAGTATGTCTATATTGTATATTGCACCTTCAATTTGATTCACAACAGATATAGGTACTAATCTACTATGTGTGCAATCTTCGTAATTTTGGTGAGTTTAAAATGTTTTCCTTATCTTACTTTTTTTTAACTTGTGACTGGGTTTTGTTTTGTTTTATTTGTTCAAAAATCTTTAGTTCCCTTTTGTTCATTATAAACAGTTACAAGAATATAAAGTGGAATCACATACCAGAAGAAGTATTTTCTTTACTCAGTAGAAAGCAGTTTGTGAACAATATATTTGTAGATTCATCTGCAGGAAGAAAACCTGCACCAGAGCAAAAGAAGTAATCTTTTATCATAAAACAGCACAGATATCTTTAAAATTGAAAGAATTTGAATGAAGTTTTTCGCCTGTATCTTAGGAGAAACCGGTTGTTTTTTTCTGAGTGTCCTTGAGTTTAACTTGCATGCATGTAATACGCAAATTGATAGTGACACTCAGCACTACTTACCTGATAGAAATGAACTAAAAAAGAAACTGAAATGTTCTCTGTACTTTTGCTCCAGAAAAAGATGCAAAACTCAAGAGTAAAGCTGACTAAATTCTCACAAAACCATTCCTCCTGCACAGCTAACAGCTGTGCTAAATACTAGAACTTACAGACATCTCCTTGATAGGATTTATTCATTCACACTTATTTGCAGCTATACTTCAAATCACAGGTTCTAATGGGTGAAAGGAAAATAAAATAACTATAACACGTCCAAATTTTCCTTTGTCACTTGGTCAGGAATGCAAAGATCTAATGCATGGTTGTTTCAAGAGACCATGAAACCTGCACAGAGACACAATGCACCTCATATTTCTGTGTATTGGCTCCTTTCCAACCATGCACCTTTTTTTCTGTAGGCTTCTATTATTTCTCTTTTATTTTTGATATACAATAATAATAATTCAAGGAGAGGAAAAACAATAATTAGTAATGACGTGAGTCATATTGTCCCTATGGTCTCTATTGTTCAAATACAAATCCTCTTAATGTTCAGAACACACAGCCTTTCACAGTAAAGTAGATGCAACTTCTTCAGTGAGACAATATAATATTTCTGTTCTGTCCTTAGTATATATTGTGTTGTGTTGACCTCCAATTAAGCTTACCTGTCAAAAGAAAGTAACACTTATGAAATGAAAGGTAACATATTTTATGCTCAGGGCACACTATAGGTCTATCTAAAGCCTTCTCTGGTTTCGGTACCTTCACAGGCTGCTTCACTCTTCACACAATTTTTCTCCAGTCATAACTACAAAACCCAGTAAGGTTTTTTTTCCTCAAAATTTTGATGGCTGATTTAGTCTGAGATAAAAAGACAAATGTAAAGCTTCTCTACATGAAATCTCTAGTAATTTTTCTTTACTGTGTAAGAACTGGATTTCCAAGACTTCATTAGATTGTCATTAACAAGGGTAACCCCTAAAATAAAGAAAAAAGAAAAATCACCAAACCAAATTGATGGGACATATGCTATAGGTAAAGCATGATTATTTGCACAGAATTTGGCTTTTATGAAGAGCAGTAACAATAAGGGACTTTTACCATCAGACTGCCAATTAAACTGTGAAATTCCATTTTTTCAGTGGGATAGCAAAAATTACACCATTAACAAATAGCATCCCTTGCAATCATGTATAAGGTCACTTAATAATAGGACATTTCAGAAAGTAGCTTGTTAAGACTTCGACTGCAACATCCTTCAATAAGTCCTTATAAACTATTTTAAAACTCTGGTTCAGAGTTTATGCAGACCATCATTACTGCTTGTATTTTTTATCCTTCAATATCAGAGTTCAGAGGGTATTGCCTGCAGAAATAATCATAACTTTTTCATTCTAAACTAGAAGTCTATCTCTTAGTACATAGCAAATCAATCAAAACAAAATCAGAAGCTAAAGAAAATGTCTGTGCATGTATAATACCAGCATAATGGTTAGAGCAGCATACAAAAAGGCTTTTGCTAAGGTAGTAATAACAACCCCTTAGAGTGAGCATCCACAAAGAGTTCAGTGAGGCACTGCAATACATGATGTTTGGAAAACAATCATTAATAACAAGTGAATCATTCAGGACATGTAGAAATAATTTCCTACCAAATGTTACTGACTATGAACACTAGATAAAACCAGACTGTTTACTCCAAAATTCAGACAGACAAGAAAAAAATCCCTTCAAACCACAGAGAAAATTCTGAAGTACAATTTAGATTACATAATATTTATTTTGTGGGTAGCTGTAGTCCTATTTTGTCTCATACAAATTGTATGTATTTTGATATAAGCCCAATATAAATTTCCGATCTGTTTCTTACTCATATTGTCATACATTCCATTGATATCCAGACAAGTTCTTTTAAAAATAACTTTTTCTACATCTCCACAAACTACATATGTTTCCCTTCATCTATTATTTCACTAAACACTAAGGCATATTTAAAACCAGTCACCAATTTTTCCCATAGCTATATCTTTCTTTAATTTTCTACTTGAATATTTTCCATTGTGAAATCTAGCTTTTGCTCCTTGCTTTTTGCATAATCTAAACCCACGGACCCTTCAACACCAAAACAACCATCCTCTATCTGTTTTCATTTATGGGCCCTTCTTTTTCAAAAAGAGCTCTATCATTTCCATCATCTTTCTATCTTGTAACTATGTCCCATATGCTCTAAATAATTATGATTCCCTGCCTACTGCATAGTTATTTTCCTTTGCCCTTGTTGTCGTGTTACAATTTATGCATAAACAGAAAGTCATATTTACATTTTTTGGTTTGCTATCACAATCCATAGAACAATGGACAAAGCTGCTCCTGTAATGTGACCACTCCCTATGAAGTAGAAAAGAATTATCTCACTATTACCTTGTGGTTTCCTTTTCTGCTGTCTTTCACTCATTTTGGCACTGGTCTTGAACTTTTCACAGTAAGCCTTAGGCTTCTTAATTGTCAACGGACAATAAGCCTTTTCCATCTCATTTCTTCACAAAATAGGCAACTTATTTAAACAGGCTTTTGATAACTAGCTGGCCAGTCATCTCTAACATGTAGACACCCAAATTACATGTAGTAAATTATCTCTAATTGAATATAGTGAAGCTTCTTGAAAAAAAACCCTTCAAATTGTAGGAGATCATAAAAAGGTTTGGTTTGGAAGGGACTTTTAAACATTATTTAGTCCAACCTCACTCTAATGAGCAGGGACACTAAATTAGGTATCACTAGTAGAATTTCTCTTGCAAAAATTTAGAATTTTCTGACATTATACTGCTTTTAATATTTTTATGCCCAGATTTTCAACTGAATGCAGAAGATTTATCTTTGGTATGCCCTAACCTAATCTTGGGGATACAGAGCTCAGCAATGAAAAACTACAAAAAATAGTGATTTACCACGTTGTACAGTGCATGTATGGGGCTGTGAGGAGCCAATTTAATTTTGATTCTGTCTCACCAGTGTTTGTCTGAGGCATGTGGGGCAGGGCTTGCACTGTCCACTTGCAGGAGTGGCCCAGGACAAGCTGGAGGAAAGCCTTGTCCCTGGGGAGACTTTGCCTGGCACCAGTTCATGTCTGACACGGGACAGGCCGGCAGCAGGAGATCTCCAGGGTCACTGCACCCTCCAGAGGGGTTCTCCAGGCAGATGGAAAAAGGTCTCCAGCCAGGGACTGCAGTGGGACACTGGACTGGGCCAGTGGTCTCCTGACAGCAGGGAGGAGACAGGGGCATAAAAATAACTCAGTCACAAGCTCTGGGGCTTTTTGAGTCAGGGCTTTCTGTGTTGGGGCTTCTGGTCTTGACTTCTTGCCCAGGCTTGAGGTCTGCTTCTTACTCTGGCCCCAGCCTGGTTTTTGTCCTTTTTGCCCCGGCCCAGCCCCTCTCGGCTCTTCTGCCCTCGCTG
>VWZU01019468.1:1291-14424 GCA_013397095.1 Sterrhoptilus dennistouni
ACTCCAACAGGGAGATCTCTGTGGGGACCCCAGAAGGGTCAGAGATAACCTTGACATCACCAGGACCAAAGTGCTGAGTGCTCATTTCTAAATGGCATTCTGATTTATAAATGGTATAATATTGTGTTCAGCAAAAGATTATGCAAAGAAATCCATGATTTGACATGGAAGACATCACCAAATAAACTCATTTTCAGGCCTCACTGCCAGACCCCAGAAGGGTCAGAGATAATTTTGATATCACCAGAACTGAAGTGCTAAATGTTCATTTCTAGCATAAATAGTATAAAATTGTTTTCAGCAAGAGGTTATGCAAAGAAATCCACGATTTACTGTGTAAGACATCACCAAATAAACCCATCTTGAGGCCTCATTGCCAGACCCCAGAAGGCCCCCAGAAAGGTCAGAGGTAACCTTGATGTCATCAGGACCAAAGTGCTGAGTGCCCATTTCTAGCATAAATGGTATAATATTGTGTTCAGCAAAAGATTATGCAAAGAAATCCATGATTTGACAGGGAAGACACCACCAAATAAAGCCATTTTGAGGCCTCACTGGCAGAACCCTCCTCAGCCCCAGCCTTCTCCCTGGTGCCCCCCAAACCTCCTGGCCAACCTCAGCAGCTTTGGACTCTCAAAATCAGAGAGTTCCTGGTGGCATTGCCTCGTTGGCTTATTTGTATTTAAATCTCTATTTCTCCACTCAGACTAGAACGTGAAAACAGAAAATTAAGTCTCGTCGGTTAATAATCAAGCCTAATTTAATTAGTGGGTGCTTTTTGAGCCCACTGCAGCCACTGAGTGTTTGTTTTCCAGTGGAGAGGAGCTCCATGAGCTCATTCCCTGCCAGTGGCCGGGTGAGGAGCAGCCCCTCTTCCCCGTGATGTGACAGCCAGGGACAGCCCAGTGCCACTGCTGAGGGTCACCCGAGGCCACCAGTCCCACACAAAGGGACACTGAGGAGTCTGGCAGTGGCTGCCTGGAGACACCAGGGCTGTCAGGGGGTCCTTGAGTGAGCAGGGAGAACCTCCCAGCCCTGGGAAAAGCCTCCCACTGGCTGTGATGCCTTGGGAAGGCTGAGCTGGAACAGAGACTGGACAGAGCTGGAGAATAAAATAGAGATTTATTCAAATAAATCCAGGATCCACCTTGGGCAGGACAAGAGCCTGGCCAGGGCTATACGCAAGGTGGACCCAAATGGTCACAAAAAATGGACAAACGGTCACAAAATCTTACTTTTTTATAAGTTTTGGTCCATTTGCACCTTGGGGTTGAATTGTCCAATCCCAGCTCCAGGCTGTGAGGTCCCATCCTTCTTGTTCCTCCCTCCAGCCCAGCCTTGTTTGTGCTTTTGGGGCTGAAAGTTGTCCTTGGTGTGCAGCAGGAAAAGGATTTGTTTTGTGTCCCTGCTGTGTGCAGAGCTGAGTGACACTGACTGTGAGCTCAGAGCTGCAGCCCTGGGCACCACAGAACCTGAAATACATCAGAGATAAAACTAAGGGCATCAGCTGCATTGACACCTTGGTTACTCCATAAAAACAAACAATTTCCCCCCAAATCCTGGCAGAATTATGTAACAGTCATCTCATCTTAAGAGGAATTCCAGCAGTGCCTCTGTGGTTTATGGGGGGAAAAAGTCTCCCCTGACCTCAGCAATTCCTCTGATTTTCCCTCCAAAACCCAAAAAGTGGCAGAACCTGAATGATTTGGGCTCAAAGAGACTTTAAAGCTGATCTAAATCCAACCCCTGCCATGGCAGGGACATCTCCCACTGGAATATGTTACTCCGAGCCCACTCAGTAATTGCACACCCAACTCAGGGATCAGGGAAGGCTGTTGGAGCCAGAGAAAGCCCTGGAAGGGTCAACAGATGAGGTTCTGCAACAATAGGCTCATCCCAAGCTCCCTCTGACCCCCCCCCCAAGCTGCTCCTGCAGCCCCCAGCCCTAATTCATCTCATTTATTACTAAAACACCACCAAAGATCAGAGTCTATGTGGCCCAACCTGCTGCTATCAACCTCTCATTCCTCTGAACCCCCTTAAAAGTCATTCCGAGGTGGAGATTTGCAGAAAGAAAACAGCAAAATGAAGCAGGCAGGCAATTTTTTTCCCAAGCATGAATGCAGAAATCAGGGAGGAAGGAGGATTTTCTCTCTCCAGCACAGGCAGGTTCTCCCTGGGGAAGAGCCAAACCTGCTGCCAGCTCTGCTCTGCAGAGAAAAGAATCTTGTTTGGGGCTTCAGGTTTAAATTACTGTTTCTGGGCTAAAACTGGGTTAGCCTTTGGTTCCACTGCAAGGTTTCTCAGTGCATGGGATTTTGTTAAAGAAGAATATTAGGAAAATATTGGAACACTCCCAAATTCACACCTGAGCAGCCAGAGAACAACTGGTTTAGTTGCATTTGCAGGAGATCTGATGTGAAATCCCCAGGGAAGCCTTTCCTCCTAGCTGGGACTGGATGCATTTATTCCATTCCTCGTTTGATATAAACATAGAATCCTTAAGGCTGGGAAAGACTATCAAGTTCAACCACTAAACCACATTCCCAGGTGCCTTTCTTGAACCCTTCCAGGGTTTGGTATTCCACAGCTTCCACGGACAGCCTGGCTATTGCCACAGAACCCTGAATGTCTGCTTTGTGTGCAGAGAAATACTAAATAAAAATATTTAGTACCCCCCTAAAACTAACAGCCAAATAAGAAATAAGCTCCCTGAAATATCTGAGATTTCTCCAAAAAGCCAAATTTGTCCTGGTTGAACTGACAGCATTGCTCATGCAGGAACTGCAAGGCTGTGGATACAACAACTTCCGACCCCACTCTCAAGTTAATATTTCGATTGCTTTAGTTTATCCAGTGGCACAACAGTCACCAGTGGTTAAATGACCATAATTAAATGCCCTACGTAGCAAGGAGCTGAAATGATTTATCAGCCCAAAGCCACTTAGTGCTTGATCACTTCACCAGATCATTAATCTGCCTTCCAGGAACGTGCCTGGCACTTCTAGAGTCAATTATATTCATTTTAAGTGACTGGAAGTCAGTATATATACACAAGATCAGATCAATACTGGACATAATTCAGTTTATATATTCCATCAGCTATTTAGCGGGGGGTTTAAAAAGACAATTTCCTTTCTATTAAGGCGAATTAATAAATAATTTAGCGTGCATAAAACTCAGATAATGACCAGTGTGAAAGGGGAAATGCTTTCTATTGACAGCTGCCAAGCTCTCCTGACATTTAGCGCTTTAAGATGGTGAGAGATGAGCTGGGTCTGGCTGAAATTCTGCTCTGTTTCCTGAACACATGGGGTTGGAGCGAGGCTGCCTCACAGCAGTGCCTTTGCCTTCTTTTTTTTTGGCTGCAGTTTCTGCCAGGGTGGCTACAGGAATGTCTGCTGGAGGGTTTTTTTTGGGATGAGGATGAAAAACATGGCCCTAAAAATACCCAGCTACACTTGGAGGTTGTCAGAACCATCCTGAGTGTTGAGCACGTGGAAACACATCCTGAGAAACAGCAGCCTGCTGTCTAAATTGAGGAGCAGAACGAGTGTGGGTGCTCTTAGTTACGATTTTCCTGTAAAAACTCCTTGTTTTACAGACCCTCTGGGAGGCCTCGAGCTTCCGAGAGGCTTTGTCTTGTCAGCTCAGAGAAATCTTGCAGAAAGTTGGGCACATGCAGGTCTGGGGCTTCCAAATCTCTTTTATCCTTCCAAATCCCACATGGCTGGTGGTTCAGTGAGAGCTCAGATGGTGAGGAGCAGGCAGGTGTTGAGGATCTTTATTGGGAAAACCAGAGCAGGGAGGAATCAGTGGCTGAGCTGCTCTCCAGGATTGCTCCTAATGAGTTTTTCAGTGTTATGTGTTGGACAAGAAGTGCTCCTTCAGCCCAGGGTCTTTAATTCCTCATTTCAGAGGGCTGGAGTCATTAATTGCACACTCTGCCCATGTAACAAGGTGATTTATCTTTATTTGCACCTCTCCACTCCTTTGCTGGGAATAGCAAAGAACTTCTCAGCTCACAGGCTTGCCCTGAGTCAGCCTGAGATTTCCCTCATCACGGAGCTCAAGAGCTCCTACTCTGCTTCCAATTGATTCTTCCACTGCCCAGCTTGCCTGGAGCTCCCCAAGATCTCTCTTTTTGACTGGGAATATTTCCTCTTTGATGAGCTGAGCACAGAGCAGGAGCTGTTCTCCAAAGAGCTGCTCAGCTCAGCCTCTCCTCCTCTCACAAAAAAGTGCAGCCAGGACCAAACAGGCAGAATGAGCTCATGAGGGTGTTTTTGGGGCAGTCTGGGTTCATCTTCCTGTTATTGCTCCCAGGGAAACACAGAGGTCTCATTTCAGCCCTGGGGGCAGTGACTTCTCCCAGTCCTGCTTGGCTCACTCCTTTCCACTTGTAAGAATGAAACTGCTCTGGTACAAGTGAGTCAGACACCCCAACCTCATTAGAGAGCTTTGGAACCTCTCAACAAACACAACTGCACCACAAAGAGCATTTTGAAATTAGCCAGAAGAAAGACACGGGCACTAATAAAATAAATTGTGAATATCAGCGTTACTTGGTGGTGTTATTTGCGTACAAATTCTAGCAATGTGCTCCTGATATATTTTTTTAAATGCTCAGCTTGGTGAAAATCCTCAACAGCCTTCAATGCCTGGGGAACACTGCCTTTTGACTCCTGGCAAAGAACAGAAATTAATTACCTGTTTAGTATTCTGGGTTTGCCTTAGCAAAATGAGCAGCCAGCTTTTGCAGAGGGCCAAAAATTCAAACAGAAACCCGATTCATGCACAAGGGATCAGCCCTAAAACTTGGATGGGGCCCATTCTGTCACCAGGGCTTCTGTCAGCCCCGGGGTGAGCCCTGCACAAAGCAGAGCAAACACCCCTGGGGGAGCAGGGAGAGAATCTGCTGGGTGCTTTGAGTGGGGAAGGACTCTGGAGCCTGTCCTGCAGCTGATGCCTTTTGGGGTTACCCAAAAACAGACCCCAGACAGAATTAGGTGATTAAAAAGTTGTTCTATTTATTGAAGGGCATTCAGGGGCATTTAAGGCAGACAAAGCCCCCCAGGGGCTGCACCCAAAAATGGACCCCGGGTCAGGGGTTTTCTCACTTTGATCAGTTTGGTCCATTTGCATTTTGGGGGTTCATCTCCCAATTCCAGCTCCAGGTAATGAAGTCATTGACCCCAAGTTTGCTGCCCCCAAGTCACTTTTGTTCCCATCTCTGGGGCCTGAGGCAGTGAGGGGTCCTTGATTGCCAGGCCTGGAGAGGAATTGTTGTGTCTGCCCAAAATGGGGAAGCAGCAGCTCCCACTGTGTGTGGAGTTTGGAGTTCTGCACTAAAGAACTGCAGGGTTACAAAAATATAAATATATACTATTAAATATTATAAATATAAAAATGATACAAATATTTAAATATAAATATATGCAAATGCTATAAATATAAAAATATGAAATTTATAAAATCCTAAGGCATCATGGCATTTCCTCCTGTTAAAGCATCCAGCTTCCCAAGGTCTTCTCAAAACAGGTCCTGAGTGCAATTTTATTATGACCTGTGTGGAAACCCCCCTGCTGTGTGATAGAGCAGGAAAATCCCAGGAGAAAACATCAGGATGGTGATGTTCTCTCACCAAATCCAGGGACTGTTCCTAGTTCTGTGTAACACTCCCCCCATCCCAGTTTAACTGTGTTTATATAATTTATTTTCTTTAATATAAATGCTGATTTCTGAATGGAGGGATTTCACTGCCCTACCTACAAGACACAAGGAATCTCTGCAATATTTTCACATCCCAATTTTACACCATCCTTGGAAAACAGCCTGAGCCCCTGGTAGCCATGGAGACTTCCCTGGCTGGAAGTTGCTCAACTTTAACTGGTCATTCCCAACTGGGAAACCAGATACAGAAACTGCTCTGAGGCTTCACCCCTCTGGCCTGGTGCCTTGCTCAACCAGCTGAGGGAGAGAAAAGACATCAAAAAAACCAGATAAACCCAAAGCTACACCTGGTTCCACCCCTTCCACTGTCCCAGGCTGCTCCAAGCCCCATCCAACCTCTCCTTGGATGTTTCCTACACTGAAAGCAGAAATTGAAGGGGAAAAAAAAGCCAAACCAAACACCAACAACCACAAAAACTCCCACCCAAATGATAAATCAGCAGCACATCAAAAGATGGTTGTGTGAATTAGAAAACATGGGTGGCTTGCTGAGGATAATTTGCTCACAGTGTTTCAGGTAACTGGAAAAAGTGGAATTAAAACACCAGATTAAAAGAGTTACTAGAACAAGGAGCTGCAAATGTGGGAACTCGTGTTGGTTTCCATAAATGTTTGTTCTGATTCTCGGTTCAAAGCTGGAAATACTGGGGGATGAGCGATCAGGCAATGCAGAGAAAAAGCAGTAGAAAAGTGGGTTTGGAAACTCAAATAATCCTTTTAGTTTGTACTTAAAAATCACTTCTAATGGAAATAAAATGTAAAATGCATAATATATTAGCAGAAGCATTTAATTACCCACCTTAATCAACTTGAATAATTAAATAATCCAGCTCCTATTTAAATGCAGCACTTTGTGTGCTGAAAGACGTAATGGAATTAAAGAGAAAGGCTGTTTGAATCTCTGAGCTGAAAAAAAAAATTAATCTCGAGCCCTACTTTAGTAGCTGCTGCGACTGCAATTCCAATGTATTGATTAATTAGATTTCTATGCAGTGAAATTACTGTGGATTTTCACATCATGCCAGGATGCAGGAAAAATGGGAAGCAATTGTCATCTTCATTTCCCTGATCTTTATTGGGAAATGTTACTCTCAGCTACTTCATTGCTGCTACTGCTGGAATTTGTTGCTGGGGGATGTAAAGCAGGATATAATGAGAGGATTATAGTAATTGCAAATATTCCTTTAAATGATCCACCATTACTCATTGGAACTGCTCCAGAGCCTTGGAGCCTGCAGACCTAAAGGTTCCTACAACCTGCAGGAAGTACCACAAATATATCAAAAATATCTGATTATTGAAGGCATGAAACATTCCCTGGTTGTATTTAACAAGATACATACACACAACCAGGTTTTGTTTTACTCCTAAAATTGTTTACGTGTATCTACAATTAATAAAACTTCATGTTTTTCAAAGAAATCTACTTCAAACTAAGGGCATATCCTTTACCCTAAGTTATTAGTTTAAATAGACCTTCAATCTTTCCCATTTCTAAATTTCTAATCAAAATGAAAATATTCCCTTCAATTTTACCTGTGTAATATTAAAAAATCTAATAATTAATAAATTCAGTTCCACAAAAAAAGCTGTTTAAAAAATTTAAAACAAACAACACTTTATTCAAACACACTTCAATCCCTCTCCCCTTTTTGCAGGATGGCCGAGTTGCCAGCAGCAATTATTAAATCAATCTAACACTCTGTTTATGTGTTATTTTGAGCAGGAAAGTCTTTTGAGTGTCCCACTTTTTTTGAGTGTCCTTGTTCAGGCTGCCAGGGACCTTCTCCAGGAACTGCCCCAAAATTGCCAAATTGAAGCATCAGGCAATTGCTGGTGTAAAAAGTGCTGTGAGCAAATCTGGGAGACCTCAACCTCAAATTACATCAACAGAAGTGAAATCTGGACAAGAAAAAAAAAAGAAAAATAAAAAAAAATTAAAGAAAATTTCATTGGTGTATTACAGAATTAGTTTCCTGTCTCGTTATTTTTAGCAGCTGCAGCCCACATGGAAGAGAGAGGCACAAATGCCTCAGTGAGATTTTTCCATAAGGGATTTGTTTTCCCCAATCAGTGTTCTTGCCCTCCTTTATTGATTATTAGCTACAGCAGGCAGGAAAACCAGCTTTGGGCAACTGGAGAGAGTTGAGGGATTGAGGAATTGAGGAATTGCTGCATTCCATGGAAAAGGGAAATCTCCTTCTGGAGGGTCCCAGCCCACGGGTGAAATGAACACTCCAAGCTTTAAACACTTTTCATGCCAAACACTTGGGATCTCTGGGATGTGGAGAGATGCCAAGGGGTGCAAAGCATCAAATTAGACTTTTTCTTTCTCCTCACATTCTCACTAAACCTTTTCCCAGGAGAATCACAGTTTGTCTGACTCACTCTCCCTCACCCACCAACCGAGATTTCTCCGCTGTCACAGAGAGAAATCTCCCAAACCAACTGCAGCAATATTCCTCTGGAAAATTCGGATGTTTGGCTTTTGTTCCTCATTATTTCCTGTTAAGTATCAGAGCAGAGCTCGCTAACAGAGCTGTGGTTTGAAAAGGATGAGCCTTTCCCTGCCAGCTCCCCACCTGATTCCTTTGTGTGTCCCCAGCTCTGTCCTTTGGTGCCCGTGTTTGATGTTCTGCTGCACAAACCCAGCACACAAAGCGCTTGCTCTCAGAGCTGGCGCAGAAATGACTCAGCACTTGGAACTGTTCCTTTCCCCCTGAACATTTTCCTGACCCTTGGCTCTCCCCCTGAAGAGAATGACACATCCTCAGTCAGAATGGAGTGACCCCACGAGACCGAGCCCATCACAGCTCTGGCATTTCCACGCTGTAACCGCAGGATTTCTGCTCTCAACAGGACCCACTGTTCTCTGCACTCTTGTTGGGCAGCTTTTCTGGTTCATGACCTTTGCAGCTCCAGCATCTTTTGTATATTCATCCATCTGTGATGCTGCAGCTGTGCAGGACATCAAAGTGATGTGGGCTTTAGGATTGCACAAGCTTGAGGCCTCAAATAGTGCTCTAATTCAGATCTAGAACACTTCAGATCATTTAAGGACATTTAATGTTTGATGTCGTTACAATGATTCAGTATAAATAAGCTTCCTGCTCCCCTTTCTTTCCTAAAAAGAGAAACCACATCCTTCTTTTGACTACAGTTGATTTGACAGCAAAAGGAATGGCACAGGAAGGAAAACAGCAACACTCATTTCTAGGGTCAGGGCCCAGGTTCTTAGTGCTTCCTGAGCATTGTACAGAATATCTTCATTTTAGAATGCATTCACCTGAAGGATGTAATTCCTTTAAAACAGGCTTTGTGTGATAAAGTTTAGATTCCTTCTTGGTGGCAGCCAAATTATGAACTTTTAACAAAAGGAGAAAACATCCCTGTAAGAAAACTCTGTGTTTGTGACTCCAGCTTGGCTTTAAAGCAAAGCCACACCATGAGGACCCTGAGCCAGGCTCAGAGGCAGGTGCAGAGATTTGCTGTGCCTGCCTTTTGCCTTGAACAGCCAAGAATTTCCCACCCTTTTATCTGCTAAGAACCTCGTGTTTCCTGGTGATAGCACAGAGGGAAGGAGCGCTTGGATCACAGGGAATTGCTCAGGACTCCCCTTTGAAGGAGGGTGGCACAGGATGCCAGGGCAGTTCTCTCCCTGGGAAAGCCCCTGATGGAAACAGAGGGGCTTAATTGAAACAAGAGAGCTTATGGCACATGGAGCCAGAGATAAGAGAAGCTCCAAATGCCTCAGCAGCGATTTCTTAGCTGGAAAAAGGATGTGGTGTGATGGAACAGCTCAAAGAGGACTTGCTTGGAGCCCTGCTCAGAGCTGAGAGCACAGCGGGGCTCAAGGTTCTACCTCAGCCTGTGTTCCCAATAAATGATTTACCTGCAAAAAAAAAAAANAAAAAAAAAAAAAAACCCAAACCTCTGAAGGCAATCTCAACAGGATTAATTGGTTCATCCAAACAATTACTGATGAGTCCAGGCAAAATCCTGCCACAGCATTGATGGGAGCTGCCTCGGGACTGGGATGCTCCGGTGTCCTGCAGGATCCTCTGTCCTCTCCTGGATTTCCTGAGAGCCTTCCAGAGCTGGAGAGCTCCACGCCCACCACAAAATGCTACCACAAGGACTTACACACAGCTCCAACTACACAATGAAAGCCAAAACTTTGTCCTGACAACTTTGTTCCCTGCTCTGTTTCTTCTTGGCTGGACTCAGTGATCCTGGACATATTTTCTAGCAGCAAGTGTTCTGTGATTCCATGGTCCTTGAGTAGGAGGGAAAACACAGATCACCAGCACAGAGCTGGTGGATTTTGCACTTATTATCCAGAGTGGTTCATATTTAACCTTTTGTATTTGTATTGATACTTAAATGTCTATATTTAACCATTCGTATTGAGACTTAAATGTTTATATTTAACTGGTTTTGTTTGTATTGATATTTAAATGTTTATATTTAACCATTTGTATTTGTGGTTAAATGTTTATATTTAACTGTTGGTATTTTTTCTTAAATACTTATATTTAACTGTTTGTGTTTGCATTTTTTCTCAAATGCTTACATTGAACTGTTTGTATTTATTCTTAAATGTTTATATATGTCCTTATTTGCAGGGGCAGGGCTGGAGCTGGTGTTTGGGATCAGCCCTCCATGGCACTGAGCACCAAAGCCAGGCTGCCTCTCCCACCTCACCTTTTCTCGACACATTCCCCATTTCCAAACTCTGAAAATCCTCTTTTCTGCCAGATTTTGTTTGGTTTTCTCCCCTCTCAGAGGATGTTTTGCTGGGAGCTGCTCCCTGCCCTGCTCAGAGTAACACCAGGAGGATTTGGACTCAGGCTCTGATCAGACATAAATAAATAACCTGTTACTTGGAATTAAAACTTCCCTCACTCCCCGAAGTGTCTTACATCTCTTTTATGCACAACATTTATTTTTACATTTCTGCTGAGGATTATTTATCAGCACCAAACCCTGTTGTGATGCATGAGGAGAAACCTTTGTGTGGAATCGCTTTTATTCCGGAGGAGGGAAACTCGGGATGAGTCTGACGTGGATGGGAGAAAACATTGAAATGCAATTGCTGGGTGCCCTCTGGTGATGCCAGGAGGAAACAGCTCCTGCCTTCCTGCCAGGATGCTCAACAACTGCAGAACATTTATTTTACAAAATCCTCCATTTTTTTTTTTTTAATTTTTTCATAAACCTTGTCTTCTGTGTGCACTTAATTCCTGCATTTACCAAAAATTTCAATTTGTGTTATTTAGCAAAAGCTCGCTGGAGCCACCCTGGCAGCACAAATTAAATGGAAAGCAAAACTTTCACCCAGATTTATTAGATTTGGGAAATCAAATATGCCATATTTTACATTTATCCTCCCTTGTTTTAGCAGTCCTGTCCTTCCTGAGCTCAGCAAACAGATATTAAATTTTTCCCATCACTCTCTCTTATTGTTTATAGAAATCCCAGAGGTCCTTTTTGCATTAAAAAGTAAAAAAGGAACCCCAAAAACACCCGTGTGTGAACTGAACACAGGAGAAAAGCAGGTAAATGAAAATAACACCATAAAACAGGACGAGGGGGTGAAATAGGAGGATGTTTTATGGAACAACAACACACTGGGTGTTGTTTGTACAGGTGTGCCAATCCCTCCATATTTAAAAACTGAAAGATTAATCCAAATATTTGGAGTTTTTCTCTCTCCTTAACAACACTGGAGATTATTTTTTTTTGTTAATAAACTTTCCCCAACATTGCAGAATATTCCCAATATTCCATTCTATTTTGGTAACTTTGTGTTTTTACACCATCCCAGGTTTCATGGCAAGGCTGGGGTTTGCTGAAGGGTTTTAAAATGCAAAGACTGCAGAAGCAGAATAATGATAATAATGATCAGTTTAAATTTTTTGAGCCCAAAGAGCTTTGGAGCAACTTTCTGATCCCAAAGGAGTTCCCAGAAGGATGGGAGCTTCAGGTCCATGATGGGGATATTCAGGAGCATCCTGTGAGCAGAATTCCAGACCATGATTCTGTAATTAAAGCCTTTTTGTTGTTGTTAGTGTAGCAGCAAAAAGGGAAAGCAAATATTCACCGTAATGAAGTTCATTACAACTCTCTCATACATGGAAAAGTTAGTGACAAACTGCCAGAGGTTATAAATAGCTGCTTATAAATATTAAAAAAAAAAAAAAAATCAGTCATTCAAGCATCTCCTTGTCATCAGCAAAGAAACCTCTTTAAATTTACAAAGGCAATTCCTCTAATAAAATGATGGTTCAGAGCTGCCATCAGCTCCTGCTGGTGATTTGTCACTTTGTGCTGATTCCTGCACCATTGTCCTGGGACCACAATTCCCAGGTTTCTTTGGGGATGACTCAGGTACTCCATGATTTAATTTGACTGACCTTGAACTTGTGCAAGTCCAGCACTGCAGGACAGATATTTTCTGGTTTTAAACCCACATATCTGATTTGTTTCCTAGGCCCCCAAGTTTTTAAATTGCTCTGAAATTGCTCTAAAGGCAATATTGGCTCAACTCCATCAGAGGAACTTGCAGAGGCTGCCTGGAGAGTATCTGGGGGTCAGGAGTAGGTGAGTAGAATTCTTGACTCTATTTCAATCCACTTTTTACATCAAAGATAATTTCCTTGTTTTCCTGAAACCGCATAAACTTCATTATGGTAATGAAGGTGCAGGGAAAAAGAGAAAAAAAAAAGGATTTTTCTCTCCCAAATTGTTACTCCACTTCACTCACTGTGGCACCAAACTGTACCAAACCCCTGGGATTTGCAGGCCACTGTTGTGGTTTAGGTTTGTTTATCCGAGTCATGGCACCATTTGTGTGGAGGTTTTACATTTGCCAAATTTGTTTGCTGAGAGATAGGATTTTGGGAGAAAAAAGCAAAAGCAGGCTCAACTTAGAAGCAAAACCAGGTAGATTTTATTAACATATGCTAAAAGGAGAAAAAATAAGAAAAGACAAAAAAACCAACACAATTTAGTTTCTAAAACTGACCTTCTCACTACAAACTGTTCATTTTCTACAAACAATGTAAAAAAGCAAAACTCAGAACTCCAGGTCAGTACCATGTATAAAACAGTCTTTCATTCAGTCTTTGAGAGAGGGAAGTCACTGTCCTGGGTTGCAGCGTAGGATGTACACAAAGTATTTATTCCATCCCCATCCCCATGAGCTGCTGGAACCAGGTGGGGCAGTGTTTTCCCAGGCCCCTCCTTTGGGCTCTTCTGCTCATGGCCCATCAATGCCTTGCCCAGGACTCCCAGGGAACTCCCTCCAGGAGCTCTCTCTGTTTAATGGGCCATCAAGGACCCACTGCACGACTCCTCATCCCATTGGGAGATGCTCCCAATGCCCAGGGGGAGGAGCC
>VWZU01019468.1:14481-24668 GCA_013397095.1 Sterrhoptilus dennistouni
TCTTTTGTATTATTGCATTGATTTTATTTTATTTTACTTTTTTTTTTTTCCTTTCTTCTTATTAAATTGTATTCCTAACTTGGAGCCTCTCACTCATTTTGCTTTCAAGCCACGACAGTCACTGCTGTGGTTTGGTGACTTTCACACAAAATCTGCATCTGTGGAACTCCCCGTATCACGTACCTTCAACCCATGACAACCACAAGGCAGAGCAGGATAAAACTTCCTCATTCCCAGTCCCAGGCAGGCTCTGCTCACCCAGGAGTGAGGAATATCCATTGCAAATGCTCCTTCTGCCTGGAGAGAGAGCAGATTTCCCTCGCAGGGAATGTCAGCAGCAGCACTGCACCGTCTGAATCAGCACAAAGTGACAAATCACCAGCAGGAGCTGATGGCAGCTCTGAACTATCATTTTATTAGAGGAATTGCTTTTGTAAATTTAAAGAGTTTGCTTAGCTGATGACAAGGAGATGCTTGAATAACTGATTTTTATTTTTTTTTTTAATATTTATAAGCAGCTATTTATAACCTCTGGCAGTTTGTCACTAACTTTTCCATGTATGAGAGAGTTGTAATGAACTTCATTACAGTGAATATTTGCTTTCCTTTTTGCTGCTACACTAACAAAAAAAGAAGCTTTTAATAATAAATAGCATTTCCTAGAGTGAAAGGCACGGAAATTGTGGCAGTCTTTGAAGAGCCCTTCCCATCCCTGCTCAGCAAAAGTAGAATTTGGGTAGTGAAGAGCAATTTACAGATTTTCTTCTGACTTTTGTTAGTTTGTTTTCTTTAAACTTTAAAAAGAGCTGTTAACAAGTCAGAAGAGTCTTGTTTATTATCCTGACTACTTCAGTTAATTTAGGTACTGGTTATATCTGGTCTGTGCTGTCATTTATTGCTGCTTAATTCAGCTTGACCTTCACCCTTGAACCAAACACTCACTGCACCAAAAAGAAAAGCAACAATGATCTAAAATATCTCTTTTCTGGTTTTCTGACTGCTTTGCCATCCCTATTGCTACCCAGAGCTTCTCTAAATACCAACAACAGAATTTTGACTACAACAAAGCGTTAGGAGAATGAGTGTTGGAGAATGAGGAAAGGGCAGAATCAGATGAGAAAATTGGGGAAAATCCTTCCCTGTGGTGTGAAGGTGTCCCTGCCATGGCAGGGATGGGATGGGATTGTCCCTTCCAATCCAAACCATTCTGGGATTTGAGCATTAATAAACAAGGAATAGAAAAAACAAACAAAGCCCAAAGCCACCCAAAAAGCATTTAAAGATGCTGTGCTTTGTATTCACACCAGGCAGAATTTAATCCTCTCACTCAAAGCTTAAATAGACACATTTTCCCCCCTTTATCCAAGTTTATCTCTACCTAAATGCACCAAGATTCCCTTAGTGATTTTACTGGAAATAAAGGTTTGCATTCCCTTAATAAGAATGTCTTCAGAGATTATTCCAAGCAAAACTTAGCTCAAGAATTCCCATCATATCTCAGCTATAACCAAACATATATCAGAGCAACACAGAAATCATTAATAAGGTATTTAAAAGTTCATTGTTTTCTGGAAAATCAAAAATTCTTTCAGGAACCATTTCTATATCCACAATACAATGCTCAGTGTGTGAGCAGGAAACTTTACCAGCCCTCCTGCATAAAGTATTCAGCAGCTGAGGTAGATCCGAAGTGTGTGGTGGAGGAAAAAAAATGAAAATTTAAGTAGTTTGGCAGTGTTGAAACAAATAGAATTATTGAGCTGCACAGCAGTGGCAGCAGAGAAAATAAAAAGGTGCATAAAGAGCCTTGTTCTAGACAAAATTCACTCTTAGCACCCAATTATGAAAAAGATCTGTAAAATAACTGCACAGAAAAGACTTCACATCCCACTAGAGGCCCATGCTCAGTTATAGAGGGGCTCTCCCAGCCTTAGCAAATATTCCCTTTCCACCAGGGAATAAAGCATTCAGGAATCTCTTACAGTCTGATAATTTTGTACAAGTATGGAATTCAAATTGGTTTTCAGTATCCAGCTTAGCTAAAGAATGAATAAAGAAGCTGTGAGATGAACATAAAGGAAAACTCAATCAAATTTCACTTTCAAACATTTTTTTCCACCTAACCCAAGCTATTAAAATATAGTTCAAAATCAATTCTCTCGCGAAAAAAGATCGAAACAAATTAAATTCTTTTACATCTCACAATGAAGGCAGAAAGAGCAGCACTGCAACTTGTGAAGGGAGGAGGGAGGTAAAGGAACAAATCCTTGGGAAAAATCCATATTCAGGTGACTTCAGCCAATAAGAGCAGAAGAAATCCACTCTTATCTGTTTCAGAAGCTCAGAGGAGGAGCTGTTCCTCACACAGACATGGGAACAGGGATCCACAGCTCCCAAATTCCAGCCACAGGAGGAGACAAAGCACTCCCTGCTCCCCTGAGTTAATGGGAAAAAGGAGAGAGACTCCTCTGAGGGTGATTTAAAATCTCAGACGGGTGCTCTGAGTTTCTCCTGGCACAAAATCCCTCCCATGCCACCCTTAGGAAGGAATATTTGCTGGAATGGCGCTTTGGGAGCTTCAGCTGGGGCAGGAGGTGGCTCCTGTTTCCATCCCCACTGCTCTGGCATCCCCAGGTGGGGCAGGGCTGTAGCCCTGAGACCTTTTGATTTTCTGAAATTATTTTCCCAGGGGATTTTCTATAAACAGGAGAAATGTTTTTGTAAACTGTAACTTTGTTATTCATTCCTTTTCCCTAGGAGGGACTTCTTCTTGATGTCCCTCTGCTCTGACCAATGGGAGTGAAGAGGTTTGTCTTTGTTTCACCAATCAAATCGATCTGTGTGAAATAGTATAAAAGGGAGACACATCCCAAAAATAAAAGAGTCATTTCAGCCCTCTGAATCTCAAAGTCTGTGTTGTTATAGTGTAAAACAGCATCACAGGTGAGCAGGGACAGAGCTGTCACAGCAGGGTGACACTTTGGGGAGTGAAGGGTTGGCATCACAGGGATGGACCAAGAAAAAGGGATTTTGCATGAACCCCTTTCCAAGCAGTAGAAATCAGTCTTTTTCCCCATCTTATCCCTGGGCACACATTCATTGATGGCTCCCGAAGCCCCAGACAGGGATCTGGTGACAGGACACTGACCCCACTCTGTCCCAGCAGGGAAAGGAGGTGACAGTCCCAAGTCAGTGTCACAGCCTTTGCTGAGGTGGGGCTCTAAAACTCTCCCCAACATTGGGTTCTGTTCCTCTCCATGGGACTCATCCCAAAGGCTTGTGATGTTATTCAGCAATTCCAGATGAACACAGGAATACAGATATTACTGGAGATTTTAGAAACTGAATTGTGCCCCTTAAAAACAAAACACCAAAAAAACAGTTCTCACAATAAAATTTTCCTAGAAGTACCCTCCGCACTAAGTGTATGTATTTGTCTTATTTTCACACCTCTTGAGACCACAACCATTACAAACCAATCAGTGCTGTCTTTAAATACTTCAGGAAGTCAGATTTTTTTTTTCTTTTTTTTTCCCCAAGTTGCATAAATGTGAGTCATAAAAAACCCCACAAACCTTTGACAGCTTTACTGCAAAATAAAATTCACATCCCACGGGTCACAGGTCTGTGCATTGCCCAATGCCTATTAAGAGAACTCATCAAAAACACAGATATAAACCACACACACCTCACTTCTGTCTCAGAACGTTGCATGATTTTTATCTCCTCTCCATAAATAATGGAAGCATCAGCACATTTTTCGGGGCACAATAACAAATCCCATCCTCTTGGTAATTGTAAACACACTGGAGCTTGTTATTGACCTTGTGTAAAATACTGACACAGGAAAATAGAGGGGAAAAAAGAGAAAAAAAGTTTCCCCCTCCCAACACACACACACACACCTTGTTCCATCCAAAGCTAAAATACAACTGAATTTATAACGTGGCGTGGGAGGAATGAACTGTCATCAGAAATGAGCTGCAAAATAAAGCGCGGAGCAAATCTAAAAAATCCAATTTTAATGGAGCAAGGTGTATCCATCCACATAATGACAACTTAACGTGCGCATTTCGCGTGATTTAATCAGTCTTCATTTCAAATCTTAAAATACCCGTCGCTGTAATGAAACAGAATTTATCACCCATCTGTAGGAGCAGCGCTGCTGATTTTCCTAAATAATCCATTTAGACACTTGTGGACAAGTGAATGGCTAAATTCATTTCTCACTCAGCTCTCCCTGCCTGATTTCCAACCTCCTTTATGCCCCTTTCAAATGCCCGATGCAAAACGAGGCACGAAATAAATTATTCATCTGATTGAGCATCAGTGCAGTTCCCTGAGATGTTCCTCGACTTGAGTGAGTGTTGGAAAACACGTTTTTCTCTAACGATAACAGAGCCATAACGTGTGGATGTGGAGCATCCTTTGCCACGTTATCAGATCTCAGGGCCCATCGAGGGTGGTGCTTGTGTGCTCTGCTCCAATGGAACCTTTCTCCCCACAGACTAAAGGGTTTTGTTGGATCCAGGCAAGGCTGGGTGTGAAAACTCCACAAAACTCAGTGTGCAAGAGTGTTTGGGGGATAAATGGATTAATGGAATGATTCTCCCCAAAGACAAAAGGGTTTTGTCATATCCAGGCAAGGCTGGGTGTGAAAACCCCACAAAACTTGGTGTGCAGGAGTGTTTGGGGCATAAATGGAGGGGTTTAAAGCACCCTGGATCGAAACAGGAGACAAAAATCCTTCACTGGTGGGAGAGGAGCAGTTTGGTGTTGATCACAACACTTTCCTCTTCCTCATGCTCCAGGTAGAAGTCAGAATGTGCCTTTGCACACAGAGACCAACCCAGCATGGCACTTGCTCATTGCTCCTCAGGGGTTCCCTGGAAACTCTGCACTCCCCCAGACAACAGCACAGGATGTCCTGGAGGGGACAATGACCAGGGCAGTGCCATCAGTGCCACCCCTGCTGCTCTGCCAGGCCATGGTGCTTCCCCAGCATGGGGATCCAAGGAATGGCCTCAGGTTGATGCCTTCAGTTTTATCTCTCATGTATTTCAGGTTCTGTGGTGCCCAGGGCTGCAGCTCTGAGCTCACAGTCAGTGTCACTCAGCTCTGCACACAGCAGGGACACAAAACAAATCCTTTTCCTGCTGCACACCAAGGACAACTTTCAGCCCCAAAAGCACAAACAAGGCTGGGCTGGAGGGAGGAACAAGAAGGATGGGACCTCACAGCCTGGAGCTGGGATTGGACAATTCAACCCCAAGGTGCAAATGGACCAAAACTTATCAAAGTGTGATGTCGAAAGAACCACACTCACACAGTCAGGTTGTAAAAGCAAAAAAACTTTCCAGAGGAATTTCCTGTGTCTGCTGTTCCTGCAAAGGCAAATCCATTGAGGAAAGATCTGTGCGAGAGCCTATTCCTCCATTGAGGACATTGTTCTGTGGAATTTGCTGGTATGAGATAGGGAAATAAATAAATATGTAGTATCAGGAATAGGGTGGCAGCAGAACCAGATCTTTTCCCACCTTAATGATGCTGTGATTCTGTTTACATTCACACACCTGTTATTATGTCTCTTTTCTCCAATGCAAAAGCAGGCAGTTTTGGTAAAAACTAGATATTTGAACTTTCTTATCCAATCCAGAACATACTTTAAAAAAAAAAATCAAATTTTGTATGGCAAGCCTCATTGCAGAATTGTCATGAAGAAATGGAACCTGGCAGTGCAAAATAAAACCAAAACATCCCCAAATAAGAACAGACACTCCTGAAGGGGTCACCCTGCAGAAATGCTTGGGCCAAACTGCCTTGATAAAGATTATAACTCATTTACCTGCAGGTTTTTTTCTGTACAACTGCTTCCATCAGGAAAAGCACCAGGCAACATTCAAATCTTGACTTTTGTGTGAGGCTGCAAAGAGCTTAAAGGGAGAATTTTTAGTTGTACCAGATGACTCCTCTCCCTTTCAATTTCTCAAAAATTTAGTATTTTCCTCCCCTGAAAATGCCAATGCTGCTGATCTCGTCCCACATCCCAGTACAGCCATATGCAAAATGCTCAAATATTTCTGTAAAAATCCTGTTTTCCAGCCAGAAAACCATTAGCAGTGATCATATTATCTTTAATGCTGTTCTTTTTTATAGACTGTTAGAAAGTCTACTTATGTGCTCAGCATCTTGTAAAATTGCTAATAAGTGGCAATTAGAGTTATTAATACTCCCCTCCAAAGCGAGAAAACAGATCCTTTTCATTAGACAAAGTAGTTTGTCAGGGAAAATTGGGGCAATAACAAAACAATTTCCTGTTCTAATAGGGCAATTTCCAAGGATTTGTCTGCAGGGAATTCAGGGCTCTCTTTGATTAAACAGCACCCAGGGCCTGGATGATCCCAAACCTGCTCAGCTCCAGGGATCAGCAGAGCTGGGGTCACCTCACTGCAGTGTCTGTGTCCCTCTTGTGGAAAACGAGTTTCACTCTCTTAGAAAAAAAATTATAAGTTTAATAAGAAATAAAAATAGACAATTTAGGAGATAGAAAAGCAGAAGTTTCTCGGCCGAGGGTAAAGGCAGCCAGCAGCACCTTCACCCTTTCAGATTTCTGTGTTTTAAGGATCTCTGTGTTACATATTCAATAGACCCCAATACATGATTCAAACATTCTCTTTGGGTTTTAACTGTTTCAATTCCCCCCTTCCCAATCATTTTATCTGGTAAATCCATCTGTGGGTGGCTCTACTTTGTCTGGTGACATGGGTGTCATAAATTCTTCTCCTGGGGTTTTTGGTTATCTTCATTTGGATAAGAAACAGAAGTTCAGCAGCCTTTATGCAGGAATGCAAAGTGAACCTCCAGACCTTCTGGTTTGGTCAGTTTAGATATAACAAAGAGAAATAAACCCAGTCTTTTTACTGTTAACACTGTGGTACAATCAGAAAATAGACATTTATCGCCTTTCTAAACTCCATTAATAAGAGATAATACAGTACAATTATACATATATATAATTCATTTTAATATTTGCAAAAAGCCAACTTTATAATACACATTTATAACACTCTGAACTCCTTTTCTACAGCAACAACAACATTTGTTTGGGTTTTATTATAATTTTATTAACATTTTATTATCATCATCAGTATTTTATTATCATTTATATTTTGTTTTATTATCACTCCATATTGGACTGACTGATGGATTTTGTACTCCCCAGTATTTCACTGGGAAAAGGGTAAAATCTAAAATGGGAATGAAAACATTCCCATTCCTTCTAATCAGAGATTGAGACACTCGGGGCTGGTTTTGAGTGATCATTAATGAGCACTCTGAGCCAGAATGTTGAATTTTTAATGCACAGGTAGACCAAACCCTACAAATAAAAAACCCTCCGGAGGCAGAGGAATAGGTGTGAACACACCCCTGAGGCTGCAAACTCCCAAACTGGAGCTAAATCAAGAGGAAATAAACATGTACAACAAGATTTAATCAACCTTTCCCCAGGGTCTTTATCCCAGATTTCTCCAACAGCCACTTCCTGCTGTGGATGGATATTCCTGATGTTCCTGAATCTCAACCCCCAGCAAAACCAAAATCCAACTGTCAGCGACTGTCACTGAAAAATTAGATGCCATAAATTCACTTTCATACCTGGCTTTGCTCTGAAATAAAGGTGGCTTTTTTAATAGAACTTTTAAGAATCAATAGACAACTTTAATTTTAAAGTAACACCTTGGGTTTTAACAAAATATAAACTGCATTTTATTAAATTTATACCCAGGCTGGGCTGACTCATGAGGCAGAGATGCAGAATTACTTATGGGAAGTCAGGAAAAGTTTGGCAGCTCTGCCTTAAAGTATTCTGGGGGTTTAATGTTTCTTTTTATGCTGAAATTCACTGAAGTTTGGAGTGTGGAGTTCATCTTTCTTCAGAATGCACACTTCACCTTGAAATGATTCTCCATCTGGGGTGTCATCATGGAAATCCAGGATCACAAATGGGTGTGGGGCTTTCAGCTGGAAAATTGAACAGTGCGATGGAACAAAAGGAAACCTGGATTTTTCCACACATCACCAAACACAGAGAACACAAGGAGAGGATAAATTTCACAAGGATGTGTGAATTTTGGAATTTTCCAGGAGATGCCAGCTCCTGTTTAGACAACGAGTTCTGAGGAAATAGTTCAGCTTTGCTTTTTTGCCTCCATAAAATTCCTCGCGCTCGGTGCTCGGTGAAGTGTCAGACAGTAAAGTGGGGAAAACAGAACCATAAAGCTGAAAAGGTAAACATGCAGAGAATAATCAGCCTTTTTAAAGACGCACATTAAATGAACTTCTCTCTCTACTTTTATCTGCCTAATAAGTGGATTTTTTTTTTTTTTTTTTTTTACAGAGCAAGATGTAAAAACCATCCAAGCTGCTCAAAGTCTTTGAACACTAAAAGAAAATGCAGTGATTTCACCCTTAGTACTGCTTAGGAAATGCTGATAATTAACCTATTAACAACCTATTAAATCAATTAGCAGCCTATTAAATCAATTAAATTGATTAACAGCTCTAAAACTGAAGCCCACGGTTTTAGCAGGAAGGATTTGATGTCTTCACCTGTGGCACTGCTCAAAATCTCCACCAGAAATTCAGAGGCAACTCCAGAGCACTGTTTATTTTAATTTTGGGACTCCTTCTCACTAATTGCTCAGCAGGAGNAACAACCTATTAAATCAATTAAATTGATTAACAGCTCTAAGACTAAAGCCCACGGTTTTAGCAGGAAGGATTTGATGTCTTCACCTGTGGCACTGCTCAAAATCTCCACCAGAAATTCAGAGGCAACTCCAGAGCACTGTTTATTTTAATTTTGGGACTCCTTCTCACTAATTGCTCAGCAGGAGGAACAGTAATTACAGGAGGTTCAATATACAGGGTGCAAAAAAAAAAAAAAAAAAAGTAATGTAAATTTGCCACACCAATAAAAAGGCTGAGAAAGTAATATTTTGTACAAATTAATTAGAACCAAGCATTAAATTATGTAGTAATTGCTCTGTGGCATAACTTTCCAACAACTACTGGCAATTAGTTAAGGTTTTCAACGACTACATATGAGAAACATAATTTTTTTACAGCTTTAATTTTCATTAGTTGAAGTTTCTAGACGGTCACAAATCCGACAGAACTTTCCTTTGTGTTAAACAAAGAGCAGAGAAAATCCCTAGACCTTCCCAAAGAAAAGCTGCTTCCAAATACAACATTCTGAGGTTGTTTTCTTCTTTCTTTTTTTCACAGCATTTCTACAATTAATTGCTTAATATTTACATAAAAAATAGTATTTACATAATAATTGCTTAATATTACATTCGTATGTAAATATTAGTATTTACATACATTATTAGCAAATATCTTAGTGTTAGTAGTAAATATCTTAGCTTTATTAGTAAATATCCATATATATCTTCGTATACCTTTAGTAAGGTAGCAAATGCCTTGATATTTACGTACATTATTAGTCAATATCCCTCATGTACAAAACTGATGGGATGTTAATCCAAAGAAGACTTTCAACTTTCTCACTATTATGCACATATGAGACAAAGATAAACTGGATTTATTTAATTGCAATTGACCCCAAAGTAGCATAAATATTCAATATTCCAGGAAAAAAACCCGACAAGATCATGTCCTTTTAATGATAAAATCCAATGCTTTGAAAGAAATCTGGATTTCCGTGGTTGCCTAAGGTGCAGATGCTCATCAGAGCTATGAACTGTCTTCTACTCCCTGAATTTCCTTTTTTTGTTGTTGTTGGGGTTTTTTTTGGTGGAGGGTGGTTTTTTTTTTTTTTTTTTTTTTTGTTTGGTTTTTTTGTTTGGTTTTTTTGTTTGGTTTGGGTTTTGGTTTTGTTTTTGGTTTTTTGGTTTTTTTTTTTTTTTTTTGGCTTTTTTTTTTTTTTTTTTTCCCAGACAGCTTTCCACCCTTTTTCTGTGGTCCCAGGTCATCCTTCCTTGAAAACTAAGGCTGAAAAAGCTGTGGCAGCTCTCAGTGTGAGACACCTGAGTGTCACTCAGGCTGAGGCTGATGAGTCCACACAATTGGATTTAGCCTTTAATACTGAACCTAAATCATCCAAACAAGGTGATATAAAGTGCTGATCTTTGTGTTCAGTACTACTTTAAAAAAAAAAAAAA
>VWZU01019468.1:25837-37427 GCA_013397095.1 Sterrhoptilus dennistouni
TTCCAGGTGGGTTCAGTGCTTATCCTGGACTCAGGCTAAACTCAACATTTTCTGCAGATGGACTGTGCCAGGGTCAACCCACAATTTTTCCCCAATATCCAATCTGAACTTATTTCGTTCTAGTGTGAACCTTTCCCATTGTTCTGTCCCTTCATCCCTTGCCAATTGTCTCTCTCCATCTTTCTTGTGGCTCCTTCAGGCCCTGCAAGGTCACACTGAGGTGACCCCAAAGCTTCTCCTCTCCAGGTGAACAATCCCAGCTGTGCCAGCCTTTCCTCCCAGCAGAGCTGCTCCATCCCTCTGCTCATCCTGGTGGATGCTCATGGAGCGTAAAATTCCAAGTGCTGAACACTTTTCCGACAAAGTCCAAGCAATCAACCTTTCACAAATAACTAATTTTTTAATCTTCCATTTTACTAAGACCCAAATCCCGCATCTCTTGTTTTTTCTGTTTCATAATTAAATGCTAATTCCACAGCTTTTGGAGTTGACTTTTGACTCCGACATGAAATGTAAATTTAACAACCCCTACCAGCATGAGACCAAATAGAAATGCATCAAAGACAGCTGAGGGGAGGAGGAGGTGTTGATCACAACCCTGGCATTTTTAATGTTGCACAGCTCCTTTTTCAGCAGAATTTTTATTTTCTAAAAATTTAGTGCTAAATCATAAAGCCTTTCCTTCCTTTCTTTCTTTTTTATTTATTTTTTTAAATAGCTGATACATAATGTATGACTCCACATAAATCTAGTCCAAATCTGGCTTTGGACATTCACAGCCACCACAGCAGAATAAATTTCTAACAGAGACTGATTTTAACAGCCTTCTTCTGTGGGAGTTCAAAGCATTCTGTGTCTGCCTGCATTTTTCCTAAAGTCTGCAAGATCTGGAAGATTTTAAACCTTTCTTTTCTAGAGAACAAGGAACAGGGAAATGGGCAATGCTGTTGGCTCTTGTGTCAGATCCTTGGAGATCTAACCAGCCATGCTCTGGATTCATGGTGCTGATGCAGAATTATTTAATTAAATTATTAAATATTAAATTATTTCTTTTCCATGCCTGGGCCTCCAAAATAACCACGAGCAGCAAGCACAGAGTCGTGAAGATTGGAAGAGACCTTCAAGATCATCAAGTCCAACAGCAGCACCACAATCACTCCTGAGCCTTGTCCCCAACAGCCACATTCAGAGGCCTCTTGGACAGTTCCAGAGATGGTGATTCCATCACCACCTCCCTGGGCAACTGATTCCAATATCTGACCAACCTTTCAGTGAAAAATCTTTTACTAAAACTCATTCTGAATCTCTCCTGGCACAACTTGAGGCCATTTCCTCTCACCTTTTCTCTGGTGCCACAGCAGAGGAGACTGAACCCCACCTCAACCATTTGCTGTGGAGGAAAAGAAAGGTTTGCGAGCCACTTTTTAGTCCTTTTTTTTGCAGACTTTAGGGTCCTGAAAGTCTTTATGGCAGCTTGAAGGTCAAGCCAAGCTCACACCACCACGAGCATTTCCAAGGTGGCCAAACTCTTCCTTCCTACCCTCTGCCAATCCCTCTTGGGAATTAATTTCTCTGCAATTTTCTTATTCCTTACTGGATGAAGACATCACACAAACCTCCAGCAGCACAGGAAGCTGGAATGATCCCCACCCATCCCTGCAGGAAAAGCAGTGGCCCCACAAGAGCAGTAACAGGCCTGTTCTGGCAGGTGGAACCTGCATCATTTATCAGGAATAACTCAATTTGCATCCCAGCTGCTGAGCTGACTTGACATTTGTTCTGCCAGGGTCTCTTTTTTTGCTCCTCATGACGAGGTCACAGGTCCCATCAAGTGGCAGCAGTGGTTATTTAACCGAGGGCAGGACCTCTTCAGAGTGAATCTATTAATAGACTGCAGTGCCAGCTCCACAGCCACTCAAAGTCAATCAATTCCTTTAATAAATCCAGACCCGGGAAGGCAGAAGGCAACTATTTTTACTTTTAGGTGATTTTGGAGACTTTTTTTGGACACAGAATGAATGAATCAGAATCAGTTTTTAAAGTTAAGTTTTCACATTAAATCACTTAGATGCACTAAAATGAAAAACCCTTCCTATAGGACCCAGATCAGGGCTAGAAAAAGGGGGTAACACCCTCCTGAGAAAATGGGTGGAAGATCAGGGCTGAGGAAACTTTGTGTGAGGATTTGTGAATATATAAGTCTCAGAAACACAGGGAATTTTAAAAACAGAGGGAAGAGTGTGGTTGTCCACTCCAGAGCCACGAGGCACTGAATTCCTGAATTCAACCACAGCCTCAGGCTGAGCCTGCCTGCAGGACACTGAGCCTTGTTCTGTATTTCACCTCACTCCCATGGACTATTCTGAGTTTTGCTTCTCACCATTTTTCCATCAGTATCACCCCACTGATTGCAGCAGATTCACAACTGATTTATGGCAGCAGAGAAGAGACTTGAGGTTTTGGTTTATTTCTCCAGCTGGACCTGATTCTGATGCCTTGGGAAGGCTGAGCTGGAACAGAGACTGGACAGAGCTGGAGCATAAAGTAGAGATTTATTCAAAGGCCTCTAGGATCCACCTTGGGCAGGACAAGAGCCTGGCCAGGGCTACACCCAAGGTGGACCCAAAATGGGCACAAAATGGACAAATGGTCACCAGGTCTGACACTTTGATAAGTTTTGGTCCATTTGCAACTTGGGGTTGAATTGTCCAATCCCAGCTCCAGGCTGTGAGGTCCCATCCTTCTTGTCCCTCCCTCCAGCCCAGCCTTGTTTGTGCTTTTGGGGCTGAAAGTTGTCCTTGGTGTGCAGCAGGAAAAGGATTTGTTTTGTGTCCCTGCTGTGTGCAGAGCTGAGTGACACTGACTGTGAGCTCAGAGCTGCAGCCCTGGGCACCACAGAACCTGAAATACACGAGAGATAAAACTTAAAGCATCAATTCCATAGTTTAAATTCCATGGGAAGCTCATGCCCACTGCACCCCAGAGGTGGGAGCACCTTCCTGGCCCCAGGGACAGCTCCTGGGACACCTCCAAGGGTCACAGCAGCTTCAGTGACCTCAGCAGGGAGAGGGGAGCTCCAGGAGAAGCAGATATTCCATAGCAATGGTACATTTTATTTTTAAATCAAGTCAGTTTTATTCCTAAAAATCAAATTTATGAAGCCTCTGTATTCTGGGCAGCTCACTGTTTGTTGAGATGTGCAGCTATGACAAAGTGTTTTTGTTTCTATGGTGCAGCTGGGACTTCACAGCAATTCCTGCTCTTTGAAATATTCTGAGATGGATATCTCTGTATTTCCTACTCCATTTAAACACCACCAGGACTTTCTTTCGGGCATATTTATTTCTCTGTTTCTTAATTTAGATAACGTGCCTGCCCTCCTCTTTGTCAAATTAGTTCCCAATTAAAGCAGCACTTCAGACTTCCCAAATGCAATCATATGCTAATAAACCTGGGCCCTTCTGCAGCACCAATTACAGAAAGTGTTTTTCTTCCAAAAATAATTCTGTGTGTTCCTCAGCTCTTTCTGCAGAGCAATCTGATGAGAGTCACTGGGAGTCTGAAGAGTACACTGAATATTTGAGAACAAAGCAAACCAGATCACTGCATGGGAATTGTAGGGAAATTGTGTAAAGGGACAGATTTGATGGGAAGTTGGCTCTGATAAAACTCTGAAGTCCACTTGCCCTAAAGAGAGTTTTTGAGGTGTCTCTCTAAAACCTCACAATGTGTCACTTCAGCAGGAGAACAGAAGTCATCCGTCTGGAAAAAAAAATTTAAAAATCTCCTTTTTAAGAAAAAATATTACTCCTCAGAACCAAAGCTCGTGCAGGAAAAAAACCAGTTTCAGCAAGTTCTGCAAATCTGAATATTTACTAAGTTGTTAAAATGACCAAAATATCTTCTTTTGGTATTTTCAGAATTAAACCAAGATTTCCCTTTTCAAAACAACCTTTCCCTTCAAAATCTGAGCTAATCAAGCAAATGACAGATCAAAGATAGCAGCAAAATAATTAAATGCTTCAAAACTACCAAACCTATTTTTGTCAATTAAACCAAGAAAATATCTCATCAGTTTGTAAAAGAAAAAAAAGAAAGAATTAATAATAGGCTTTTTTCTTCTGCTGTGGGCTTTGAATTAGGGGGAATTATCAGAAAGATAATTTGACAATTTGCATGTGTTTAGCAATGATTGTTTAGATTTGATTTGGTGATCCATTGCTGCTTGAAGGCTGCTCTGAACTGCACCTTAGAGTTTATGAAAGGAACCAGCCCAACTATCAGGAATCATGGATTGTAAAGTTTCCTGTGGTTTCTTTCTCAATATTCCAATTTATTATATTTTTTTTGGCACCACTGGCAGCAAAGAGGAGGAGGAAAACCTTGACCACAGCAAGTGGAATGCAGAGAAATGGAGAAATTGCCTTTCCTTGACATCAGGGTGCTGCTGGTCCAGCCTCTGCTGGGACAGCTTGGGACAGCCTCAGGGGGAAACACAGAAAACCAGGAAATAATTGAAAATGCCTTTAAACTGACAGAGGGCAGGGTTGGATGGGATATTGGGAAGGAATTCCTCCCTGTGAGGGTGGGGAAGGGCTGGGATGGAATTCCCAGAGCAGCTGTGGCTGCCCCTGGATCCCTGGCAGTGCCCAAGGCCAGGTCAGACACGGGGGTTTGGAGCAGCCTGGGACAGTGGGAGGTGTCCCTGCCCATGGCAGGGGTGGCACTGGGTGGGATTTAAGGTCCCTTTCAACCCAAATCATTCCATGGTTTTATGAAAATCAATGACTGGGAAAATGCACATTTTTGTTTACACCTGCAGAGGTGTCACAGTGCAAGTTCCCCAAGCTGCAGTGGAGATTCACCAGGAAAAGCTGCTCCTCCTTGTAGTGGTTTGAAAGCAAAACCAGTGAGAGACTCTAAGTCAGAAATATAATTTATTAGGAAGAAAGAAAAAAAGTAAAATAAAATAAATGCAATAACACAAAAGAGCACTGACAGAGTCAGAACACACCCTGAGCAGGGTGGTGGGAGCAGTCCAGGTGAGGGGCTCTTCCTGAAGCAGTGATCCCACAGAAAGGTCTGGGAGCTCTGCTCCTCTGGGAATCCAGTGGGTCAGGGCTGCTTGTCCTGTCCCAAATCCCAGATTCTCTCCAGGTGGGAATGCTTGGCTCCTCCCCCTGGGCATTGGGAGCATCTCCCAATGGGATGAGGAGTCGTGCAGTGGGTCCTTGATGGCCCATTAAACAGAGAGAGCTCCTGGAGGGAGTTCCCTGTGAGTCCTGGGCAAGGCATTGATGGGCCATGAGCAGAAGAGCCCAAAGGAGGGGCCTGGGAAAACACTGCCCCACCTGGTTCCAACAGCTCATGGAGATGGTGAGAGAATAAATACTTCGTGCATATCCTGCACCGCAACCCAGGACACTTCCTCTTCTTCCTCCTCCTCCTCCTCCATTCCTCTGCCAAACCAGGCCAGCTCAGCCCTGAATTCCCTGCTGGAGCCCAGTGATGACACAGAGTCATTAATTATCCAACCCTCAATGTCCAAGAGTAAAATAACCTCATGTGCTGACTGCACCACCCTTATCAAACCTCTCTGTAATTCAGCAGGGCAAGTGTTTCCTGCAAAATGTAATTAATAAAAACTTGATGAACTGGCTGTTTTTTTAGCTCTCCCTCTTTGCCCTTCTGTGACTTTCCCTGCTGTGTTCTCCCATCACTCCAGTACAATTTATCACAGACCAGGCCTCAAAACTCTTTCTTGGGGAAGGAATGCAGGAAAGCAGCATCTGGGACTTCTCACAGCTGCCTGTAACTTTCACCTCTGCATTTTAACACCCAATTATCTCGTGAAAATACAGCTGCCTTGGCTGCCTGCAGCATCAAACACAGCCCTGAGAGCTGCCAGGCTGCAGACAGGAGAGTCAGAACATCACTCCAGGAAGAGTCATCCAGGGTGTGGGGCACGGGGTAAAACCAGCTGTCACTCCTGATGGGATTTGCATCACCTGGAAAAACAGGAATTGTGTTCCAAGGCTTGTAAAAAGCAATGTACAAATGAGAGGATCTGCAGAAATTAATGTTCTGACTCAGGGAAAGAGCACAGAGTAATCAACCGAGATCCTGAATGACCCCAGAGCATTTTAGAGCCAGTAAACTGCTGGCAGAACAAGGCACTGCTTTGGGCTGTGTTTGATTTTCATACACTGAACTACACTCTGAATATTTACAGATAAGTCTTTATGGTCATATCTGTCTTTTCCCTCTGATTTTACCTCTTTTTTTTTTATTATCACTGTCCTGTAATAAGAAAATCAGGCTGCATTTCCATAATTATTCAGGACAGTGCCAGATTTTGCAGGAGAAAATACATGGGGGGGAAAGTGATGCTCTCAGACATCCCAAATGATCAATGAAAACTTGGAATCATGCAAATAATTCTATGTGGGAGAATTTTATTTATCACAAGTGCTGGACATCCAGCACATTGCTCACTAGAGCACTTCATTTACTGTGGAAATTCTCACTTCCATAAACCTTTAGTGGTGCAGGAAAAAAGTGAAAAACACAAGGAAGGACAGAAAATTTTTATTAGTTCAGATTCTTAACGTGAGAGAAACTTCCATTTTCTTCTCTCCAGTCTTTTCCTTCAGCAGAGAAATTGAAATCTCCTGTAAGTTTCAAAACATCCTGTTTCGAAAACTAATTTAAGTAGTTTACAAGGAATTTGACTCGATTTTTCTCACCTGTGACAAGAAGAATTAGAGCGGGAACAGTTTCAAAAATGAGCTTTCCTGGCTCTGAGTGCAATAAGGGCTGGGAATGAACACAAGAGGGAGAACAAACCCCACATTTGCAGCACCACAACTCCACAGCAGCTCGATGTAATCCAGGAGACCCAAAATAAAGATCAGGGTCTGGGTGGTTTAAACCAAGATGCTCAGAGCCAAGAAGAGAAATTTTAGTTCTTTGCCTCCACTTCCTAAATAATCCTGAAAATAGGGGGGATTGATGCTTTTCCTTCTTTCATAAACCTCAGCCAACCAAAAGAGGAAGAAGGAATTGTGATGTCTCAAATCCCAACATCCAGTATTATTGAATAAAACAACTGAGTTGGAATAAAAATTTTTAAAAATTAAATTAAATTAAAAATATAAATATAGATGGAATAAACCAGCTTTAAATTCATTGACCTCAAAGGTCAGGAAGGTTTCGTTGATATAAATGAAATTTCATTCTCTTGTGTAACTTTCAACTTCCAGACCTTTAACCTTGTTGTGATCTTTCTTTCCCTATTTTAGGTAAATCTCCTCCCCATTTTTAAGGAAAAAAAAAGAAATTAAAAGAACTCAGTAAGTGAAGCCTTCAATATTTTAGGCACCTGCAACTGCCTTCGATATTTTAAGTACCTGCAACTGAAATAAGACATGGAAAAAAAAAATAAAAATAGCCTAATTTGACAACGGCAAAAAGTGTGACATTATTTAAGCAGCTCATTATGTGAAGCTTTCGAGTCGTTCTCTGAGCTGAGTTTTTTGCTGCCTTCCTGCCCTTGTTAAGTCTTTCTGGAAAAAACTAAAGAGCTGCCTGTCTAATCAGAGATTAATAAGGCTGTTCTCAGCTTATTTGGGATCTCTGCACTGCAGCAGCATCAAGACAAGAAGGACTTAAGTTAAAAAACTATAGTAAAAAAAAAAAAATACACAAAGTTTGTCAGCTCCCTTTGAGGAGTGACGACTTTTTCCTTTAATTTGAGCTTTACACATTCGATCCCACAGTTAAAAAAATATTTCTAAGTAGCAAACTTTAAAGCAAAGCATCACTGAGCAGGGTTCAGAGCGTGCTAAGGATTATTCCACTGCCCTTAATGTCCTCAGAGCTTGAATTAACTCCTGTGTTTATCTGGGAGTCATTAAGGGAAGGAGCTGTGGCTGCAGAGATGAGTGACAGCCCAAGCTTCACTCCTTGTTACCACTCTGTGTTTGAAAACGGATGGGAGCTTCTCACAGAGCCCGACCTCAAAGCTGCCTTTGATGGATTCCACCTGCTTTGGGCTCCTGGGGGAGAATCTTCAAAAATCACAGCCCTGCTCTGCCACTTCTGATGGAGGCAGGGCTGCTTTGCCACCAATTTCCCAGAGTAAAGGGCTAGAAAACTATTAAAACAAAGTTTTTAGTGTTTTCTACAACCTTAGAGCTGTTGTGAGAATTTGGGAACGAGGCACTGTGTGGTTAAAAACCTCCCAAGACACTTGGAGGAAAAACTTCCAAGATCCTTCATAATTGGTTTCCTTCCACTTGTAGAAATTCTCTTTATTCACAGCTCCCCTCTCTGGAACTCTGTGCCTCCCTCCACATCCCAGATTCACCATTCCCTGATCCAAGAGCTGAGTTGCCTTCCCCAAAATCCAGATCTCAGAGCTCTCAGCTAAAGGTGCCACCAGGAGTGTCTTCTCCTGGAAAAAAACAGATTCCCAGGATGCTGAAGGATTTATTTGTCAGTTCTACAAGAAAGAGTCTCAACAATTGACTTTCTTAAGAGATTTCTAGGTCTCTGTTCTTTTCATTTTACTATTTATCTTACAATTTTATCTTCCACTTGGGCTTAAAAATATCTTTAGAGTGCAAAAGTACAGCTGATAATGCTGATAAAATACAAAAAACATTTAAAATCCCTGCAGCCCTCTGCCACCAGAGCAGGGACCAAGTCTCAATCCTGAATCCTCTTCGAATGATCTTTTTTTTTTTTTCAGATTTTTACTCCCTGGGGACAAAACAAAAAAAGTAAAGCAATCATTATTCAAATGCCATTCAGTGAGCCAGGACAGCCACATCACACGAATGTATCTTAAATTTTAGTGCTGTTGTCTCAGCTCCCATTCCCAAAATCCAAAATCTGGCACTGGGATCTCCCACAAACAGAAATCTCCCCATTCCTACCTGTTTCTTTTGGGATGAGAGGCTCTCTGAAACACTCAGAACAACAATTGAGAAATGGTTTTCAACTGAAAAACTATTTTCAACTGAGAAAAGATTTTACAGTGCTGTTCAGGAGATGAGCATTGGCCAAGAAACATGGCAAAGTAGAGGAGAAAATGAAAAAAAAAAACAACAAAATTACTCTTTTTTTGTCTAAATGGCACCAAAACCAGCTCAGAAATGTCCTGACAAGTGCAGGGAGAGCAGGAGTCAGGGCAAAAATGCTATTTTGGAAGGTATTTTATTGTAAGGACACTTAAAATATGTATTAAAGCCTCTTAAAAAAAGAAAAGGAAAAAAAGAAAAGTGAGAGGATTCATCCCAGCCGTTCTGCAGCTGCTGCTTATAAACAAACTCAGAATTATTTCACCCCTCCTGATGAAATAAATGTGCTGTTTTAGACACCAGGGCTGAAAATTATTAAATATCTCTAATTTTTCATTAACCCTCAGTATCTTTTTTTAATAAAAGTAAATGTTTCTGAATTTAAATAGTAAAATTTATCACACATTTTAAAAAAGCTCAGTGCAATAGCAGAGGTCAAGCCTCACTTGTCTTCTGACTGAAAGTCTTGACTAAAAGGGAGAGCAACTTTTTTTTTATGAATAAATTAGGGGATTTCAATATAGATATAACAACATGAAATGGATTTGGCCCGAGTGCATTACAGCCATTAAATAAATCACTGTTTCACAGGGAAAAAGAGGAGACTTTGAAAAGAAATGTAATTTCATACAACTTCATGACAGAACCAATTAATCAACAAAATATAATTTCAGACACTTGTTACAGAGCCCACGGAGGGGTAAGATACAGATCCATGAAATATTTCCTCATTTGGGGAGAGGATGGGAAATAAATTTCTCAAAGAGAGCTCGTTAGCTTGGGAATTGTGCAGAGCAGGTGTGAGACCAGAGCTGGCAGCAGGGGAGAGAGAGGAGCTCCTGCAGGTCCTGATCCCTGCCAGGCACAATCCTCCTGTGTCCTGGGTTGTGGTGTAGGATGTACACAAGTATTTATTCCATCCCCATCCCCATGAGCTGTTGGAACCAGGTGGGGCAGTGTTTTCCCAGGCCCCTCCTTTGGGCTCTTCTGCTCATGGCCCATCAATGCCTTGCCCAGGACTCCCAGGGAACTCCCTCCAGGAGCTCTCTCTGTTTAATGGGCCATCAAGGACCCACTGCACGACTCCTCATCCCATTGGGAGATGCTCCCAATGCCCAGGGGGAGGAGCCAAGCATTCCCACCTGGAGAGAATCTGGGATTTGGGACAGGACAAGCAGCCCTGAGCCACTGGATTCCCAGAGGAGCAGAGCTNTGCTTTCAAACCACGACATCCTGGATTCAGGGCAAAGGGGAGCGAGGGGACCCCACAGGAATCTGAATTCTGCTGGGAAATCAGGAATGCTCCTTGTGGAAAGAGCCAATCTCATCCCAGTCCCCCCACTCCTCAAGGAAACCAATCCTATGCTTGTTTCCCCACTGGGAATATCCATGAGATGAGGAGAAATTTAACAGACCTAAAATAAAATTTGCTTTTTGCTTTTGCCCGAGTCAGGACTGGACAAATAAAGTGTCTTTTTTTTTTTTTTTTTTCCTATAATGAGTCAAATTCATATTTACTCACAACCATGGTATTACACAAGTCACAACTCTGTAATTTTTCTTCCCCTGCAATCCTTACTCTCGTCTGGTTTATTCATACTTTTCCTTCTTATTCAATAACATCTTTTAAAAGGGAGGAAGAGAAAAATAGCACTACAATTCAATAAAAAATTTGTAAATTGAATTAAAATAATAAATAATAACAAATTAAATATAATAATATAATTTATATATATATATAAAATTTTAAAAAGTGTAAAATAATCTTTTCCCAAAAGCTGAGGAGGAGAGGAGGTTTATATTTTCAATACCTATTTACTTCACCTCTGTAATTCCTCTCCAACACGATCCACCTAAGAAAATTCCTTATCAGATTCCTTAATATCTACCTGGCAAAATGGCAAATGACATTAAATTCCTAAACAAGACAAATTTAAAAAAATAAAATTAAACCATATGAGTTTATTCCTCACCAAATTCATCTTTTGTATTCTGTAAATTTTTTTTTTACCTTCTCTGCTTCCTAAAAATATTGGTCAGGCACAGGACAAGTTCAGGACATGAAAAAATAATAATTTTGAAAGTTAAGGGTGATTTTAAATAGGAAGTCAAATGTTGGCTGTGAAAGGGGAAGTTTCTCCACTTGCCTGGGAAATCAGCTCCTGTGTTGGCTCCCTGCCCTGTGCTGCTTTCCAAACACTGGCAGCTGGAGCATGAAGAAGAAAGACAGCGAAGATAAATAGGGTAGAAACTGCTTAAGGTCTTTGTAAAGTTTAATGAAAGATTTATCTCTGGAGGGTAATGTTCCTCTTTCTCCTACTGAAACAAGACTTTGATAACCTCTCATTGTGCCTTTGATAAATTACTGCTCCCAGTCAGAGCTGAGGGAGTGGAAAATGTAAAAGGCCAAAGCCAGGTCTGGGTGTTCAGGTCTGCCAGGGAGAAATATCCAAAATGGGCCAGAACTTGGGATAATTGTAATTACAGGAATGAGGATGGAGAGGGGA
>VWZU01019468.1:46194-68341 GCA_013397095.1 Sterrhoptilus dennistouni
AAAACACCTTTAAAAAGTTACTATTTGTGGATTTTTGGATCCAAATTCCAATCAGGGGGTTTGATGGGTGCTGGGATTACTCTGAGGTCAATCAGAGCAAAGCCCTGGTGATGATCCTGGTCCTTCCTCAGAGTTCTCCCCCAATTTCTGCCTCCCCCTTGACAAATGGGAGCTGGGCACATTTATTCAAAGGAAAAGGCAGAAATGGGCAATAACATCAATAGAAATATTGTTCCAGTGACTCCAGAAGAAGATCAGTTTTCTCAAGGAACGTGTCTAAGGGGAAGAAATACAGTTCTCTGCTGGCAGCTTTCCTCCTGCAGTCCTCAAGGACAAAACTCAGCAATTCATCTGCAGATTTCAGTTGTTAATCAAGAGAGACACGACTGTGGGGATGTTGTGCAGACACTGACAATCTTCTTTGCTTCACACAAAGATGAAACAGTGGATCTCAAATTGCGTGAGCTGAGAGCTTCAAAAATAAAGTGTGTCTAAAGTGTTTGGTGTTTCAAGGCAGAGACTCTTAATGTTCCCTTTCCTAGAAATATGGGCACTCTGCTTCCCTGGATTTACCCTCAGCTCCCAAACAGGACTGGCTGTTTTCCCCACACCACCAGCCATAAAGATTTCAATTTTGGGGTGTGATGGGCTATAAAACACAGAGAAATTTGGCATCCATTTAGTTTGCAAAATTTTTTTTCCTCTCTGTTGTACAGAATGCTGTCCCCAATCTGAACTGATTGATCTGTCTCATTAAGAGGGAGAAAACTGAGATTTTCTTGATTGCTGATATCACAGGCAGTGAAAAATGCCAACATTTCACAGTGTCAGCAAAGTATTAACCAGATGATGATGGGTTTCCTGTCATTTTCCATGGTTAAGGCACTGAGATCTCACACCCCATCTGGAAATACTGAGTCCATATATAACCTGCATAACCAGCCCCAGCACTCTTTGATAAATTATGAATGAGCAGTTATGGTCACCTAAAAGCCCAGTGAAATAGGAGTTCCCTGACAGCTGAGCAGGTTATCACCACTCCACAGGGCTTTACAGCTGATATAAAACATGGGCTGCCAAACCACATCCAGCTCAAGACAAAAGAGCTCTGGGAGTTTTCAGAGTTGGACAGAGAACTGCAGGGAGGGGGGAATGGCTTTGGAGAACCTGCAGAGCTGCTTGGGAAGGCTGAGCTGGAACAGAGACTGGACAGAGCTGGAGAATAAAGTAGAGATTTATGCAAATAAATCCAGGATCCACCTTGGGCAGGACAAGAGCCTGGCCAGGGCTACACCCAAGGTGGACCCAAAATGGTCACAAAATGGACAAACAGTCACCAGGTCTCACACTTTGATAAGTTTTGGTCCATTTGCACCTTGGGGTTGAATTGTCCAATCCCAGCTCCAGGCTGTGAGGTCCCATCCTTCTTGTCCCTCCCTCCAGCCCAGCCTTGTTTGTGCTTTTGGGGCTGAAAGTTGTCCTTGGTGTGCAGCAGGAAAAGGATTTGTTTTGTGTCCCTGCTGTGTGCAGAGCTGAGTGACACTGACTGTGAGCTCAGAGCTGCAGCCCTGGGCACCAGAGAATGTGAAAAACATGAAAGCTCAAATTTAAGGTATCACTGCTGCTCACTTGTTTCCCAAATGCAGCAAATATTTTTATCTCCAGGGCTTCAGACATAAAGCTTCCCTAGAGACATTTCTGACCCGTGGGAAAATTATGTTTGCTGGCTTTACACATTCCAAAGGACACCAAGAATAAATGGGGTGGTGGGAGAAAATTAAATCAGAGATAAAATTGATGTAATCCTTTCCTATTTGTATCTGTTAAAATATTCATGTGCAAGCATCAATACATAAATCAATATATAAAATAATCCCTCCTTGATAGGTTCTTAAGAATTAGGTTTAGGACACAGCTCCAGTAGACAAAGATGAGAGGAAATGATTCTGGAAGAAATTACGAGGAGAGGAAAGGCCAGAAAGCCACCCCAGCTGAGGTGAGGGGTGACAGTCACAGACTTTCTGTCAGGCCCTTGGTGAGAAAAGGACAGGACTTGATTGCATCAAAATTCAAATTAAGGCAGAGAAATTTTCAGCAGTGATATTGTACAAAAACAGATCATCACCAACTTTTTGCTTTTCACAAACTAAATTCATCCCTCAGTTACAGAGATGAGCCCATGACAGATTGCAAACTACAATCTTCATGTATTTAAGATAAATTTAGTTATTTAGATGTAATTGTGCGATGCCAGAGATGTTTTCTCATTCTTTTACATCTCCTTTTGCAAGTGACAATAGGTTTTAAACTAGAACTCTTTATGAAATGTGATGCTAAAAATGTTACTTGAATGTGCAACCACAATGCTCTTAATTTGTTTTTGGACTGAAACATTTCACACATTTCAAAGCAAGCTCTAGTTATATCTGTTAACCAGAAAACTCCTTCTGACACCGTAGATTCTCCCCAAGAATTATGATCAGTGGAAAACGAATTTAGCACAGACATAATTACAAAGTAAGAATTCATCTTGTCAAATCGTGTCGAGATTTAAAAAAAACTCAACGACTACACAAAACTAAAAAACCTCAAGCTTAGAAAGTTACTCAATCAAACAGGGCCTTCTGAATCCACTTAATTACAAAGAAACCATCTCCTGCAGATATTTATTGTCCTCTCTCAGCTCCCAGGTGACAAGTGGTGAGCAAAATTTCTGACAGAATGAATAAAAGAGCCGTCAAAACGGATTTTATCAACGTAAATCAACAACTTCAATTTCCTTCCTCTGTGTAAACCAAACCAGAATTAAAGGCTACTCCTTGAATGACCAGGAGCATTAAAAAAATACTTGAAGGTTAAAATATACAGCCACAACGACTTGTTAGTTATTTCGCCAGATTTATTTTAAACCAAATTCCAAGGATTAGTGGCTGTTTTGACTTGGGATGTCAGCAGTGACTCAAAATATCAAGGCCAACAATTCCAGCAAATAAATTTCTCATTAGGATTTTCACAGTAGACTTGTAAACTGCTTTAGTCTCTGACTAAGATATTCAAGCAGATTTCCCTTCTTTAAACACACACTAGTTATTATATTGTAATACCTGTTGTATTTTGTTAAAGCTCAAAATGAACCTCTTGAGAGTGACGCTCATTACGGTGAGAGGATTTCTGGTCAGCTTTAGGTCAAGCTCTAGGATTTGTTCAAGTGCAATATTTGGTTTTTAATCAGTTCCTCTCCAGCAGACGTATCTCATTTTGATTAATATTTTGATTTTTCAATAAAGCAAGATGTAAACAACACATGAACCCAGTCCCATAACTCTTCCCATCTTTAAGTAACTTTCCCCTTTTTTCTTCCTTAAAAAACTTCATTTCTATTTGCTAAACCCAAAACCAATCTAAATCTTAAAGGGAAAACATCTTTGAAACAAAAATCCTATTGGTGCATCTTACTGTCATTACAACACAAGTTTTGGAAGAAAAAAATAAAAAAATTCCTTGTTCCCACTTAAGTCAGAGTTGAAGCAGCATTTTAAAGATCAAAATATTTTATTCACAATAAATTTTGTTGAACTGTGGGGAGAAATATTCCAATTTCAGGACAAGAAGAACAAAGTTAAACCTCTCGGTCGAAATGGATTGATATTTCAACTTGCCAATGAAATATCAACAGGATCTCAAATATTAGAAATAGTTTTAAAGACAATTTTTTAAAAAGTTTGTCACAGCAAAGAATTGGGTTGAATGTTCTGGTGAGTGGAACTGTTGTGATAAGTAAAAGAATTATAAAAGAAAGGTCTCATAAAATCAGACTTGCTCTGCTAAATTACCAAATTCTCTTTATTACTTTATTACAAACTTTATTATTTATACAATCTTAGTGTAAAAACTCGTTAGCACAACAACCTACTCCTGAGTTAAAAAACAAATGCACCTGCAATAACAAAGGATTTGTCCCATGAGAATCAGTAAAGAAAATATGCAAAAAATCCAAGAATAGAGAGATTTGATGGACAAGCAGAATACCTTTTACAAACCAATAGAGTAATTGGAAAGAAAGCAATTAACCAATTAAAGCTGCACACTGTAAAAACTGTATAGAATGAGTCGTGATAATAAAGAATTTATTCCTGCATGAAGAAAATGGAGTGGCAGCTAACTTATTACAACATGGAGCAGCATAAATCAGTATTTTGGATCAAAAGTCCATTTTTAAGCTGAGATTGTAAGATTGTAAGAGTTGAAGCTGTGGGTTAATTCTGAGCAGGGTTTGCCCCCACAGAGAGCTCTGTGCCCATCCTGCCTCTGCTCCCCAGCAAGGAAAACCTGAGAAAATCCCCAAATGTTTCAACCCTGAGCATCACAACATCAAATATTTGTTACTTTAATGCATTTTATTAATCTTTCATTTTATTGCACTTTTAGAGCTTGATCAAAGTAAAATAAAATAATAAAATAAAATAAAATAAAATAAAATAAAATAAAGTTAAACAAGTGGTGCAGAGCTTACAATTTCTGCTCTTCAGAGATCTTGAGCACTTCTGGTTATTGCAAGGTAAGAGCCTTCAGAATTGTTTCTGACTTATTTAACAGGATAGAATAAACCAGCAGCACTTTGTCCCAAAAAAACAACAGCAGGAGGGGAGCTCCTGCCAACCCAACAGTGAAATACAGATATTTACCAGCAAAAGCCATTTGTCTGCTGCTTGTTTTGTCCTGCCATGATCCAAAAAGAAATTTGCAGTGCAGAAATTAATTACTGATAGAAGCTCCAGAGGCACAAAGTGCAAAGCCCTCACTCCACTGCAATAATAAATGGATAATGTGGATAACAGATCCTAAAGCATCAATCCAACAGCTGGTCAGATTTTATGGGGAAGAGAGAGACAGGATGTGATCACAGCTTCCAAAGCCTTAAACCAATGGATCATGGAGCCATAAATGCAACATAAACAAGGCACATGTAGGACTGCTGCTCCTTATTCCTGTAGAATATCATTATCATTATTATTATTCCCAGTTTTGGAGCTGGGCTGGAGTTGGTGAATTGGGTAAAAAGCACACAGCACAACGGAGCCATCCATTTCAGAAAATGTCTTTTTCCACAGGGTTCTGCAGCACCTGGCAGGTGCTTTGTCACAAGAATCCCATTACATGCACACTGCAATTACAGCTATTTTCTCTGGTTTTCAAGATTGCATTAATTTCTTCTCATAAAGCGGAACACATCCTGAAGGCCTTGTAAATAAAATGCCCTTCTTCTAAAGAAATACCTAACTGGAATCTTGCCTAGATGCATCTGGAATAAAATACAGCCTCGTTCAGTGTCTGCTTAAGAATACAGAGAATGATACATGGATAAGGTAGCACTTGTTTAGTGGATTAAAAAAAAAAGAAAAAAAAAAAAAGTATTATTTAATGTGTTAGAAATTGTTCCCTGTGAGGGTGGGGATGCCCTGGCACAGGATGCCCAGAGAAGGTGTGGCTGCCCCTGGATCCCTGGAAGTGTCCAAGGAAAGCTTGGATGGGACTTGGAGCAGCCTGGGACAATGGAAGTGATGCCTTGAGTTTTATCTTCCATATATTTCAGGTTCTGTGGTGCCCAGGGCTGCAGTTCTGAGCTCACAGTCAGTGTCACTCAGCTCTGCACACAGCAGGGACACAAAACAAATCCTTTTCCTGCTGCACACCAAGGACAACTTTCAGCCCCAAAAGCACAAACAAGGCTGGGCTGGAGGGAGGGACAACAAGGATGGGACCTCACAGCCTGGAGCTGGGATTGGACAATTCAACCCCAATGTGCAAATGGACCAAAACTTATAAAAATGTAAGATTTTGTGACTGGTTGCTCATTTTTGTGACCATTTTGGGTCCACCTTGGGTGTAGCCCTGGCCAGGCTCTTGTCCTGCCCAAGGTGAATCCTGGATTTATTTGAATAAATCTCCACTTTATTCTCCAGCTCTGCCCAGTCTCTGTTCCAGCTCAGCCTTCCCAAGGCACCAGAAGTTGTCCCTGCCTGTGGCACTGGATGGGATTTAAGGTCCCTTCCCATGACTGTTTCCTGTTACAGAGAATAAACTCTTACCAGGACACCACACCAAAGCTCTGGTGCAATCTGCATTCCCTGTCTCACGCCAAGCCTTTCTCACTGTTCTTATTTCCATCTTTTTGCAGACACGGTGTGAGGGGAACTCTGCAAAAATTAAACATTGTGGCTGCCCCTGGAGGACAAGCATTCCCTGATGTTCAGCCCTCAGGCAGTGGCCTTTTCTTTTAAATCCTTCCCTTCTCATTTCCAGCAGGAATGGATTAACGAGAGGAACACCTTCCCCTTTTTTTCCCCAGCAGAAACAACTTCCAGCACTGCCCTATCATTACTCCTATAACCCATTTTTTACAGCAGGCATCATAAAAATTTCATCCTTTGCCCATTTACTGCTGGCTGATGTAAAGATTTACAGCAGTGATTCCATAACTGGGATATTAACAGGGAGCTGCAAAGACACCACAGGGGCTGGGCCAGCCATGCTTTACATCCCATCTTCAACTGCAAAACTCCTCAGTTTTTAAATCTATCACTGTTCTTCCTTTAGGAAAAGGAAGGGTCTTAACCCATGTTCTGAGTGTTCATAAATCAAAGTGGAATCACCACAATAATTTCAGAAATTTATACACAGAAATCTGTCAAATAGCTGGTAAAGAAATATTGATGTGTTTTGCATTATGGTATTTATACAAGAAGAAAAGGTCTAAAATATTCTGCAAGAAAGAATAAAAAGTAATGTTGGATCAGAGAAAAATGTTTTAGCTCTTCCAAGGTTTTTCTTGATAATCTTGACAACCTTCAATAGCATATTATGGGTACAAATTTTAAATAAAAACAGCTCCATAACAGGTATGGATTGGGTTTTGAAAATTCTAGGAACACTTCCAAAATATTTCTACTTTTTGCACGATAAACTTGACAAACTTAATGCTCCCTATTAAAAATTCCCTTTCTCTCTGCATGAAACATTTAGTTGAAACATCCCTGACCAGGTTTACACCCAATCTGTGAACAGTCACTCCCAAACATTTAAAATTTCCTTTTAAAAAATCCCAACCACTAGATTAAAAAAAAAAAAGAAATAATACCTGGAAGAACAACTGCCAACATTTCTCACCCAATGCAGACATTTGAAAGTAGGTTACATTTTTATTATTTTTTTTTCTTTCAGAACTTGCCCAGTGCTCAGTGCCAGGAAGCCCAAGGGAGTTGGGTTTGTTCTGGGTTTGTTCTGTTGTTAAAAACTAACATCACTTTGGGCCAGGTGAGGAAAAAACCTTCCAGGAGGATTTGTGGGGTGAGGAACCACAGCACAGGCGACAGGGAGAAGAGTTGGATCCTCTGGAATGACTGGAATACAACTCTACCTGTAAATAAGAGGAATTCAAACACTCTGAAGATGAGCAGAGTTTCCTCTTTAGAGACTCAGAGCCTCAAACAAACTGAGAAACGTTGCGGAAAATAAAACCACATCAGGGGTTTAAGGGACAAGTTTAGGAGCAAGGTTCAGAAATTGATGGTTTATTGGGGTTTTGACTTAAAAAAACTTTTAAGGACAGAGTCTTAAAGTGCCTTTAAGTCTTACAAATGTGCAGGAATTGAAAATGTTTTCTCCATTTCCACCACAGGTCTCACTCCTCTTACACACCAGCTGGGCAAATCTGCAACTAGCAAAGATCATCATCAGGCTATTGAGTGGGAAGGAAAAGTGAGGATTTACAGAAGCTGCACACTCAGCACTGAACTCTTCAAAACAACTCAATTTTCTTCTTTATCATCCTTTCTCCATTTGGTATCATTTTACATGTGTTCTCCTCTTACCCGGTGAAACTTAAAATCTGCCCATAACATCATCATTCCCACTGCCAGCTGAATTATTCTTCTTTTACCTAAAAGAACATTTTCATGGCTGTCCCAGTTTTCCTGAAGTCCTTGCTGGAGCATTCTGTGAAAAAAAAAAAAAAAAAAAAAGAGCAACAAACTCCCCATTCTTCAAAACTCCAGCGCTGTTGCACATTAAAAAATTATATGTGTTAATCAATAAAGTGTGAAAGGGCTGATGAAAACAGACTGCCTTTTTCTGGGACAGTAATTTTGCTCCATGAATTATTTATCAAGGCCCACGAAGCAGAAGCAAAAAAAAAAAAAGAAAAAGAAAAAAAATTGGAAAGCACAGAGCTTACCTTATCACTCATCATCCTGCAAAACAGCCACAATGAAACCACAATCATTTGCTGCATGCTGGGACATCAAAGAACACTGGAATATCCTGGCATGTAAAAATGTAGTTTAATATATTAAAGAAATTAGTCCCTGGCGAGTTTTCTGTGTTTCTTTCCTCAGAGAGCCAATGCAATTTTTTTTTGCTGACAAAATGAGAGTTTCCTCTGGGCTCTCCTTGAGGAGAAAAGTTGGGAGATGTGAGAGGTTTTGACTCTGTAGATGATTTCAGGCCTGTGGTGGGCAAAGGAAGGTGAGCTGGAAAAAGACTTCCCAGAAGTTGTGCAGCAAACGGCCACAGCTTTAAAGCTTATTATTTATAAATGATAGAAACCTTTTGAGGGAACAAAATTAAAACAGTTTATCAGGGTTGGGACTTGGCTTATATTTTGTTTTTTGGTAATAATTCTGTATGTTTTGTGTTAAGGAGGAAAGCTGAAAACAGAACATTGACTGCATGTTGTTAATACAAATCCCTCATTTTTCTGACATCTCCAGTAAAAATTATGACCTGGCAAACCAAAACACCTCTAAAGTCCTTGGGTTTATTTATTTTTTTTTTTTATCTACGTTGCCTGTGTTGGTTTTTTTTCCCCCTCAGTTCTCAGGAAGGAAGTTCCTGGATATATTTCTTATTATTTTTGGCTTCACACTAAAGGGACTGCTGGACATCCTAACTAAAGGCCTGAACAGGAGATAAAAATACTCATTTTCATACAACTGAACAAAAAACCCCTCTTATAATGCTTCTCTATTGGCTTTACAGTAAGCTGGGAATATTCTCCTATTTCTTTGCCATTTTTGCCATTCAGGAATTTTTTTGCAGAACTCCAGGTGCTGTCAGCCCAGGACCCAAGAAAACTCCTGCCAAAATGTCCCTGTTGCTGTTGCTGCCTTCCTTCCATTCCTTCCCTCCTGAAAAGTTCACTGATGAAGTTGCTAAAGGCTCTCATTAGGCACTGACGTGCTTGACAGCAAAATTGGGCTGGTGACAGCTCAGTGTCACAGCACACGGACGTGCCATCAATATTTCCTGAGCAGCAAACCAGAAAAAAAAAAACAAAAAACCAAAAAAACCAGATCTCCTGAGAAAAACACTTCCAAAGAGGGAGAAATTCTGAAGCAATCCCTGTTTAAGTTTCAGAAAAAGCACAATATTAGGAAAAAATAAAACAAAGGAAAATGTGACTGCAGCTCTGACAAACATGGGCTCGTTCATCTTCAGCAAAACAGCAAACTGATCATCTGCTCTTAATGTGACAAGCTCTAAAAGCCAAACTGTCCATTTAATGTGATGGATCCAATAACTTTCAGCTGTACCAAGATAAAACTGTGCGGGGAAAAGCTTCAAGTGCTGCTCCAAGGATTTTTAGTACTTACATCCACCAGTTATTTTAACATTCCTTTTTATTTTCTTACCTTCTGCTGGGTCATCCCCTTTCTTCCATATTTGTTTGGGTACGTTTGTGTTTATTCTTTGATTCTGAACAGATATTTAATATTTAGAGTTGAGTTGAATTGTGTTTAACATCTGTTAAAACCTATTCTGCAATCATTTTATTCCACGTTGATTCCAACTCAGGATATTCCATGATTTTAAGACTCCACAGTCAATAGGAGCACAAAATTACACATTAATATGTTTTTAATCAATGCTGTAACATTTGTTTTTCCTTCCCCATCATCAACACAACTTTGTTAGTGTCGTGCCCTGCCTGGTGTTTTGATTTCCACCCCATATTTTTCACCAAGAATTGTGAACCACTTATTCCTTAAAAAAACCCAGCAACATTTCCCACCGGGCACCAACAAAATGCACAGAGGCACGTTTTAATTGCCTATGAATATTCAAACCCTCATTATTGTTCCTAGTTTATAATTATCATACTCCCCTGACAGAAACATGCAGTACACAATAAAAAATGCAATCCATTAAAAATGTTGACATCCATGTTCGACAGTTTTCTGGTTATTTATTTTTTTCTTCTTCTTCTTTTTTTTTTTATTAACTAGCAGGCTCTTTTTCTTGGCTATTGAAATCATTCCTGGAAGGCATTTTGTTCCAAATTTAGCACGGTGAATTCCTCCTGTGAAAAGAGTTACAACAGTCTGGATAAGCATTAACAGAGTTGTCTGTTACAGCATCCCTCAGAAATGATGCCATATCACAGACTTATGTGCAATTCCCTGGAAATTCACTTTTCAGGAACAGAGATTCTCCTCTGCACATGAGATTCCTGCCTTTACTCATTGTCCCACCAGAGTCCAGCTCCTAAAATCTAAAATCTCTTAGAAATTAGTTGGATTTAAGGTCTCTGAATCTGAGCTTTAATTATTTAATTTGCCAGTCTTGGTCAATTTTGGGGTTGTCAATTGTACCTGGAGAAACTCAGCCCTCCAGAAATCCCTTGCACAGGCTGGAGTAGAGAGAACAGTTTTTTTTCTCTGATGAATTTAGAAAATGAGGATCAAATCTCGTCATCAAGAACATCATCCAGGATGTTTTGGATCTCTGGAATCTCAGGCTGCAGCAGGGCCAGGCAGGAGGATTTGCAGGATTTACATCCCACCCCTTTTGAGCTGGATTTTCATAGCTCAGGCAGCTGAAAGCTGGGAGAGGCATGGATATTTAACAAAATTTGTAAAACTTATAATTTAACAGCACAGAAATCAACTTAGAGTTGCTTCTAAATCAATGGAAGCTTCCAATCCCAGAAGCACAGGATGGTTTGGGTTGGAAGGGACTTTAAAGGAGATCTCACTCCAACACCTCCTACCATGGGCAGGATCATTTATTCCCAACCCTCCTGCAGCAACACAAAATGCACAATAATTGCAGCACAATGTACAACACAGCTGAAGGTGCATCAAAACATAGACCATTAATAGAAAATATAACTGGGGACAGGTTGTGGCAATCACTCAATAAAAGGAACAGAATAAACTGTGTCTGCTGGTCCCCAGCAAAACTTGGAATTTCCATTTGTAAAATATAAGGGAGGAATAATGAGGGGAAGTGGTGTTTCCATTGCCCTGAAAATGAGCTGTTCCAAACTGAAATTAAGTCCACAATTTGGAAACACTGGACCTGGTTATAGCAATATTTCCAGGATCCAAATGAGGATGAATAAATTCAGGCAGCTTTCCCTGTAGTGTAGGTTTAGACAGAAATCAGACTGTGGCCATTATTTCCAGCCCAATAAGGTGAATCAAATCATGCCAGAATACTAAACTGCCTAATGAAAAAGGATGCAGAGTCAGACAATGATCCATATTTAGCACTGATAAAGCAGAGGATGATACCAGTGAAGCATGAATTAACACCTGAGGCATTTTATTTCGCCGAAAATTGAAAATTATAATCTTGCTATTGTTACAAAACCAGATGGCAGAGCGAGAGGAAACAAATCTGAGGCAGCAGATGTGGCAAAAGGAACAAGAAAGTGCCTGCATTTCAAGCAGAACTAAAATTCTAATTTATTTTGTAATTTCTGCTGAGTTCTACTAAAGGAGAGCAAGGCAGGCTGCCTCGTATTCCTTGAAGGAAAACACAGAAAACTCAGAGAGGAATTTTCCCTAAACAGATTTCTGGGATGCTGCAATAACACAGAGGAAAGAATCACAGCTGACTTTTAGTCTCAGGAACTTTTAGGCTTTTTTAGTCTCAGGAGCACTCAAAGGGAGTTCTGAAATCATATAAAGCAGAAGAGAGTTTAAAACCAAGACTCAGGATGTTTGATAGGTTACTTTTCAGACCTTGAAAAGAATTCACTTCTTTTTATTAACATGGGTAGGAAAAGCCCCCAAAATACTTTTAAAGACACAACACAACCCAAAGGGTAATGGGAGCTGGAATATTGAGCAAAGCTCTCTATAAACCAATAAATCCTTGTTCTAAATAAAATATTGGACATTTCCTTGCATGTTGCACAGCTGATAAATCTTGTAGTCCTTGTGAGTTTCTTTTTGCCAAGACCATAGTGATGTTTTAGGGAAGTTTGTGCAGAAATTCCTTTCAACTCATTTCTTTGGGACCAACTTGAACCCAAACCTGTTGAGAACAGGAATCTCTGCTCTGGGGACCATCAGGTGCCTTCTGCACCTGTGTCTGCTCCTATTTTATTTATGTACAACTCTCTGGCTTCTTTAAAAAATGGTTTGTGCCAATATTCAGCCCACAGCTGCCCCTGTGCCAGCCTTTCCTCACTGGGTACAGACACAGGGACACTCCCAGTGACAGCTGCAATCTCTTATTTGGCTACTGATTTTCTCTCTGGTAAGACAATAAATCTCACTAAGTGCTCTTTGAGCAAATCAATTGATTCATTAACTAGTAATGAATGCTTTTAAAATGCAAATTAAATGCCAGTTTAACCCACCCATTTAAAGTGTTGCCCCTATTTCGCATGTACCAGAGTGCACCCTTTGTATTTATGGGCCACGGTTTGAAATAAAGAAACACACTGAGGTCTTATTGTGCACAATTTCTTTATCATTGGTCTCAAAGACAGAAAAAAGGGGAATAAAATCCTGTTAGTAAGTGAATGTGTCCCCTGCAACACAAGAAACACTGACTTGATGCCTGTCTTGACAGTCCCAAAATATTGATCAACTAATTTGAAACAACTCCCCAAAAATACAACCTATGAAAACAAATTTTAAAAACTCCAATCAGTCTCAATACATCAAGAAAGAAAGAAGTGGAAGATGGATCCTAATTCAGCTGTACAAGTTTAGATCTGTCCCTTTCTTTCCAGCTCCCAGGTATGGGATGTGAGATCAGGGTTGTGGTAAAACTGATCCCAGCACTGAGCATCTTCATTTTGATTATTAATACTATTTTATTTTAGCTTTTGCCTAAAGAAGAGCCAAAACCTCCTGTCCTTCCATAGGATTCTCCACCTTCTAAGAATGGAAACCTATGAAAACCTCAGGCCTGGGGGATTTTTGGGAACTAATTCCTGGAATTCCGTGCCAAAGAAAACAAGGAAATGAACCATAAATGTCAGAGCTGCAGCTCAGCTGTGCCCCACCAGAAAGGATCCCCACACTCCTGGCCTGACATAAACAGTGATCAAAGGCTGATCAACCAGGGCAATGATTTTAAAAGCTCAGAAAACTTGAATTAGAGCTGGTGAAGTGAATCCCACAGGATTTATATGAATAATTTCTCACCCACTACTGATCTCATAAATTTTTTGACAATAATGTTTTCATGCCACTTTGCTGCTGCTTAGCTTTTCAAATGGTACACGCTGAGTAAATTATTTACTGGTTTTCCAGCAGCTGGTGGGTAATTTTGGTTGGAATAATTGTTTGCATGCCTTGTCCTGCTCTGTTCCTGACTGTGACCCCCGTGGGACACTTCAAGGGGACTCCCTGGGACAATGACTCCATATTTATATAATTAACACAGATAATTAACACTGCCTTGAAGCACAGTGATGTCATCATTTGCTTTAAACAGATTAATGATGGGATTTCTCTGATGGTGCAAAAATGCAACCAGATTGCTAATGAACAAAAAAAAAAAAGGAAAAATAATCAAAATAAAACCCCCAAACCCTCTGATGTGTCACCCTCTGAACAAAGTTTTGGCATCAGCAGCAGCATTGCTGAATCATTTCCTGATGAAGCAAAAGCATCAAGGGATGGGTAAGTGGAACATTTGAATTTTTTTCTCTCACTTCCAAGAATAAAAATCTATAGAACAACTTTACGTGTCTATTAATATACAGAAATAATTTATTCAGCACAAAAAGGAAAAAGAAAGAGCCACAGGACTTCCTAATAAATTTGTTACTCCCCAGCAGCAGGTGCCAAGCTATTGCACACCATGGCTGGCAGGCTTCCTGTTCATAAATTATCTGAATTAGTCTGGGCACTTTTAGCACATCTGGAGCATTTAGAATTTACCCTGGAAATTCCATTTTCATCCCCACATCCTGTTGGTGTGTTTATGAGGAGTGCCAGACACATCTCAGTGAGCAGGAACAGGATTTACAGGTGAACTTGAAAGAAGAAAACCAACCACAAAAAAGGGACTGCACATTTAGAATATTAAAAAGTGAATTTTATACTCTCTGCATGCACAACATTACTCGTTTATGTCACTCCAATGAGATAAAACCGAAGCAGTCTCATCCCAGTATCAATTCAGCATTCCCATGGCTCTTTTCTCCTTTTGCACCCTTATTTTTTGAAATACTCACATTGACAAGGGCTGCTGTGGTTTTCCATAGAGTGCCCTGGCCACAGTGTGGGAACTCATGGGGACGTGTTAAAATATCCAATTCTTCAAAGTAATACAGGAATAATAACTATGGGAGATGAAACGCCAGGGGATTCTCTGGGTCCACACAGGAAAAAAAAGTCAGGATAGAAGTTGAAAGGACAAAAAGTCAGGATAGAAGATGAAAAGGAATAGGGGTGTAAATGTTGGGACATTTGGGCACATCCTTTATTTCACCAAGTCTGCAGTTTCCCTAAACTCTCCCTGTTATCTCCACTGTCACATTCCAGGCTGGATGGACCCACCTGGCCCAGTGGAAGGTGTCCCTGCCCATTGCTGGAATGGGATGATCCTTAAAGTCCTTCCCAACCCAAACCACTCTGGGATTTTATGATCCCACCGCTTGTTCTGTCATCATGGCAGACACCACGACCTTCCCAGACGTTTCCAGCCCTTTATCACCCATCTTGCCCCTCTGGAATGAGGATAATTTTAAGGACAGTCAGTACATTCTATCTGTTCACTCCCCTGTTCCCTGGGCCCTCGAGTGCCAGGGGCTAACAACAATAAATTGCAGATAACAATCAGGTAAATTATAGAAACATGGCTTTGTATTTATGACTCTAATTATGAAAACATGAAGTTGTATTTATTACTCTAATTATATTGTTTCCATGACTTAAGTGGCCATTAGAATTCAACATCATTTTGTACTTCTGGGAGTAAACTGCTGATATTAGTCAAACAACACGGGGATGAGCTCATGGAGTGGCCTAAATTATCATCCTGAGCTTGGAACCAGCTTTGTTCACTCTGCTCGAGATGTTTCTGTGTGCAGATATTTTTGTGTTTGCTCGTTGCATGAGCGCACATCCTAATTGTTTTACTGCCACTTTAATACACACTGCACTGTTCGGTGGCTCAGTTTCTTATATCATCTGCGTTTTCCTCCGTTTCAATTATTTTGCAAACCTCACATAATCAGTCCAGAGATCAAAGACCTGATATTCCATCTGGGACAAATCACTCAAAACAAAATAACCCAAGAAGGAGAAACAGAGTCCAAAAGCTGCAAATGATGTTTGCCAGTATTCAGCACATTATTTTGTTCAGCTTTTCTGGAGTAAATGTCCTTCCAAAAGACAATGAATGTGTTTGGCATTATTCATAAAAACTTTATTTGCCAAGAGAAATGGATGTTGATCTCTGCTGCAGGACTGAAGAGGGAGCCATCGCCCAGGAATGGCTTGAAAACGTGGCTGAGGATAGAGATATTCCCAGAAAGGTTTTTTTATCTGTTAACATGGGCTGTGATATTGATAGGCAATGACACACTTAATGATCCTGCTCTGTTAATAGACACAGGACTGGCGTTCACTGACTCGGGTGCCTGGACTCGTGTCCAGAGATTGTTGCCAAAGTCACATTTAAACAGATCAGATCATGAATTTATTGTGTGATTGGTTTGAGCTCTCCAGGTCTGCTCAGCACCAGGCAGTGGTCAGTGCAGTCATGCAAACCCTGAAGTTTAAATGTAGGAAGCACTTTCATTTCAGGTGTGTTTAAAACACTTGAACACAACATCCTGAGCATTTCCTAAGGAACACCAAGCCCTGACAGGGATGATTTTGCACTTCAGCCCCACTCTGGCTTTGATGTGCTGGGGCTGTTTTGGTCACTCTCCTGTGTGAGAAGGAGAAGTGTTTCTTCTGTGAAGTGTTTCCATTCTGCTCCTCAGCCAGGGTTACCTGAGAAGAGATTTCACCCTGCACAGGGGAGAGGCAGAACAGCAAAGGAGCAGCTGTGGAGTTCTGCTACCCCTGCTCAGGGCTCTACCTGAGATTGATGCCTTGGGATTGAGCTTTTATATTTTTTAAAAAATACATTTTATACTTTTATATTTTTCAGATCCTGTGCTGCTTTAGTGTACAACTCTAAAGTTCCATGGCCTGTCATCTACTCTTCTCCTGTTTTGGTCAAGATACAACAATTCCCCTCCAGGCCTCTGTAACCACCCCAAGGCATCCAGATCAACGTCTCCTCCTCAATTCCATATTCCAGGCAAAACCAACCCATTTCCTTTGTCAGCTCAGTTCCTCATCCTCCCATCAGGACTGTCCCCAGACCGCTCACGTCAAAAACACCGAGCAGACATTTCCTGTTTGGATTTTTGAAACCTTTTACCTGAATTGTGGTGTTTGTTCCTCTCCCTGTTTCGGAAATGTGATGTAAAACGAGTAAGGATTGTGCTTGTCTTATGTGCAAGCTGCAGTAGGAGGTACCACAAAAAGAAGCAATTATCTTTGGATCCTGATTAAAGTGTAAAGAAATTATCAATTGAAAGGGGTCACAAATGGTAATAAAAATTTTTGAACACAATTAATTCCTATTCAAAATGATTCAGCTATATAAATGTTTCATCATATTAAACATTTAAAGGCCAAATTCATCACAGAATTAGATGAGAGATACCATAAAATAAAATACCATAAAAAAGAGATGAGAGATACCATAAAATTCACAGCTAAGTATGTCACCATTGACACCACCACCCTTCCCTGAAAAAAAAAACATGAACTGATGGTTTAAGACTCCAAAAGTATTGTCTGACCACCAGAGGGAGTTCGGATTGTTCCACAAATATTCTGATGCTGCTGAGTGATTTGGGAAAGCTAATTAAATAGAGAAACTAATTTAAAAATAGTAAAAAAAAAAAATAATAATAATCAAAGAGTGAAGAGATGCCCCCTCCTTATATCAGGAAATTGTATTTCAGATGGAAAAAAAGAAATAGGAGAATCAGATGAAAAATGTTTCACTTTGAATTCTGAAGCTTTGATTAGGACATTCCCTACAGATTTAAGGGAGCTTCCCTTTGTAAACAAACCATGTATTTCAGGTAAATTTGTTGCAATTTCACGTTGTGGTCCAATCCTATCTGCTGCTTATCATTCCAGGCCTGATCTGCAGCTGGATGTGCTGGGATAAACACAGAGGTTTCAACAGAATTTACATTTTCCTCCTCGGTGCTTCTGGATTGATCTTTGGGGTTGATCCCTGGCAGATTTAATGTGCTTTATTTCTGTGGGTCTGAGCACTCTCTGAACACCAAATTTCTGCTTTTCTCACCCTGCAGCCCTGCCATGGGGAGGAGGAAGCAGGAGACATGAAAAAAGGTGATAATTGTGCTGAGGACATTGGGGAGGAGTTAATTCCTGATTCTTTTACAATGATAACAAACCTTATTTTCTTCCAGTGGCTGCAGCAGGGAGAGGAAACAGAAAAATACAGGAACAGAGTTCTCTTAGCAAATGATGCCTTGAAGAGTCAGGAACCCAATTTATCCAAACCAAAACCCAATTAAAATCTCCAGGCCCCATCATGTTTGATGCACAGGTGGTAGATTTCATGGAAAACCCATTCCAGAAATGGTTTTGGAAGTTTAGGAACTGTCACCAGCATGAACAGCTCAATACACACAGCTTAATGGGCTGTATTGATAAAAGATAATTCCTCTGCACACAGGAAGATCAAGCCTTCTGAAAATTTATATTAAAGAAATTAGAGTTAAGAGATGGGAATTTCATGGAGTATCTCTAGGGGAGAAATTTTCTGACTTAATATCTACTTTCTCCTTTTCATTTTTTTTTATTTTAGTTGCATGTAATTTTTTTTTTTTTTTAATCTCCCTCTCTAAGTGTTAATCATCTCCAGGGTACCAAATAAATATCCACTGATTCCTGAACAGGAAAATGATAAGAAAATTATTTCATCTTCTACCACTTTTTTATAGCTTTCAGTTCAGTGTCAGGGTGGAAATAAAGAAATAACTCTTTTGTTATACTGAGAAGATGCATTTTCACAGTCACTAAAGACAGGACAGAGGGAGTATTGTAATTCAAAATGGAGTTTCAGATGTTATTTATTCTCCCAGAAACTAATCCTAAGCAAATTAACAATATTTTTTTTCCCTCATTAAACAGCCTCATGATGCCTTTTTCAGTACAGGTCCACATGACAGTTGCTTTTAAACCCAATGATTGTATTTTGCAAATATTATCAATTTCCATAATCACATTTATTCAGGAAAAAAAAAATTTAAATGAACATTTTTTTTTTTCTGTATCACTTTTGTCCTGGCAAGCATCTGGAGGAATGTTTTCCTTTATCATTACAGTGTTAGGCTTGGGAGTTTCCTGTTTGGTTTTGGGCTGCAAACATTTCCTAAACCATCTCTCATACCTTGTCCACTCTCAGCTCTGCAAATATTGACACCAACTGGATTTCCTCAGTAGAAATGGTGCTGGACATCATGAAATCCTTATAAAACCATTGTCAAGCCTTCAAAAGAAAATGCTTCTGTGTCTTGAGTTTAACCTCTCCTGCCAGACAGGGAAATGGTGTAAGAAAATCAAACTGTAATAGAATTGTTGACCTTGCTCTTGTCCCTACAGCACTGAGAGAGTGAAAATGGCACAGAATAACTCATGGCTTCAGCCTCTGCCAGGCCCAGGACCCAAAAGGTTCATTCCTGAGTTGGATTTCTCCCTTTTAGGCACAAAAATCATGAATAGAACTCTGGAATTCAGAAGTCATGAATAGCCCTGGAATAGAACTCATGAACACAACTCTGTCAGTGCTCAGAGTTGGAGGCTGTAAAATTTCAAATTTTCTCTTTGACAGGGATAAAAGGAAGGGCTGAAAAGGGATGGATTAGAGCTGGCTGGAGCTTTCCAGAGATGGGAAATGACATTGAGGGGTTGGAGTGGAGAAGGGAACAGAGCTGGGAAGGGTCTGCAGAGTCAGAGATGTGGGGAGGGGATGAGGGAGCTGGGAAAGGAGAAAAGGGGAAACTCCTGAGCTCCACACAAGTCCCTGACAGGAGGGTGGAGCAAGGTCAGGGACTCTTCTCCCAGGGAACTGAGGCCTTGAATTTGAGCTTTCCTGTATTTCAGGTTCTGTGGTGCCCAGGGCTGCAGCTCTGAGCTCACAGTCAGTGTCACTCAGCTCTGCACACAGCAGGGACACAAAACAAATCCTTCTCCTGCTGCACACCAAGGACAACTTTCAGCCCCAAAAGCACAAACAAGGCTGGGCTGGAGGGAGAAACAAGAAGGATGGGACCTCACAGCCTGGAGCTGGGATTGGACAATTCAACCCCAATGTGCAAATGGACCAAAACTTATCAAAGTGTGAGACCTGGTGACTGTTTGTCCATTTTGTGACCATATTAGTTCCACCTTGGGTGTAGCCCTGGCCAGGCTCTTGTCCTGCCCAAGGTGGATCCTAAAGGCCTTTCAATAAATCTCTACTTTATTCTCCAGCTCTGTCCAGTCTCTGTTCCAGCTCAGCTTTCCCAAGGCACCAGAACAGGGACAGGAGGAGAGGGAATGGCTCCAAGCTGCACCAGAGGAGGCTCAGGCTGGACACCAACAGGAATTTCTCCATGGAAAGGGTGGTCAGGAACTGGAACTGCCCAGGGAGGTTTGGAGTGCCCATCCCTGGAGGTGTCACCTGGAGGTGGCACTCAGTGCTCTGGGCCGGGGACAAGGGTGGGGATGGGACTCGGGGATCTTGAGGACTTTTCCACCTTCTGAGTCAGGGCTGAACTATCACTACTCTAAAGTCAGAGAAGACATCCCTAACACCTGCAAACACTCCCTATCTCCAGCACATCCCATAATGTCCTTGCCCATCTGCACTGAACGCTGTCGTGTTTACAGAAAACACGGGTTTCCTTACACTCAAAGCCTGTTCTTAATAGAAATTTTTAAGAGCAGGTTTGGGATAAGCAATTCCTAACCAATGATTAGTTTCGGCCCTAAACGGCTCTGTCATGGGTTTCTAATGGTGGCCTTTCTTTCAGAGCTCAGCCAAAACATATTTTGCTGTGCTTTCAGAAGGGAATTTGCATAGCAGTAGGTCAGAGTCGTGCCTCATTGTCTGAGACCTGAATTGTGCCTGTGACAACGGGATGGGAACATGCTGCTGCTGCTGCTGCTGTTCCTGCCTGACACCACAGGGAAAAAAAAATAATAAAAAAGAATAATAAAAAATAAAAATCAATGCGAGCAATGACTCATTTCTGAATTGCCAGTTTGGTTCAGAAATCAGTGATTACTACTTCTACAACAAGGTATTATGGACTATTAGCAAGAATGTTTGTGACAGGTTTACAAGGCTTCAAGAGAGCTGATAGCACATGGTGTTGCTGCTCTGTGCAGAGCTCCCCATTTTTCATTTTCCCCTCGTATCCCAGCCCTGTTTGAATTATGCCTCCTTCCACTGCTGACAGGTTTTGAAGACATTAAAGGCAGCTCCGAGGAGCAGAAGGGAGGCTGGGTTTGCACTGCTCCAAACCCTTATCAGGCTGATTTCAGAGGTCAAACTCAGATATTTCTCACCCCTCCAGGCCACTCAGTGTGCAAGGAGAACTTTGGTGAGGGAATAAACACAGTGGCATGGGAAGGGTGTCAAGGTGCTGCTCTTTGTGGTGTTTGAATGAGATGGAGTTTAAAGTTCACCTGAAAATGTTTGTGCCAGGAGCGTTTGAGGAAACTGCAGCTAATTACGGATTACAAGAGGTGGATAAATGGGAAGGAGACGCTCAGCTGAGCGAGGCCTTGGCAGTTCTTCCCATTTCCATGGAAAGCTGGATCACTCCTGACACACAGAGTAGAAACACAAATCAGGAAGAGAGGAGGAAAAACCATGGGCCACACCAAATTTGGTTGGTTGGCATCCATTGGACCTTCTCTGTGCAGTTACGTGATTTCTGCCTGAAAATTTATCTCACCAAGATGAAAACTCACAAAAAAAAACAACTGATGAACCACCTGCTTTTCAAACACAAAGGTTGCTAAGGTGTCTTATCTTGCTTTAAGAATGGAAACATCTGGTTATCATGTGTTCAGATTTAAATCTTTGCTGATAAATACACGTTGAGTGTGTGGTTGTTACCAACTCTCATTTTAGGATATTGTTGGACAATATCCTAAGTATCCTATCCTATTTAGGACTTGTTGGACAAATTTTCTGTTGACAGGTGATAGAGTATCAACTGAAGACTAAAACCAGATATTTATTTTTTCCAGAGAAACTGCATATTAGCAAAAATTCTCTTCCAGCTAAATCAAACTGGACTTAGAACACTCAAACTACAGGTTGAGTTTTCTAACTCCAGCATCACCCAAGAAATGAGGGGAGAAAATAGAAGCTGAAATGATTCACTATATCCAAAATAAAGAAATTATTTCTTTCTGAAGTGTTTTTAAACTCGAGGATTTCATACATTAAACCAAAAAATAAACCCATAGGCCCACGTTTTTGTTCCATCCACACAAAATTTTCTCATTCCAATTTCTGTCATTCTCAGGGGAGGTAACAGAGCTGATATTTTGGAGGCCTCCATTTCCCAGTGAACCATTTAGGGCAGGCTAATATTCAAACACCCTTTGGAGACAGAAGATCACATCAGAAATAAATAGATTCTGCCTGTTTTTCCCCCCTAGAAGAAACCATTTGGCCAAACCCACAGCCACGCAGCCATCAAGGCCCTTAATTACTATTTCCAGAAGTTTATTATGCTTGACTGGATTTGGCAAAAAAAAAAAAAAAAAAAAAAAAACACAAAAAAAAAAAAAAA
>VWZU01019468.1:69780-84709 GCA_013397095.1 Sterrhoptilus dennistouni
TTATTGTTAGGAAAACCACACAAAAATCATGGCATTGCCTGACTGTAAAACCTGGAGGAACAGAGAAGGATCCTGAGCACCTTTCAGGGTGAGGAGACCTGCCTGACTTGGGCCATGCCTTCCTTCATTGGCTTCTAACAAATAACCTCATTACTTAAAAGTTGCAAATATGCCTGAACCACTGGTCAATAACTTCTTAAATCCATAAAGATACCAAAGATTTTATTCAGACAGTGCAAAACAGCTCAAATACTAACGTGATCTAAAGGTCGCTTGGCAGCCTGAACTGAGATTAAACCAAAGCTCGGGGTGTTGTGGCTTGGAGCTGGTAAAGAGAAACTCCTTCAGCTGTCAGTATTCCATGGAAATGGAAATATTTCCCAGGCCAACCAGCAGAGAAAGCAGCCAGAGCTGCATTTCATCCCCATCCAGCAGATTTGGAGAGTTCTCTTTAGCACAACTGCCCCTCAGAAGAACAAGCCTATGGAGACTATGGCTAAGTGTCCTTTTTGATGTGACTTAAAACCAAATTTGGTTAAACTCTTCCATGTTATTATCTCTCCTCATTAAAAATCTCATGGAAAATTTTCACTCAGCCATTTATAAAGTGCATCTTTTTTTTTTTTTCCTTTCCACATTAATATGCACATATTTCCTTCCATCCATTTAAGAACGTGACAAACAAGCTGTGCCTCTCTCACTGATGAAGAACTGAACACTGGTTGGAAACATCAGTTATTTCAAATTCATAAACCACTGTGAGCATAACTCCTTCTCCTCTTCCAGCCCCTCACCCTCACCTCTGCTGTCACTCAGGAGGCAGCAATCAGCCAGGAGTGTCCTAAGTGGCACTTTGAGCTCATTCCCTCAGTCCACAGGAGTTGGGAGAGACAATTTCTCGTCAAAATAGATTTTCTCACTACCTAGGAGGATGTTAAACCTGAAGATCGAGGTCTTTGTTTAGTATAAGTTTTAATTCCTTCCTCAATAATACACAATTTGAACACTAAGGTGTTCTCAAAGGATGTAAAGTTGTAAATTCTATTGCATTTGTTTAAAAGAAGTAGTATTTTCATATTTATGTCCCTATAATTTTAAGGAATACGTCCCCATATTTCAAGGAATGAACAAAGGACAGGGAATTGTGCATCTCTTCATCACCAGAGTATTCACAGCAGTGATACCACATTGGGTGGACAATAAATTTTGAGTCTGTAGCCTCAAACTACATGTATTGTATACAATACAAATTACCAAGAATATTCCCAGGATCAACATTCCCAGCCCAGGTCCTCTTCCCAGACCAGCCAGAGGCTCCCCGATATCTTTTCCTCCTTTCCATGGCACACCAATTTAACTTAATGGCTGCATTTTCCACGGCACAAATCCTGACAAACAACATCATCACACCCACGGATGTGGCAGCAAAACCACCCTCTGATCCTACAGCAAGGAAAATTTGATCAGAAAAACCTTAAACTAAGGCACAAACACCATGAGCCTCTGCCTTTGGCTTCATGAGCCCCTCTGGTGCTTTTGCCAGACAAAGAAACATTTTCCAAGTTCCTGGAATTTATCATGGAATCCCAGAATGGTCTGGGTTGGAAAACACCTTAAAGCTCATCCAGTGCCATGGGCAGGGTCATCTTCCACTATCCCAGGCTGCTCCAAGCTCTGTCCTGGGACACTTCCAGGGATCCAGGGGCAGCCTCAACCTCCCCAGGCAAACTGATCAAGAGCCTCACTCCCCCATTAGCAAAGAATTTCTTCCCAAAATCCAATTTAACTCTCCCCTCCTTTGTCCTCTCACTCTGTGCCCTTGTGCAAAGTCAATGCTTCACTCCAGCCCATGTTAAATGAGTTCAGCTTCCCTTGACCTTTCACTTAACAAAAAGCACCACACTCAGAGTGAGCACAATTAAAGCCAAGTGATATTCCCAATTCCCTTTGGAAATGCCCACTGGCAGCTCAGGGCTGCTCTGGGGAGACCTTGATCCACAACCTCTGACACAGGACTAATCATTTCACCCCCTGACAGAGGGAGGCTGGGAGAAAAACAAAATGGTAAGGAGACAGATTTTGTATAAAATGGATCTAAAGTGCAGCAGTTGCTGCTGATGCAGATGAAGCCCTTTGGAGTGGTTTATATTGCATGTTCCTTTCAGATCTATTCCTAAAGCAGGTCTGGATTCATTGCAGCAATTAAAACTGAGCTACAGCAAGACTGAATAAGCAAACTTAACACATCTGGCCTCTTGGAGTATCTGTTTTTACCTCAGCTTCTCCCCACAACTCACTCATCATTCCAAACCAGGGAAAAATTAATTTATTTCCCATAAAGGCAAGCAGAGTGGCTCAGTCCGTGCTGCTTTGGGAAGGCTTTGTCAAAGTCATGCATTTATTTCCACAAATCCTTACACAACCTCAGTTTTTCAATTATTAATATCTCCATGTGTGGAGGTATCAGGGTATGGTACCAGCAATAACCTAAATAATGATCGATTACTATGAAGAAGCCAAATAAACATATCACATCATCCTAATAACACACAAAAAACCCCAAGTGTCAAAAGAGCAACGAAATTAATTTCATTTAGTATAAATTAAAATTTAAATATTATTCAGGCTTTACACATTTTGATTGATACCTGCAAAACTAGAATAAATATTCAGCAGGACATATTTAAAAAAAATTATTCCACAGATATTATGCATCACAGATTTTTGCTGCATTTACTGAATTTTCTCAAACCTACAAAAATAAAATCCCCAAAACCCAAACCCTCAGAAGCAGCTGAGGCAATATTTTTCTTGCCTGTTCTCTATTTATTCTGGCCAGGCCGTTAGAAGCTGTCAGTGCTTTCCACACTGTTACTCCAGCAGGAGTTTAACCCTCAGAGCAGCATCGTCCTCAACCCCTGGGAGACAGAGAAGACATGAAATAGGTGCAGATAAGTCAAGAAAATGTTTGTAAAACACACAGACCCCTTTGGGTGTGTCTCCATGAAAATACCCACCACTCCTACTGCAGCAAAAGTGGCTCTTGGGTTCTTCGGGAGGTTTAGATTTGTTTATCAGTGTCCCCAGGACACTAAAAGGGTTTAACTGCCCTGGGCAGCCTCTCGTGGTGTAACCCTGCTTTCCTGCCTGAGGTGTTTTGGTTTTCTGAAATTCTTCTCCCAAGGCATTTTCTGTAAACAGGAGAAATGGTTTTGTAAACTCTACCCATGTTTCCATTCCTTTCCCTAGGAGGGATTTCTTGATGTCCCTCTGGTCTGACCAATGGGAGTGAAGAGGTTTGTCTTTGTTTCACCAATCAGATTGGTCTGTGTAGAATAGGATAAAAAGGGGACGCATTCCAAAAATAAAGGAGTCATTTTTAGCCTTCTGAAGTTCAGAGTCTGTGTTGTTGTAGCATACAACAGCCTCACCTGGCTCCTCCCCAGCCCCATTCCAGGTGTGAATCCTCAGCCTTGCCCTGAGCACACTTGGACACCCCCACGTCCTGCTGTAGATCCTGTCCCCAGCCCTGGGCTCTGATGTCCCAGCTGGACCTTCCCTTTGTCCCTGTCTGGTGACCAGAGAATGTGGCTGACCCTGGATCTCATCCCTGCGCCTGTTCTTGACTCCAATCCTCGCTGAGCTGCTCCACTTTGATTTTTGACTTTTGGCTGCCCCAGGAATGTCCTTTCTGTGCCAGGGTTCCTGCAGGAGCAGCCAGCCCTCCCAGCTCCACGGCACCTCTGCCATCAATTTTCATTTGCTTTCAAGCTGCCAGAAATCAGAACAAACAGAAACCTTGGAAGAGCTGTACAAAATTCCCTGTCTAGATGCACATCTCCTCCTCAGCCCTCCATCCCCACAGCACTCTGATATATGGCCCTGGCTGCCTGCTTTGCTGTATCACCATGTACCAGTAAATGAATTCTCTGCTGGTCCTCTGTCAATGTTTCCTAATGAGAGCTTTGTTTGAGTTTCTCTTTTCAAGTATGTGCAGAATAATGGATAGGCTACAGTGAAATATGTCCCTCGTGCTCTTTGATGGAAATCATAAACTCTGACTGCAGAGCTCCAGTGATTTACAGCCCTTCCAAAATGCAAAGCAGAACTCACTCGGTGCCAGCCTGCTGCAGCTCTCATTTGTTTTTTGCCTTTAAAGTGCAACATATGGATTCATACACCTTTTATATCAATGAAATATATATGGAAGCGTTTCACCTGGCCCTGCAATTATGCAAGAGGCAATGTTAATCATTTACTGTGCCATTCACACGAGATTAAGGAAAGCTCGACCTCTTTAAGTAGGAGAATTAATAATTTTGGATCTGAGGAGCACTGGTTTTAAGTCTTTAAAAGGATTTATTTCTCACAACATAATGAGAGCCTGTTCATCTACAGTAATCATGGCTGAAAGCTAAGCTTCATCAATAAAGTTTGTATTTTTTTGACAAACATCTAATAAACATACATAAATTAGATTCTCCAAGTTCCTGAGTAGGAGATTTGCTGTCGAGTAGACCCAGGGAAGAACTGTGGGAGGACTCACATCATTACAACTGGACACTCCAGAACATAAAATAACCAATAGAGCCCTTAGCAGATGAAAGCTCATGAGTTTCTTGATATTGTCAGCCTGCCCAAACTTCCCAGGTTCACATTTCATATCTAAGTTAGTTCCTTGATAGATCTGCTTGTGTTATTTATCTTGCAAACTAAGCAGGACAGGTGTCTGTAAAAGAACATCATTAAAAATCAAATCTATCCCTACCATAATTTACGTTATTTATCTTGCTCTTTCAAGCCCACTCTATGGAATTTGCAGTCAGATGAGAGCACTTCTCATCTCTAAATATTTCTTTTAGTCTAATTTTACACTAAGAGGAAGGGAGGTGAAGAATTAGGAAGGGAAGGTAAAGAAGGCAAAAAGCAAAACCCAAGCAGGAAGATGTAAGCTACCCAAATAAAACATTTGAATATTTTGGTCCAGCTCTGGGCATTCAGGATGGTGTTATGATGTATGTTATGGTGTATGGTAGGCTCCTACTCATCAAAAACTGATGAGCAGGTGTGAGCAGAGCAGAGCCTGGTATTAACATTTAAGCACAAACAGGAGATATTGAAGTCCTGCATGCATTCCACAAGGAGAGGTTTTACCCATGATCTGACAGAAATAATACTGAGGAACACCTTCCATGAATCCATATAACATTAACCAGCTGCTTTGCTGGCTTAAATAACAGTCAGGCAATAATAAAATCTGAGTTCACAGCAGGATGGGCTCACCTGCATCGCCACACTTGAATTTAAATCCACCTTTTTGCACAGATCTGCAGTGCAAAGCCACACTTCCGGCAGTGACTTTGCTGGGACTGTGTGTGTGTGTGTGAATGTGCCATTGTGCAAGGAAAAAAAGAAATCAAGGATGGAAGCAATGGAAATGAAATAAAGGAAATGAAATTAAGTTTTGTTCCTAACTTCTTCAGTCTCAGTTTGTTCCTGCATTTGATGGAGTGTCTCTGTGCTTATTTACCTGAAGTCCCCATAATGAGGGTTTGAGATATTCAGTGTCCTAAGTTTTTTAGTGCAGGCAGAGAAGAGTAACCTTTTCCTAATTGCAAGCCATTTTTTAATTATTAAACTAAAAGGAAAATTTGGACAGTTGTTTTTTATCTCAGGAATTGCTGTCACTTGATGGACACGAAAGAAGGACACTCAAACTTTCCAGTTGTGAGACGAGAAAGAAGAAGGTTTATTTTGGGTTTGGGGTTTAAATAGGGTTTGGACTTTGACCAGCGATTNTATCCCAGGAATTGCTGGAAGCCAACACCTGTCGCCTGATGGACACGAAAGAAGGACACTCAAACTTTCCAGTTGTGAGACGAGAAAGAAGAAGGTTTATTTTGGGTTTGGGGTTTAAATAGGGTTTGGACTTTGACCAGCGATTGGGGGATGAGGTTGACTCCCCTCAGACCCCACTGGTCAAACCAGAAGTCCATCAATTTGTCCTTCCTACAAGAAGGAATGTATTATTTACAAAACATCAGTCTTTGTTTGTTACAAGCGTGAGAAACTCCAGTACAGAAATGTAAAAACATCAGAAGGCTGAAAAATCAGAGTGACAAACACCAAATATCCAATGCCATTGGAAGGACGGAAAACATCAAAAAACCCGTTTGTACTCAAACATAAAAATATCCCTTCCAAAGCCCATTTCCTCTCCAGAGGTGTTTATTAATTGTAGAAAAGAGAGCTCAGTGGGTTTTCCTTTACTTCAATCTTTTTCCCTATGCAAACACTTCCAAGGGGATCTGCTGGGCTGTTCATCACATCCCTGCCTGGGTTACTCTGCTCTGCTCCCAGCACCCTGCAGATCCAAACACCAGCTTTCCCTGCAAGCCAGGGCTGTCAAAGCCTGCACAAAACACCCTGAGTTTCACATCCCTCCTGACAACTTTTACTGCATCTCAAAGTTTACATCTCCCAGTGTTCATCAGCCTTTTTTTTTTTCCTCTTGACAATGTGTCACACGGCGCTTTGCCTTCACCCACTGACCTGCTGGGGCTGTGCTGATTTATCCTCATCACACAAACAAGAAATCAGGTGTGGAAAACAGAGATTTCTGCTTAAAATTCAGCCAGTCAAGTCCTTAGGAGTGGCGCCGCTCTGCTTGCTCGTTCTACTTTTTATTAATAAAATAAACATTTTCTGTGTTCATGCTCATTTATACACAGCTCTGCCAAAGTGATATGCTAGGACTTCTGAAATATTAAACACTGCAAATATTCAGAGCAAATTTCATCTTCTGCATGGTATTTTTTTGACTGTGCAACAGCAGACTGTGATATGAAGTGACTTATGATTCAGATAAAAGTCCTTTATTTGTAGTTCTTCTTGGTGTTCTCCAAGAGAAACAAATCATTTATGACTATTAACAGAGGGTGGATGATACAGTCAGATTGAGCCTTCAGGCCTTCTGAAAACTGTTTAGGTTTACAGCTGCTTTTGTTGATTTGTTGAGAAATCACAGGAGGTGGGAAAATACCCCCAAAAAAAACTACTCCAGTGCTGAAAATAAGCTCCCATTTTGGTTATCATTTCAGCAGATTAATGTTGCTTGTGGCATTTCTGTCTCTTCTACACTTTATAGATTATGAAACCTTGTTTCTTATGGCAACCACGGCTGATGGTGTTGAATCATTATTCACACTTCAGTGCAATCCGATGGGGGTTTTTTAGCTGGGTTTTTAAATGGGTTTTAATTCACTTGATTTCATGCAGAACAACGGTTCAGCCAGCACGGGGTAAATGCTGAAGGTGGTGAGTAGGAGGTACAGTGCGAGCACAAATCCTGTTATTTGTTAATAGGATTTGTCTGCATCCCTGTGTTTATGGCTTGGGGACTGCAGGGCTGTGCCTCATTTGCAGAATAATCCCATTGGCAGCAGCAGCAGCTCCAACCAGCCCTGGGTGTGTGGCTGCTCCTCACATGGCCTGGGATGGAACAGGACACAACCTTGGGATTAAACTTCCAAAAGAACTACCAGAGACTCCCATTCCTTGATTTACTCTGGTGCCCCTCATCACTCTGCTCCTTATCAGTGAATTTATCAGCTTTAGAGGCAAAGGGCTGGCTAAAAAGCTCCCCTTAAAGGGTGATTTTCTAATTATTCCCACCATGCTCTTATTAGCCTGGGTTTGTGTGACAAAATGTGAGGAGCTCCACTAAAACAAAAGTGTTTTTCACAGTCTGTCACCTAAATAAGAGCCAAAGAGTTCATCACACATTATACATAGAGAAAAACCTCAAAAGGACCTTTTCTCCCACTGGTGGAACTTCCACTGACCATTGTGGCTCAGGAAATTATTTTATTTTATTTTGGCATTTTCATCTCCCTCCCTCTTATAGATGCTGAGCAAGGAAATGGTTGTTTTCCAGGACCATTCCCCTTAAAAGCACACAGATGGTGCTTGAGCTCCTCCCTTGCACTCCTTCCTCCCTAAAAAAGAAATTAGGCAAAACTTTTCATGGAGGAGGAAAAGACTTCCCAAAGGTGATATTGATATGGGCAGAGAAAATGGGGTGTAAATCACAAAAGGAAAGGTAAACTTCAAAGCAACTTAATGAAAAAAAATCCAAAAAAACCAAAACCACCTCCAAAAAAAACACCAAAAAACCCAAAAAACCAAATTCCTTAAGCCAAACCACTACGTCTCAAATTCTTATGACTTGAAGTGCACAGGATGTGTGTTCCTGGGACACAGGAACCTCGTCTGCAAATAATGAATTTTTTCTTTCAGTAGTGGGATATTATTTGTAGTGAGAGCACCATCATCCTTAAATCACACTGACAGACAGACATCAATTAAATCAGATCCCAGTGCTGTGGTCAGGGAGTGGGAATTGTGCAATAATTGGCATTTTTCAGAATTCTTCAGATCCAGAGTAAAAGACTTTTCTTCTGTCTTTCATATCCTTGCATATAATTAAATATTATAGAGAAAGAACAAGTCCATTCCTCCTCAGGGTCATAGAAAAGGGTGACTTCATAATAAACTGAGATTCACTGCTTTAAATATTTCCTAGTATTTTTCCCCTGCCTGGTATGACACTGAGGTTTTTTCCTAATTAAAAGAAAAAATTGTATCTTTTCAGTGTTTAATTCCAATTCTTTTCCCATCTTGCTGCATCCTTGAAAGAGGAAATCATGTCAGACCTTGGTGCCGTACAGCCAAAGAAAGAAAAAAAAATCATATTTAAATCAAGTTAATGACTCACTCTCCCCATTTTGTGCATTTTCTTCCATTACACTTGGTCCATTGGTTCATCCATTTTTAAAAGGTTTAATTTCCTGTTGGATCATTGGCTGAATTTGTAACAGGTTCTCCTTGCATTGTGAGCTCGTGAGGCAGGCAGCATTCTGTTTGTGTGCACTAAAGGCAGGAGCCTTTTTTTTTATTATTATTATTAAAGACCTGCTGCTAAATCATTTCCACACACGAATAAAATGAAATAATTATTACTTTGGATGCTGAGGTTATAGCAAAGCCTTTCATAACACCTCTCCTTCCTCCTCACAGGCACTTTCCCCTGAGGTACCACCGTGTTTCCAGCCCAGGTGGGTGTGCAGAAAATGAAGCTAATTTCAGATTGAAGTGCTGGAAGTGTTTTCTGGCGGCTGTTTGGAGCCCCTGCCACCTGCTGCTCTGCAGTGACACATCCAAGGTGCCACCACAGGGTGAGCTGGGCCTTCAAGGGCAATCAGAGATAATTTCTCTGTTGTCACAGAGCTCCTCTCCACTCTCCACTCCACCCCAAGTTCATAAAGCATTTCAGAGATGATGTCGTGCCTGAGCTTTTGGTGTTTTGAAATGTGGAATCTTGGAATAACCTGAGCTGGAAAGGACCCAAAAGGATCATCAATCCATCTCCTGTCCCTGCACAGACACCCCAAAACCCCACCTGGGTATCCCTGGAGTGGTGTCCAAGCTCTCCTGGAGCTCTGGGGCTGTGCCCATTCCCAGGGGAGCGTGAGCAGTGCCCAGCACCCTCTGGGGGAAGAACCTTTCCCTGAAATCTAGCCTAACCCTGCCCTGGCACAGCTCCAGCCACTCCCTGGGCTCCTGTCCTTGGCAGCAGGGACAAGAGATCAGTCTCTTCCCCTTGGCTTCCCTCCATCAGGAAACTTTGGATTGCAATGGCTTAAGAACCTTCAATACCCTGGGGGACAAGGTCTGAATTTTCCAGGCCACAGAAATAAGGTTATGAGACATTCTTTGTGATGCCAAGAGGCAGCAGAATATCAAGCAGGCCAGGAAACAACGTGCCAGGTGAGGAAGGCACTGAAGAATTGCTCCAGACCACAGATACCATCTGAATGATGATCCTCATTTACGGGAGAGAAGGCCAGAGCTTCCACTGAGGATGTCTGAGGACTCACCAACTGCATTTTAAAAGGGATAAAAAGCAACTCCGAGGCACAGGGTGGGATTGTTGGAATGACCTGTGCAGGGCCAGGAGCTGGGATTGATGATCCTTGGGGATCCCCACCAGCTCAGGGTATTCCATGGTTGAATTCCATGGCAGTTTGTCAGCACAGTGAGTTTTGGAGAGCGAGAAATTGAGGGAGAGCAAAGCACCTGTGCCAGTTTTAAATGCACATTCCTGGTTCTCCACTTCTGCGAGCCATTGGGAGCTGCCATCAGGCTTCTTTTGATAAGGGAAAGTGTTGCTATAGGATACGAAATGAAGGACACATATGCAGTTCGTTGTCAGGGCAAAAAGAGGGAAGTTTATTTTTTTACTTTGGTTTATACAGATTCTGGACAACAATCATGGATTGGACAAACGAGGTTGACACCTCTCCAACCACACTGGTCAAACTAGAAGTTTATTAATTGTCTCTCCTCAAGAGAGGAACAATAAACAAGGACTGTTACAATAACATCACTTTGTTTACATGAAAATCTGTGAGAAACTCCACTACAAAAATGCAAACATCAGAAGGCTGAAAAAGATCAGGGCGACAGGAAAGCTCAGAAGAATTTTCACAAAAGCTGTGAGGATTGCATGGACTCATACCCTGAGAAAAAGGGGGAAGTTAATCCAATTTGCTGATCTATCATCATGTCAAAGTTTTCTGTTTATGTTTGTAGCAGTTTGGTAAACAACCCATGTCTAAAATCTAAAATGTCTATGTCTTAAATCTAAAATCTAAAATAGACGAGGCAAATTTATCTCTCAATATAAAGTTGAGTAACACGACGCCGACATCTGTGGGGTTTGTTAAATATTATTTTAATTTTAAATTAAAATATCTACACATTAAAATATCTACATTATTTTGGCAGCTCAGAGGCCACTCCTGACCGAGGTAACTCTGGAATGCAGGAAATCCTGCTCATCTGCAATATTCCAGGTCATTCATACAAGAAAATACGCACACAAAAGGGCTCAAAAGGGGCTTTTTTAGTCTACATTCATCAGAAATGTGATTTTGGTGATACCAGATCTTGGTGCAGAATTGCAGCTCTTGTCAGACACCGTGCACTGAGGTGGAAAAGAGAGAGGGAAATGATGCCTGAGGGAATCAAGCCACAGTCAGCAGATCAACACTTCCACAGGAAGCTGTTCCCAGTGGGATCACCTCCTCCTGATGGCTGAGGAAACACTTCAGGCTGTGACACGGAGGAGGAAATGGCAGAAGAGAAGATTTTCCGTCCTGGAGTTTCCAACATGAAGTCCATTGGGCTTTTGCTGGTTTTGTAGGCATGGAAAAGATGCAGCCCTGTGCCTGCAGAAGAGTCAGCCTTCCACAAGGAGCACACAGGTCACTTCCACACCCCATTTGGATTTGGGGGATAATCTCTGGAACCTCTGGATCTGCAGGAGCTCAGAAATGTCCCAGCTCCTGTGGTGCTGCTCAGGTGTCCAGCAGAGCAGCAGGGTGGGGATGCCAAGGCTGTGGATATCCAGAATCCTCATCTGGGCAGGATTGAAACCAACCAGAACCTGCTGGTGCCAACACCAGGCTGTGGCTGGGAGCCACCTGCACACCCTGCACATCCCAAACCACTGATGGAGCAGCACTGCCCGTTCTCCTCCCAGCCTGGCTCCAGACAAATGGAGATTTAGGATTTTGGAAAAGGAGATTTTGGGTTTCTGCAGCACTCAGGGTGTGCCAGGCAGCAGTGCTGCTTTTCCTTTTAGGATTTCTTTTGGGTTTCACTTCCCTCAGCCATATAAAACTATTATTTAATACATGCAACTATAATGAGTATCTTGATAAAAATCTGGATTTTTACCCAACTGTGGCCAGTGTCCTGAGCCAGCTGATGGAGCAGATCTGCAGTGAGAACCACCCTCATTTTAGGGACAAACTGAAACATAGATACTGACAATAATTCTCAATAATTCACATAGGAAAAGTGAGAGGAAGAGGCAGGTTTCATTGTTGGATCACTGCCTCTGTCCTAGCAGGATTTAAAACAGTGAAGGCAGCCAAGGCTACAGCCAGGCTGTATTTCTTCCCTCAGTGGCTAAAATCACAAGCAGAAGGACTGCAAATATTGAAGGAGATTCACAGTTATGCTCATATTTGCATAATATTCTTCAGACTCTCATTCCTGGCTCTCTTGAAACCTGAATTGTTTTTTTCACGGCACTTGGGAAAGGAAAGGGAATACATTATAAACACTTTTACAAATTTTATTTTTTTTTCATTTAACACTGTGTCAAATATTCATCCATTTAGTTGAACACTGACTGCAAAAGGCTGATAAAGACATTTGTTTAAAGTCTAATGTTCCTACAGTGTGAGAACCTCGACTCAATGCTCTTTATTAGGTGACTTTAAATAAAACACTGAGCAACTGCAGAAAAAAGATACTCGGAGCAGAGCTCAGGGAAAATGTAGAACAAATTTTGAAAACAGGCTTTAAAAATATAAACACTTATTTAACACTGAGGAGAAAAAAAAAAAAAAAGAATGACAGTCATGCCCTGTATTAGTCACAAATCCTTAAAGCTACTCAAAATTATGGGCACAAAACACAAAAATATGTGACTATGACTCATATATTTGAAAAATTAAAGTAAACAGATTAATATTTTATTGCGCTCTCCATATTTTAAGGACTTTGAGAATTTAACGCAACATTCTAATGCCAAAGTCCAGCTAAAAATACCCTTTTCATGTAAAACTCCTTCTCCTCCAAATTTATAAATTATCTGCTCAGTTTCATGGGTGATGTTTGGTTTCCAAAGAACTGGAACAACTTTCATATTTAATCCTCCTTCTTGCCTTTAAAATATTACTTTAGAATCTGCATATTTTAAAAAGAAACTTTTGCCACCAGCAGGTTCTTTTATCACATTACGAACACAAAAAGCTGATTTTTAAGAAAAAACTTCAGTTCTTCTTTTGCACCCTGTGCAGGATTTCTTTTGGGTTTCACTTACATCAGCCATACTCTCCCTGAAATTAGAATTTAATATATGCGACTATAATGAGTGTCTTCATGAAAATCGGGGGTTTTACCCAACTTCAGTCAGGGAACAGTGTTAACTTTTTCTGGATTTTAAAGAAATGCTAAATTTCCCTGCTGTCACGATGAGCACTGTGAATTTTGTTGTTTCGTGCAGCTTAAATCAGCCTTTTTTTTTTCCTCCTTTGAAGCTTCAAGGCGGGCGATGTGATGGTGGAAAAGTTGGTTAAATTTGCAATGTGGGTGCACTGAAATAAAAGGGATTTATCCTTTCAGCTGTTACGCTCCAAGGAAGGTTCCCAGTAGGGTTGGAACTCTTCCAAGGACAGCCAGGACCAACCATCCCCTCCTTCCACTGGTGCCACATCCTCGAGACCTGAGAAATGTGGGGATCACTCACACATCGACACTGTTTCACCTTCTCCTTTCCCTCAATTTTCCATTAACAAGAAAAGCTCTGGCTAGGAAAAAAAATTATCACAAAAAAAGTGTGGGAAAAGTGTCGCCCGGATCTTTTGGATCTTCTGATGTTTGAATTTTTGTAGCGGAGTTTCTCACGGATTTTCAGGTAAACAAAAAGATTGTTTATCATTCCTCCCTTGATGGATTTCTAGTCTGACCAGTGTGGTTGGAGAGGTGGCAACCTCATCCTCCAATCCATGGTCCTTGTCCAGAATCTGTCTAAATAGAGGTCCTGAATAAACTGCCCTTTTTTTCTTGCCCTAAACTGACTGTGTGTGTGTGTCCTTCATTTCGTGTCCTCTAGTGACAAAGAAGTGGTCAGGAATTGGAACAGACTGATCAGGAAATGGTGGGATCACCATCCCTGGGAGTGTCAAAGAACATGTGGATGTGGCACTTGGGGACAAGGTTTAGTGGTGGCCGAAGAGTCACCTCCCAGGAACTTTTCCTTTTCCTTGGCTGATGGTGCAGCCTCATTCATTCAGCTCATTCCTTCCCTCAGGTGTTGTTGCTGTTCAGGATTTCCACCAAATTCCCCTCACACTGATATATAATAGTTGAGAAATGCAGGTTCCTACAGGTGGTGAAATTCCCTTTTATTTTGGAGCTTTACGAGCTCTGTGCTTTAAGTCCTGCTATAGCCACATTTGGAAGACTTTAAATGGATTTAAGACCAGGGATCTCTCTTGCACTTCCTCTTCTTTACATAGGTTTGAATTTAACCTTTAGGTGGCTATTGAATGGAATCCTTTTTATCCTGATTTTCAGAACTCTGAGAGCTCCTGAGGTAGGAGGTTTGCAGCAGAGCAGATGGTGCTGTCTTTCCCTTCAAGGACAGAAAAAAATAAAATGCTGCAGTCAGATCTGGACTCCTGAAGTGAAATGGAGATTGCGGGGCCTCCCTGTCCAAAGGCAGAGCTGCTCCCTGAGGAGCTGTTGGGATAACGAAGGATTATCCTGCAGGGAAAAAAACCTCACAGCATTTAAAACAAAAAAAAAATTATTTCATCCTGAGTGCAAAGCAGAGGAGGACAAGTGCAAAAGATATTTCAGGAAGGAGTGGAATAGGAAGACTTGGAGATTTAGATTGGATATTAGAAAGGAATTGCTCCCTCTGAAGGATTCCCTGGTGCCCAGAGCAGCTGTGGCTGCCCCTGGATCCCTGGAATGTCCAAGGCCAGGTTGGACATTGGGGTTGGAGCAGCCTGGGATAGTGGAAGGTGTCCCTGCCATGGCAGGGGTGGCATTGGATGGGATTTACGGTCCCTCCCAACCCAAACCATTTTGAGATTCCATGATTTTATAAAAATTGTTGAGCAAAAAATTCTGAAAGTAAGAGGAAGCTTACACCAAATAAATAGAATTTACTTGATTTACGTGCACATGTAAACGGGTGTCTACGAGGTTTTCCTGAGTTTCGTGCAGGAATCAAATATGTAGGGATCAGGATTTGTGGAATATGGCTTTTTTTTTTTTTTTTTTT
>VWZU01019468.1:98711-109339 GCA_013397095.1 Sterrhoptilus dennistouni
CTGACAGAAGGAGAGGACACAGCCTTAAGCTGCACCAAGAGAAGTTCAGGTTTGATGTCAGAAAAAAAATCTTCACTGAAAGAGTGATTGAGCACTGGAATGGTCTGCCCGGGGAGGTGGTGGAGTCACCATCCCTGGATGTGTTTAAGGAAACACTGGATGTGGCACTCGGTGCCAGGGTTTAGTTGAGGTGTCAGGGCTGGGTTGGACTTGATCTTGTAGGTCTCTTCCAACCTGGTGATTCTGTGATTAAAAGTACCCCAAACAACAAAACAAAAGAAAAAACTGAGAGGGCACAGCCTTAAGCTGCGCCAGGGGAAATTTAGGTTAGATGTTAGAAAAAAAATTCTTCACAGAATGAGTGACTGAGCACTGGAATGGTCTCCCCAGAGAGGGGGTGAAGTCACCATCCCTGGATGTGTTTAAAAAAGCCTAGACGTGGCACTCAGTGCTGTGGTTTGGTTGATGAGGAGGTGTGAGGTCAGAGGTTGGACTCAATGATCTCAAAGGTCTTTTCTAGCCCAGTTCATTCTGTGATCCTGAGCTGTCTCAGGGCACCTCGGAGCAGATTTTACCTCCTGGTTGTGTGCACCCCTGGAGGGAATGTGGGAACTCTGAGTGCAACCAGCCCAAACTCTGGGACTCACTGAATCAGCCAGTGAACCCTCTCCAGCCACGCAGAGCCGACGTCCCCGAGGAGTGTCATTTTAATTTAATGTTCTTATGTTAATACCTGGGAAATGTCACGGCATTTAAGCTGCAGGACTGCCTTGTAACCAACTTCTTTATCAAATTTAAGGCTCCCTCTGGCCAGCCAGGGGATGTGGCTCAGATGGGGCAAGCAGGAGGCAAAGAGGGCCAGATGCTCTTGACAATTAAAGCAAAGGCTGAGCTGCTGTGCTGACATGGGAATGCTGCCCTCCAGCCTGGCTGTTACCAGCAGCCAAATTGGAAAAAATATTGATTGGGGAAGGAAAAAAAAAAAATACAACACACAGAACACCTATCTAAATGAATGTGATGCAGTCTTGTATAAATCAATACCAAGAGTCTTCTCAGCTGAGGAGAGAGGAGATCTTTCAACATTCCTGACATTTTCCCTATCGTTTGTGAGTCCAAAAAAATGCTTCCCAAATTCCCATGGAACGCTCCAACAACTGCTGAAGTGCAGAAGTGGGAGCAAGGGGACCTGTAAGCAAATAGAGCTGCTCATTTGAGCATCCTCATCACTTGCCAACTCCACCGAGGCCTCATCAACAATTCTTTTATAGTAGTCATGCAATTATTGTTATTATTATTATTCTTGGGTAGCAGGTGCGTCCTGATTTTACTTTTCAGGACACAGGAAAAGTTTCCATTGCAGCAAATTTACACTCATTAAGAAGCAGAGAAAAAAGGGCAAAATAATCTCATTTTTGCAACTTGAGGAAAGAGGCAGACTGAGGGAATTAAGAAATTTGCCCAGTTAATCCATTTCCAGCAATTTCTCCAGCCCCCTCCTGGTTACATCTCTTTGCTGGAGTCTCAAATCTGATCCCAGGCAAAGCTGTAAATGTGAAGGCACAAAGTCAAGGAAACATCCAGAATCCAAGATCAGTTTTCTCTACAAATTTAATTGATACCCTTTGAAAATAGAGGCTGCACCTCCTTTTTTTTGCTTCTGATAAGAATTAGAGACACATGAATAACCAAGATCCTGACTGCCCTCAATTTTCAGTAAGACCAGTCTCCCATATTCCTAATACACCTGGTTAGAAATTTTTCCTTCAATCTCCATTTCCATCTCCACCCTCTCTAAAAATATCAATTCTCAGCTCCTTCCAGGTAATTCCAACCTTCTTGCATGTTAAGATCACTTGCAATAACCTGTTACACATCAAACTTGACTTTCAGAATGATCAGAAACTGTGGCTTTGCTTAGAAATATAAATTCTAATTAAAAATAAAGCTGCAGCGATAGATTGTAAGTGTTGAAAAGAAATATTTTGTTCACAATTCGTCACCTGCCCAGCTGTAATTTCCCATAACTCTTTTTATATAAGGATTCAGCTTTGCAAATAATTTTGACTGATGTGAAAGAATTGTTCTTATATGTTATTGTATAAGGAAATATCAGAGAATTTTGCCACTCCTTATGCAAATTAACAGCCAGTGTTCACTCAGGGGTCTGGAAACAGAGAAAAATATCTTTAAAACATCTGTTTTCTATCTAAAAGCCTTAATTTAATTTACGCTATTTCACACGGGTATTGACCAAAGTGAGGAAGACAACAGCTCTGTGAGGATGTTCAGGATCATCCTTCCAACAGGGAGAGTCCTTGGAAATCTGCTGGGAAAAGGATCAGAGCCCCTGGAGGGATCCCACTGATGCCTTTTGGGGCTACCTAAATACAGAGGCCAGACAGAATTAAGGGGATGAAAAGCTGTTCTATTTATTGAAGGACCTTCAGGTACATTTAGGGCTGACAAAGCCCTAAAATGGAAAAGCCCAGAAATGGACTCCGGGTCACAGGTTTTCACACTTTGATCAGTTTGGCCCATTTGCATTTTGGGGGTTCATCTCCCCATTCCAGCTCCAGGTAATGAAGTCATTGAGCCCAAGTTTGCTGCCCCCAAGTCACTTTTGTTTCCATCTCTGGGGCCTGAGGCAGTGAGGGGTCCTTGATTGCCAGGCCTGGAGAGGAATTGTTGTGTCTGCCCAAAGTGGGGAAGCAGCAGCTCCCACTGTGTGTGGAGTTTAGAGTTATAAAGAACTGCAGGGTTACAGATATATGGAAAATATAAAAGCTGCAATCCTGAGGCATCAGCACAGAGCCACCATCCCTGAGATCACTCCTCATTCAGGGCATGCACAGCCCCAGCACTGCAGCTATTTCAGGCTGGAGCACCTGTGTGATACCGCCGAGGAAATGGGTAATAAGCATATTAATGACACCATTATTAACCAATTAATTAGTTCCTGCTGTCTGCACTGGAATTCTCGTGCTTTCCCTGCCTAAAGGGCAAAACACTTGTGTCCACACGGGCCAATATCCCAGCTCACCTTGCTGCCAGGGAAAGTCAGCAACCATTGCTCTCTGGAAATGATTCCCATCAGGGGGTTGGGTTTATCTGGCAGTGCTTTTAGATTTATTTTTTTTTTTTCTCAAGGAATACCAAAAGGGAAATATTGTTCTGATTCTCAGTCTCCGAGGCCTTTCCCACTGCTGGGGGTTTCTCCCCACGCCAAGATGAGATGACAGAGAGGGCTGGATTGTGGTTGATGTCACAGCTCAGTGACATTCCCATTTCTCCGCAGTTGGACAGCAAGACTAGGACAGAACCCTCAGAAACAGACTGTCAGCTGTGGGATCCCACATTAGCAACATCATTAGCCAATTCCCTGTTGGATAAAAGCCTTCTCATCTTAAACACTCCTACTCACACTGAACTTCACCCACCCATGTTAGTCATTTAAATTTAATGTTTCATTTCACCCAATGTTTTTTCTTTTTTTTTTCAATCTTTAGAGTTTTAATCTCAGGCTTATTTTCCTTTTAGTACAAAAGCTGCCTTTAACCTTGTTGTACTTCAGCTCTTCAGCTCAATACAATGGTTAATGTCACTTTCTACTGAGGTTTAGAAACAGGAAAGAAAAGCAGTGTTGGTGAGGACTGTATTGAACAGAGAACTTCTCATTATAGCACATAAACTCTGTCATAACAGAGAACAGAGATCAGCTTTGGGCTAATAAATGAATGAAAAGAAGGATCCAAAGCTGGACTCTTGCTCAGATTACAAAGATTACATTTACTGCATGTTTCACCTGAGGCTCTCAGTTTACCAAGACTTAGATATCATAATCCCCATGAGAAGAGGGAGGCACAAAGAACTTAAATAACATTTACTCTTTAGAGCATTTAAGAGCAGTGTTTAGAAATACCAATTGCCTGATCAATTGGATGCTTCTCTAACCCAAACCCACATGGAGGGGCTGGAATTTCACTCTGACTCCCTGGGATTCATCTCTGAAGCTGCAGCTCTTCCCCTTTTCTCTCTCCTATCTCAGCTCAAACCTGTGCTCATCTCCTCCTCCTGCTACAGCAGCAGAATCTCCACCCAAAGCTCCTCAGGCAAGGGCACAGGTGGAGGTGTGTGCTGTGCTTTAGAGTGCCTGGGCAAATATTTATTGTTGATACGTATTATCTGGATTAGGATGAGCAAAGTGTGCCCAGCCCAGAGCCAGAATCCTACAGCACCAGGCTCTGGAAGAACAAAGTGGGATAAAAGTTCCTCCTCAGAAAATCTGCTATTTCCTCCTGGTTCTGGTGGAATTTTCTGCACAAAACACCACAGTCAACCTTGTGTTTCTCCAGCAGCAACTTGCCCTCACTGTGCTTTTGGCTATTAGGGATAACAGCTCTGCTTGGGTTTGTAATTCCTACAGCTCCTTTTCCAAAGGACCTGGAGCTACAGGACAATGGTGGCAGCTGAGGAAAGAAGATTTGCAAGGCTCTGTGCCTTTCATTCTTCCCTTTCAGTGACCTCCAAGATCTAAAGGAGGAGGTAAAGATCCAGGACGGGGAGCAAGGAGCCAAAGTGACCTTTCCTCTCAGGCAGACAATAAACAGTAAAGGGTGTTGTTAAGGCAGTGCACAGGCTTTTAACCACATGTCTCATTAACTTTAATGGGATTCTCAGCTAAATATCCCAAACTATACCCTCAAGTGGGATGTCTGTGGGGGGGGGGGGGGGGGAAATGCCCAGAGAACATATGAAAAAATAAAAGAGGAGAAACACCAAAGAGGAAGACAGAGACAAAAGCACACATGTGGGTAGAATACATGGACATATTTGTGTGCTCCCTGTGAAAAGAGGGATAATCTCCCAAGCAGACAGGAAGGGGCTTTGCACCATTCAACAGAGGGAGAACATAACTTCCAAGGGAAAGTATCCAAGGAATAGTTCCATTAGCAGCAGCAGGGATAGCTTTAGGAAAGCATAAGGGAAATCCATAGGGAAAATCAATCTACAAACCCCAGTGTGACAGTTTTATGTTTCCCCATTATTTAATATAATAGAGAGATGTAGGCATTAAAGCATTCAGGTTAAAGTATTCATGAATAATAAAATCATATTCATTATATCTGGTCACATTCTATTCAAAATTATTTTATTACCTTCCAAAGGGTAAATCTGGCAAGGTTTTTGAACATGTTAAGATAATTTAAAAGTAACTGCTTAAGTTGTTTAAACCTCGAATGGCTCCTTCCATTTTTGCCTTTCTGAAAGCTGAGAAAGAAGAGGGAGGAGAAGAAAAAAAAAATAAAAAGTGCATCTAGAACAGAAGGGGACAGGCTGTACACAACAGGGCTGGAGAAATGAATTTGCTTACAGAGAACTTCGCATGTAAACATGGAAACGTTTTGTTCCAAAATGAGCTTTGGAACTAAAAATGGCACCGAGCACGGGGCTGCTCTTTCACACACACAGCATTATCACAGCTGCTCCTACTGATAAAAGGCAGCGATAAGATCCCTGCTGATAAAGGCATTTAGCATCACAGAGCTAAAATTTTATTGTTCTGGCTCAGCCCCTGGAGGGAAGCAGCAGGATGATGGTGGCACTGTCCTTTCCCCTGTGCCTCTTGTCCCCTCCCTGTGGCCCTGGTTTGTGCCTGAGGTGTTTTGGTTTTCTGAAATTCTTTTCCCAGGGAATTTTCTGTAAACAGGAAAAATGTTTTTGGAAACTCTACGTATGTTTTTATTCCTATTCTTCTTCTCGATGTCCCTCTGCTCTGGCCAATGTGATTGAAGAAGTTTGTCTATGTTTCACCAATCAAATTGGTCTGTGTAAAATAGTATAAAAGGGAGACACATCCCAAAAATAAAGGAGTCATTTTCACCCTTCTGAGGTCAGAGTCTTTATGTCACTGTGGTGTAAAACAGCATCACCTCCCCACTGGCACTGCTGCCTCAAGTTCCCCCCATGCTCCTCCTTCCCCCCATCGTGCTGTTTGGGGCCGGGGGGGCTCATTCCCCTCTTGGGGGGCTGTGGTTTGGGGGCAGGGTGATAAAGGAGGTGGTTCTGGTTCCTTTCCCCTCTCAGGGAGCGGTGGTTTGGGGGCAGGGTGATAAAGGAGGTGGTTCTGCTGCTGCTGAGCAGGGCCAAAGGGAGAAATCCCTTCTCTGGTTTCTGTGCTGCCACTGAGTGGGGAACTGGGAGGGGACACAGCAGGACAGCTGGTCCCACATGGCCAAAAGGACATTCCAGAGCCCGTGCCCAGTGTGTGAAGCAGGGGGAAGAAAAAGGGAGAAGGGGCAAAACTTCTAGTCATGTCATTTGCCTTCCTGAATAACCTTGGCCTTTTGAGCCCTGCAAAACAAAACATGAATACGAGATATTTTTATTTTGGGCATTTCATGAGCTTTACTCTCCTGTGAGCTTCAAGCCTGACGCAGAGGAGCTTTGGGCACGTGCTGACAACACATGAATAACCCAATGGCTCCGAGCTCTGTGGTTCCTCCCTTGCACCGGGGGGTTTGGCAATTTCCTGGAGCCAGGCAAAGGGAACTGCAAATCATTAACGAAATAATCTTTGCCCATGACAAAGACATTAATCAAAATGTCTGTATTCATGTTCCAGAGGGGCATTTAAACCATCATCCAGTCATTCACTCCAGTACAGCCCAATGTCACTTCCACTGAGCAGCGCTCAGATTTCCTTCCAAAAGTATGACAGTGTCTAAACTAATTTTAGCTTCGTGGAACAGCTTCCATTTCAAAAACATGCAGTATTTATGGGATTGAGCAAAAAAAAAAAAAAAATTCAGTTGTGAAAGTCAGTTTTGTGTCAGGCAAAGGAAATATTCAGCATTTGAGCACAAGCAGCCTCACCAACCACCTGGATGAGGGTTTTTAATAAAAAACAGCCAATCTTTTCTCCTCACCAGAGCAAACCCCATTGTGAAATTCCCAGGTGCCCCAGCACCCCCTCACTCTCATTTCTCACCAATTCTAATACCTCAGCCCTAAATCCTTCAAGACCAAATCTTCAGCAGTGCACAAAATGTGAATTCAGCAGGCAAAAAACCCCAAAAAACAATCCCCATGCAGCCCATAGCACTGTGCATTTATTTCCCCTCACAACAAACTGTTTTTGTCAGGAGCTAAACAAAACACAAGACAATAAATCCAGAAATCCTGTTATATTACACAAATTATTCCATAATTGGAAACAAGGCTGTTTTACCTCTCCAGTGAGAGCAGGAAACAAATGCTAAAAAAAATAACTTTCCAGGAAATATTTCATTTCTTGATTATTTTGCTTTTTAATAGGAGACTGTGGAGAAACAAATGGAGTTGATGCTTTCACAAAATCCCTGCTAGAAAATAAAATTCTTCCCTGTGAGGGTATAAAGGGGGTGGCACAGGGTGCCCAGAGCAGCTGTGGCTGCCCCTGGATCCCTGGAAATGTCCAAGGCCAGGTTGAACACTGGGGTTTGGAGCAATCTGGGATAACAGAAGGTTTCCCTGGTTGGAATTGGATGAATTTTAAAGCCCCTTCCAGCCCACCCTGGAATTATGGTGCTGACCACACCTTTCCATTGGAAAACACAATAATCAGTAACTCTGAAGATACAGCACAAAAACCTTGGAAATACAGCAATTTGTATCAGAAATGATGGAATGTTGACAGTTTTCAGTGGAAGTCCTACTGGCTTTGATGAAGAATTTTATCATCTCAAAGAGGGTGAAATGAGTGACAGCACATCCTGGCAGGGGCTTGGGAACAGCACAGCAAAACTTCTCAACCCAGGGAATCAACCAACAGGAAAAGGTTTCCTGAAGGAAAAAGCCACATTTCCACATGGGACAGACGGCTCTTCCAACCAAATTCTCATCATTAAGGCAGATTTCTGATTTGTTTGTCCAATTCCATTGTGTTTCCCATGGCCTGGATAGGGAGCTGGAGGAGGTGTGAGCAGGGACCACCCCTGGTCAGCTCAGCAAGGCTCCTGCAATCCTACTGGTGCCTGAAGTTTGAGCTTTCCTATATTTCAGGTTCTGTGGTGCCCAGGGCTGCAGCTCTGAGCTCACAGTCAGTGTCACTCAGCTCTGCACACAGCAGGGACACAAAACAAATCCTTTTCCTGCTGCACACCAAGGACAACTTTCAGCCCCAAAAGCACAAACAAGGCTGGGCTGGAGGGAGGAACAAGAAGGATGGGACCTCACAGCCTGGAGCTGGAATTGGACAATTCAACCCCAATGTGCAAATGGACCAAAACTTATCAAAGTGTGAGACCTGGTGACTGTTTGTCCATTTTGTGACCATTTGGGGTCCACCTTGGGTGTAGCCCTGGCCAGGCTCTTGTCCTGCCCAAGGTGGATCCTGGAGGCCTTTCAATAAATCTCTACTTTATTCTCCAGCTCTGTCCAGTCTCTGTTCCAGCTCAGCCTTCCCAAGGGATCACTATCACTCACAGAGCTGATAAACCCTAATGAGTTTGTGGCTTCATTCACAAAACTTTTTGGGGAAAAAAAATAAATTACCTCAACAGCAGGATCATGTAAATACAAAGAATTTTAAATATATTTCTAGATGATTTATTGGTGCATTGCTACATTCTGAGGCACATCCAGGCAATTTATTCTTATTTCTTCAGCCCTAATCAAGACCTTGGATTCTCTAGCTGCTCCTTACACAACATTCCCACAGCAGAGCAGGACCAAGGCATGTGTACTGATCTAATTTACAGCTGATTATTTCCTAGCTGCTGTTTCCAGCTGCTGTTTGAAGTCAATCAGCAGTAACAATGACAACAAAGTACTTTGCTCTTCATTTCTGGGCTGCTGGAAGTTAAAAGCATCGAGAGGAAAACCTTGCAAGTGCCTGGGTTGATGTTTGGCCTCCCAGCTGTGCCCTGAGAGTTCCCAGATTGGTGCAACATCTCTCAAAATTCAGAGAAATTAATCTATTCCTCAGAGATGTTTGTTAACCATGACCTTGCTCCCCACTCTCCTGCAGCTGCATTGGTTGTTTCTTGCTCCAGAGCTCATTCCTGGGTCTGGAATTAGCCCCTGCAGTTGTTCAAAGTCCCACATGTCACCATTCACCATCCAAAGCTGTTGCCCTGATTTTTCAGCCTTCTGATTGTTTTTCGTTTCTACTGGAGTTTTCTCACATTTGTAACAAAAACTGATGTTTGGTAAATAAATGAATTTCTTTCTAGGGGGAAGGACAAACTGATGGACTTCTGAGGTGACCACTGGGGTCAGAGGGGTGTTCCTCTCATCCCCCAATCCTTGACCAAATCTCAAAAACTATATAAGTTGAGATTCCCAAATAAACTTCCCTTTTCCTTTTCATCTCACATCCTGACGGGTGAGTGTGGTTCTTTTCGTGTCCTCTTGTGACACAAAGCCCCTGGTTCCTGCTCCTGTTCTGGGGTCTGATCCAGCTCCTGCAAAAACCAGGAGGAACAACGACGTGGCTCCAGGAGATGAAGAATGACTGGAAGAAGTTTGGGATTGCTGCAAAAGGGGAGGTGCAGAACCATGAGCACAGCAGGGAGCAGCTCCCAACCTCGTGTGAAAGCAGGCACAGGGAGAGACAAACATCTCAGAGGGTCTGATGCCTTTTTTCCCCTATACATTACTGTCAGCTCCACTAAAATCACCTGTCACAAGCTATTTTTTCCTCACAGCAGACACTGGGGCTCATGCACTCCATCAGGGACACTGGAGAGGACACCAGAACATGGGTTACCTTTATGAAGAGCCAATTTAATTCCAGATTTCAACCTCCCTTGTTGGGAAAGGTGGGACAGGAAGGGCTTGTGGATATGATTGCCTGGTAAGAAATACTGGAGGTGTAAAACCTGTGAGTGAAATAGAAATGAAGGGCAGCTTTGAGATGTGATCATGGCAGGCAGGAAGACGGGGATGAGCTGGAGATGGGTTGAGGGATAGAAAACCAAGGGTGCAGCCCCTCTCCACCCTGCCAAGGCATCAGGGAAAAAGTGGATGAGAAAAGTCTCTTTAGAGTTTAGAATACAGGATGATATGGTGATAGAGCAGTTTTCATGGGCTGCATGCGAAGTCTGTAGGGTTTGTATCTCGTGCTGGTTGGTCACTGTAAATTAGAATATTCAACACAAAAGGAGATAGAATGGATTGGAACAAGGTCCTTGCTCTCTTGCTCTTCCTCTTCTACTTCCCTCTCACTTACCACTCTTACTCTTGCTTTTGCTCTTACCTCTCTCTTACCCCTCTCAGCTTTCTTACCTCCCTTGCCGCACACCCGTCTCTCTCTCCCTCTCTCTTTGGGGTTCCCTCCAGCCCAGGCTGGGGCTGAAGGCAAAGCCCTCTTTACCCACGACCCTTGCAATAAACCCACCTGTTTCTAGAATATCTCAGCTCTGCAGAGTTCCCTCTCCCTGCCATCCACAGATGCTCCCACAATCTGGCACCCAACACTCCCTCATGTGCCATGGCCACAAAAACCAGACTGTGGGAGCTCCCCCAGCACCTTCACAGCTCATTTCACATCTGAGCTTCACCATCCAGATCCACACTGGGTCACCCACTCAGCTTCTCTGCTGCTCTCCATTTGAATCCAAAATTCAACCAAAAAAAAAAAAAAA
>VWZU01019468.1:109372-128468 GCA_013397095.1 Sterrhoptilus dennistouni
AAAAAAAAAATCCTTGAGAGAACCAGGCTGATGATCTTTATTTGGCTGATGATCTACCAGTGATCATCTATATTTGGCTGGAAAAGGTGGAATCTCCACTCTGAGGGCCAGAAGAGGTCTGTTCTTTTTGAAACATCTGAGTTAAGTGTTATTGTCTCAGGGATTCAGAAGGCTGTGGGCAGTTGGGGTGAGTGGGCTTTTTGCAGCAGAGCTCATGCACTGAGAAATGCAGTTTTAGGGGAGGAAATGATGAAGTATTTGGCAGGTAGGTCAAGTCTGAGTAATAGTCACTTGACAAAAAAACCCACAAGAGTTTTGACTCCGATTTTCTTAATTTAGAATATTTCCAGAACTCCTTGTGCAGAGTTTGAAAAGGTGTTAGAAACTCAAAAAATGAATGACACATTTGGATTTTCAGCAAAGAAAATATTTTAAGTTAAAAAAAAAAAAAAGCCCCAAACTCTTCGCTGTGGGAAGAAAACCAATAAATCATTTCTGCATTCAACTCTAATTTCTCTGTCAACTTCTCTTTGATTATACACCCAGGAGCTTGATGAGGACTAAACTACAGGCTCCCTCATCTGCAGTGTGCAGCAATTCCCTGCTAGAGATGCTCATTATGGCCACAGGCACCAGGCCAGTGGAAGAAGGCTGCTAGATAGTTATTGCTAGGTTTTAAACATTAAAAAAACCCATTAAAAATCACAGGAATCACAGCCACCTCAGGTCTCCCATAACAGCCCCAGGAAAAAGGAGGGCTGGCTGGGTGAGAGCAGCCTGGCTGGGCAAGAGGAGCAGGGGAAAGTCACAAATGGAGGGCTGGGAGTGCAAAGCCAGAGGTTTGGAGATGGAGAGAGGAGTTTGGGGGATTTCCTGGCCCCACACTTTTTGAGGGTCAGCCTGGCAGAAACGTGGCTAACAATAATTAGCAAAACTGCTCTTCCAAGGTGTTCTGTAAATTAATAGGTTTAATAAGTAAAAATACCAAAATAACAAAACATTACAGAAAGCAAATAATAAGCCACGCACAGGAGCCTGAGAAACCTCAGACCCCCTGCTACAACACCTCCAAAAAGCCTCTACTACCTTTTGTGCTCTTTCTTAAATGCTGAATGCTTTAGGAGGGATAACCGGGCTTGCAGCCATTGGAGAGAGATGCAGGGTCTGAGGAACAGTGACGAGATCCAATAGATGCTTTTCTCTTGGTCCTGAGCCAATCCTTGTCAGGAGGGTATCAAACTTTCTGAGTTCTTTACCTTAAGGGGTGAGCCTTAAACTTTTCCCTATATGGAAAACACTTGCTGGGTGTGGGAAATGCATCCTGGGTGCTCTGTTGGCAGCAGAACCAAAGGGAAGCTTTGCAGGGGAGTTTGCTGGGCCAGGCAGCTCTGGATGAGCACAGAGGTGTCACTCCTCCTCTGAGTGTCACCCTGGAGGGCAGCAGCAGGGCCCACTCAGGGATTTTTGGGAGGACAGACAGACAGACAGTGTCCACCTGCTTGGTGGGCAGAATTGTTCAGAGCAGGTCCCCTTGCTGTAGACCTTTTTGCACGCCTGAGATGTTTTGGTTTTCTGAAATTCTTTTTCCAGGGAATTTTCTGTAAACAAGAGAAGTGTTTTTGTAACTGTAACTTTGTTTTTCATTCCTTTCCCTAGGAGGGACTTCTTCTTGATGTCCCTCTGCTCTGACCAATGGGAGTGAAGAGGTTTGTCTTTGTTTCACCAGCCAAACTGGTCTTTGTGAAATAGTATAAAAGGGAGACACATCCCAAAAAATAAAGGAGTCCTTTTCAACCTTCTCAATCTCAGAGTCTGTGTCATTGTGGTGTAAAACAGTGTCACCTTTGCTGTCTCTGGGGCTGCAGCTGTTGGTGGCCTTGGAGGTTCCCATGGGATCTCACCAGAGCCCCCTGCAGCAGCTCATCCAGCAGGGATATCCAGTCAAAAGCTCCCTGACCGTGGGCCTGGTATTTCTGGGCTTGAGAGATTTCAGCCTGCTACCAGCTGCTAACTTTTTCCCAAGGAAAAATTTCTCAAGAAAGTTTCTTCTCAAAACGATCTTGACAAACAACTCTCCTTTCTCAAAACAATCTTTCTCCAGGTGGTGTTTTGTTGTTTTTCCAGTTTAACCAATGGGTTTAGAGAGATGTCGTTCCTATTCACCAACCACGTTCAGTGTGTATGGGAACACCTTATAAAAGGCAGTAAGAATTAGACGATGAAGCCTTTTTTCTATGTTCTTTGCCTTCTGAAATATTTGGAGTCTCTCATCTTTCTTTCGTGTCCTACAATGACACCCTGAGTCCCCTTGGCCAGCAAGGGAAAGGCAAAAAGCTTGGAATGGGCACAGCCAGGTGTTGTCATGGTGGGGAACTGAGAAAAGGGTGAAAAAGAGCCATCCTGTGCCAGGGGCTGCACTCCACTGTTCTTTACAACAACCTCTCAACCCCACATGCCCAGCAAATTCTCTCCCAGAGTGTATTTCCTACTGGGCTATCCTGCATTTGATTTATTAAGCTTAGCAACAGACAAGGGTGGGGGGAAAAAATATAGATTACAAAAGGCAGAGTAGAGAGATAAACCAAACACTGCTCCTGCAGCAAAGCAAAGCACGGGGCTGGCAGAGGGAACCAACACTGGAGCTGCTTTAGAAAGGAGGGTTTTACCTTGATGGATGTTTCTGCTACATATAGACATTCTTAAATTAAAATGAAGCTAAGCCAAAAATATTTATCAAAGGTCATAGACTTCTTATTACCTGTGTAATAGTATTGCCATCACTTTGGCTCACAGCTCAGTGAAATTCTACTCGTTGGGCTGAACAAGGTTGTGCCAGGTAATGTTCCCATAAAACTAAAGGACAGTTCTTGCCCTAAACAATTTACCTGTACAATAGCATATATTGCCTCTGCTACTGCCTCTCTATTTTTGCTTGTCCCAACACAATGGGAACACGCTGATGTTACTGCAGGAAAAATCTGGGAATCTGGGACCTCGTCTATTGGCTCTTAAATCCTTGTCCCCCCATCTCTTTGGCTTCCATGGCAAAGCTGCAGCTGCTTCCCCTTCCAGCTTCCTTCCCTCCCCCAGGCCCAGCCAGCTCCACTCCTCATGCAGAGGGTTGGGAAAAATGAAGTTGGGTTTATGTTAGGACAAGGGTGTTCTACTCCAGTTATTTATTGCAGTAATCACCCCACGGAGCTGTGCTTCCCTCAAATTGCACATATAAATTATCAGCCATTACTCCCCCTCGCAAAGGTTAATGCAACCTCTTGTTTTACAGGTGGAGTGGAATTTAGAGGTTAAAACATGCTTATGACTTGATTTTTCCTCCCTGCTTCACCAGTGACAGGGTAAGAGGCGAGGAAGGCGAGGCATTGCCCTCAGAGCAGCTGATCTGCTAAGTGCAATTACAGAGGAGTTTTGTGAAGCATTCTGCAGTGCTGTACACGAGCTCTGAGATCTGGCTTCCCTCTGCTATTCATTTTTCAATTTTCAGCTTCAAAGATCTTGGACATTCTCCTCTAGGCTCATCTACAAGCAGGAATCCAAGGTCTAATCACACTGGATGATTTGCTCAGACACAGGATTTGTTGAAGCAGTCTCGAGACAAACCAGCTGAAGGAAAGAAAAAAAAAAAAACTGGCAAGGAGAGGTTCATGCAATATTAGAGTTGCTTTTATTTTCCCCAAATGCCATGACAATCCTATTGTCCTTCAGAGACGTGAGCGAATTTACCTCGTGGAATTTTGAGCAGGATCATTATGGGGTTTGTACTTGATAATCTGCTTTTTTTACAGAGTCTTTTGTGCAGAGTTGTGCTCACCGTAGTTCCATTGTTGGAGACACAAGAGCCCTGCCGATTGCTGACAAACAGCCCCCCTGGAACGAGGCTACACTCCCACAGGAGAGGGAGGAAGAGGAGCACAGGAGGTGCCACCTGCTGCAACCAGCCCCAGGGAGAAAGAAAAGGTGCCAAGGAAAACTGCTGTTAAATGCTGTCTGAAAAGGGCAAAAGCCTCTCAGTGGTGAGGGTGGTGTAAAGTCACCATCTGAACACCCAACAGGTATTTAAATGTCTCTAAAACCTGATGAGTTCTGGTGCAAAACCAGGAGCAATAGGTAGTAACACTCCCATTGTTTCCTACACATCATTTAAGACACAAGTAGAAAAAAAATGGTTCCTCCACCACACAGAATCATCCAGGCTGGAGAATTCCCTCAGCAGCACAACCCAAAGAGCCTCTGGGATCTTCCCAACATGCTGGTGGTGGCAGGAATTCCTTCCAGTGAGCTCAGCATAGCCTGGAGCTTTCCCACCAAAGCCACCCCATGATACCTGAGCAGGGTCAGGGGCAGCCAAGAGCTGAGAGCACCAAACCAACCTGTGGTGACAAAGGAGATGGAGGAGCCAACCCAGCTGAATTAGGGTCACAGCCAGGGCAGGGACCACCTCTCCCTCAGCAGAGCTCAAACCAGATTAAGACCCCAAGGCTGAGCTTAAATATAAACCCCAGTGGGAGACACACACGAGGCTGGTCAGGTCCTTCAAGGGCTCTTAGGAACCTCCCATGCCCTTGTTCCCTCTTCCCACTCAATAATTGACATTAAAAACCACCCAGTGAAATCCAGAAGTGTTTTTTTCACTCAGAAATTCCTTGAGGCTGAGCCCTCAGCTGCTGCACATCATTTGGAGTGGAATCAGTTAACAGCAGAGGAGGATTTAGCACATGATTTTGTTCGAATAACCTATCACATTGACCAGTCCTTTTATTAATCTGAGCATTTAAATGAGTTCTTATTAGAAAAAAAGTAACTGGAGCTGCAGAAAAAGGGAACAAGGTAAGGCAAGGACAAATACATAATTATCTTGAATATGAAAAAAATATGGTGCAGCAGAAGTTCATGTTCCTTTGTGTGGAACACAGCCCAGTTAATGTACAATTTAGATGCAATAGTTTTCTCTGGCTGGGAAATCAGTTTGTTGGTTTGTTTTTTTTTCCCCCTCAGCTTATGCTTTTAACATTTTTCCCAAAGAACGGAATGATGATGGAGCTGAACTGCTGCAGCAGGCTGGACAAATTCATTAATGTCATTAGCCAAATAATGATCCCAAACAAGTGTGGCAGCAGCACAGGCAGCAGCTCCACGCTCCGAGTGAGGCTTCCAGCATTCCACCTCTTCCTTAATGGGAACACACAGCTCTGTCAGCCCTGCTGCAAGAAATACAAGGTCTTAAAAAAGCTATATTTGCCACGCTCCTGCACGTGCTCTGCTCGTAATTTTGAGGAATCCAGGCTTGGTTTGGCAATCTAGCAGCTCCCAGTGCCCTCCAGGAGGAGCTGGGAAAAGGGACAATCTCCTGGGCTTAATTATTAGCCTTTGTTCAAGGAATTTGTCATGGAGATGAGCAAGTGAGATGTTTCTTCTCTCTTTAATGAGACACCCTGAGCCAGACCCACAGCTCCTCCAAATCCTGTGGGGTGAGAGGAATATCTTTTTCACAAACCATTCCATAATTCTTTGTATCTCCCTGTGTCTGATGCACAGGGAGCTCCAGAACATGCTGCTGGTGGTGGCCCAAACCTCTCCTTGCCAGTTCTGGAACCCCAGAGGTGCCAAATAGGGGTTTCTGGGCCCACAGCTCCCACAGGTGTGGGATTTTGGATGGGAAATCCAAAATGGAATGTTTATTGCCCACCAACATCTGCAATCTGGGACACCTTTGAAAAGATGGGAAAGGGAACTCCTGAGGAGCAAAGGGGAATGGTGAAGGGTCCCAGAGGAGCTGGGGGGAGCAGCAGGAGCAGGAAACAATTTTAGACAACACTGCTGCCCTTGATGAGTTATTCATCAGGTTGGGCCCATCCAAAATCCTGCGCAGCTTTTAGACTGATTTTTTTTCACCTAAACTGGCTGAGTTCTTGCAGCAGCCCTCCCTTCCTTTTTGGTTTAGCTTTGTGTGTGGTTAAATCCTGCTGGTGCCTGCTGAAATCAAAACAAAACAGGAAAAATGGGTTTTCTGCAGGATCTCACTGCGCCCTCTCTGGGTCTCTCCCTGCTGTTGTTCATCTAATTCACCCTGAGACCTTCCTGACAACTTTTTTTTTTTTTTTGCTTTTTGCTGTGTTTCAGGTGTCTTTTTTTAGTTTTCCAGTGCCCAGCACAGCCAGATCTGTTCAGCCAGCACTATAGTAAAACACATGATTTCTCTAATATAAAATATAATTTTTAAAATTTATTATATAGATTTTCTTATAATTAAGTTAATGGTGGAGAATTCCAATGGAGGAGATATTGGGAGAGTCCAGGAAAGCAACCAAATCATACAACTGCCCACAACCCTTCAGACCAGACCATGATATGAGACTTGCAGGGCAATGGATGACACCAAAACATTGAATATAGAAATAATAATAATAATGACTAAAGCTTTGGTTTTTAGAGGTTTCATCACAAGTTCTGCTGATGCACTGTGAAACTTTATAAAGCACAATGGGAAATTTTAATAAGGGGTAATAACCACATTCTTCATCCACTGGAAGTACCTGATCCTGACCTATTTTAAACAGGGTTATTCAAAATAGCTCCACTGACATCACAACCCACTGGGGCAAGGAAAAAAATAGAACCAGTCCCTTGGTATTCATAAAATAACCTGCCTGGGGTACACAAAAGCAACATGAGGGGAAACCTGAATAAATATCCTCATAATTAAAAAAACGCTGGAGCATGGATTTTTTTTTATTTTTTTTTTTCATTTTCCTTTTATTAATTTTGAAGCTTCTTTGATAACACACAATAAGTTCATAACTGAAAGATGTGGAGCAGCTAAAACGCAGCCATGGGTTGAAGATGCAGTGATGATCTGCATGTTTGATTGCAGCTTTTATGGTCTAAATGCAGAAATAATGGTGACAATACAAAGCCCTGATTTCTCTTGTGGAATTTCTTCTTCCTGTAGGCTGGAGGAATTGGGGGGATGTTAAAAAAATCCAAGAATGAGCAGCAGAAAGCGGGATTTGCTGTCTCAACTAGATGAGTTATTTAAGGATAGAGGGAAAGAATCCAGGAATAAGGGATGGGGAGTGGAGGGACGGCAGAGCTCAGAGAGGGGTCACGGGTTTGCCTTTGGGTGTCCCCATTCCCCACATTCCTGGGGTGTGGGGGTCACCAACTCCAGCTGAGCTCTGGAACGGGGCTGAGGGAAACTGGGATGGGATCCGTGGGATAGGCTGGGATCCATGGGATGGGATGGGATCCATAGGATGGGATCAGTGGGATGGGACCCAAGGTATGGGATGGGATAGCATCGAGTGGGTTGGATTGGGATGGGATCCATGGAATGGGATCAGTGGGATAGGACGGGATGGGATGGATTGGGATGTGATATGATGGGATGGGATCAATGGGATGGGATGGGATGGGATCCATGGGATGGGATGGGATAGGATGGGATGGGATGGGATGGGATAGGATTGGGGGGNTGAGTGGGTTGGATTAGGATGTGATAGGATGGGATGGGATCAATGAGATGGGATGGGATCAATGGGATCCATGGGATAGGATGGGATCTGTGCGATGGGATGAGATGGATGGGATAGGATCCATGGGATGGGATCCATGGGATGGGATCTGTGGGATGGGAATGGATCTGTGGGATGGGATCCATGGGATGGGATCCAGGCTTCCAAGCTGTGAAAAACTTGTCCTGGTTTTGGGTGCCACCTCGCACATTCCTCACAGAGTTAAGGCTCCCTCTTCTCAAACACACAGGCTGTGCTCTCTGCAGGTGCATCAGAGTCCTGAGGGGGAAAAAAACCCCTGTTTACTGTGTCCTCTGAAAAATAATTAGGCTCAGAAAAGAAAATGAAACTGCTGTCTTGTGGCAAGGTGTCTGCATTCTCTGGTGGGTGGAAACAGAGCTGAACGAGGCCTGCAGGCTACCTGGGCATTGACAACACAAAGCCATAAAAGGTTGGGAATCTTCTCTCTTAATTCACTTTATCCTTGCTGGATGCCCGTGTTTACAAGGTGATGGGAGCAGGCACTGAGATCTGATCCTGCTGAGGAGAAATCCTAAATGAAACCTGAGATTAAAGGCACGACTGACACAGATATACTGAGCCAGGTTTAACTAAAAGACACAAAAATGGGGGACAAGGACTTTGCAGGTCTGGGACAGCCTGTCCTGGCTGTGCCTCTTGTCTCTTCCACCTGCTGACCTTGAAGGGCTCCAATGAGGAGAATCATTCACTCAAAAATCAGTTTTCTGTGGAGAGTTGAGTCTGGGGTGGATGTTTTGTTGCCTCTCAGGAGGAAAGTCCTTTTAGAAAGTGTTTTTCTATTCTCTTTCCCCCTTGGCAGGTACCACTGTTACTGTGGGAAGTGACTGACACCTCTTTTCCATCAAACCTTTCTTCCTCCTTGAGCTGTTGAAGTGCTTTTGTCAACAAGCCTGAATAGATCAGCCACTGCTTTCTCTTAAAAAGCAAAACAAAAGTTCACTTCAGGCTCATAAGAAAGGAGAAGGGGAAAAAAAATCCACACTTTTTTAAAAAATAAAACCTCACTTTTTGTATTACTATTTTAATTACCCTAACTGTTCTTTCATGTGCTAATCTTCAGACCTTTTTTTATTTATTTATTTTTTAAATTTGTGAGCTCCACTTCATTTCTTAAGGTTTTAAAATCCTCAGTTGTTTGTTTCAAGTTGTTTTCTTTTGGGTTGTTTTTCTAAAAAAGACATTCTTCTCATAAGTTCCCTACTCTGGCTACAGCACATGAATGTGAATAAAAGCATGATCTCACTTTTCATGCTTGTAACAAACAATTCTATTAGCTGATAAAAAATAAACTATTAAAAAAGAAAATAAAAAAGAAAAAAAAAAAAAAAAGGAAAAAGACCCCACATTTTGTGCCACGTTTCAGCAGGTTCTGGTGTCCAGACAGGATCTAATAAGAGTTTAAATTGAGGGTTGAAGTTGTAGGAGGTGGTAAAAATGAATTACCTGTCTACAAGGATTTACCTCTGCTCTGTCCTCTGACAGGAATTTGCTTAAAATTCCCCTCTTGCAGCTGTGCCTGTGAGGATCCCACTCCCTGACCTCTCTGGTATTTTTTATTCACCTTTTTCCCTCTCATTGCCCTCAGCCTTTCCACCCTCTCCCCTCTGGTGCATCTCAGAGGTTTTGGGATCTCTGTTCTCCTCTTCCCCCACTGTTCCTGTCCCTTTCCATGCAGATGTGGTGGACGAGCTCCCAAAAAATCTCTGTGGGCAGATCTGCCTGGGGGCTGAGCTCCCATTTCATGGAGGAAAACTGCAAGGTGTCCTTGGCAGCTCTGATGCCTCAGGATTTCAGCTTTTATATTTTCCATCTATTTGTAATCTTGCAGTTCTTTAGTGTAGAACTCCAAACCCCACACACAGTGGGAGCTGCTGCTTCCCCATTTTGGGCAGACACAACAATTCCTCTCCAGGCCTGGCAATCAAGGCCCCCTCACTGCCTCAGGCCCCAGAGATGGAAACAAAAGTGACTTGGGGGCAGCAAACTTGGGCTCAATGACTTCATTACCTGGAGCTGGAATTGGGAGATGAACCCCCAAAATGCAAATGGACCAAACTGATCAAAGTGTGAAAAACTGTCACCATTTTTGGGTGCAGCCCCTGGGGGGCTTTGTCTGCCCTAAATGTCCCTGAAGGTCCTTCAATAAATAGAACAGCTTTTTATTCCCTTAATTCTGTCTGGCCTCTGTTTTTGGGTAGCCCCAAAAGGCATCAGCTCCTGGTGGATTTTTAGTTGGGGGTAATTCCCTCAGTCTCCATAAGGAGGTCGGGAAGAGCAATCCTTAGGGAAACTCTGGTTTCTCTTCAGTTCCCAATCCAAAGCTGTTTTTGGTGTTTCACAGAAGAGTATGAGGGGAATATTTTGGGATGACCACACCTCTGATCCTCACTCACTGCAGACATCCTTCACTTCCCGGGATGTTGTGGGGTTTTCTGCTCTTGGTGAGGAGGCAGAGGGTGCAAAGGACCCCTTGCAGACCTGTGGGACCCTGTGGCTCCCAGTTTTTGTGTCCTTCCCCTGCCAGGAGTGCTCTGGTTGCAGATCCTGCTCCAGAGGTCACTGCACATTCCTGGTTTTCCCTGGATCACTTTGGCTTTGGGCCTGTGGTCATCAACACCTGTGGGCCCAACAGAGGGAAAGAAGAGGAATTTCTCTATGTCAAATACTTGCACAGCCTTTTGCTTAATACAAACAGGCACTTTCAGTATTATTTTATAGATTTATTTCATGGATTTATTTCTGGATGTTTTTACCATTAAAAAAAATTAGAATTGCACACATTAAAGATTTTTCCATTATGCTCCTCTTTTGAATGATGCTACTCTGTTCCTTCTCAGCCAAAGTGAAACACAAACTATCTGTGTGCAACTAGGAGAACCTACAGAACAAGGTTTTCCCATAAAACCTGGTTTCTTTCAAATAAAGAGAAATATCAAAATGTTTGCTGCTCTGGGAAGTAGAAGTTACATGGAGGATGTTTGAGTTTCTCTGGTGCAAAGAGAGTGCCAAGCAAATCAGAAACAATTTCCTCCATTGTTTTTCTGGTGGTTTAATGGTTCAGGTTCTGGTGGTTTAATGTCTGTACTGGGGAAACAGCCCCCAGAAAACTCCAGTAGAAAATGACAAATATTTTCCTCTCAATGACCTGGAACGGGATGAGTTTAATGTGTGCCAAATCCTCAAGTCCTTATTTAGATAAAACTGCCCAAACCTGCACTAATAATGCCAGGAGGATGAGATAAAAGCATCAAAATAAAATCCTTTCAGTAGGAGAGTGCAAACCACCCCCAGTCCAGCCCGGAAAGGTGTTTTGGCTCCAGAGCTGATGGGTTTTGCCCCAGGGGATCCAAAATGTTCTGCTGGCAGGGGAGGCAGCAGGGCATGGGAGGGAAGTGTGGGATGAATGGTGGGAGAATGGATCCTCCTTCCCTGACCATCCCTGCTCTCATCCCAGGCAAACTGGCCAGCAGGAATATCCATGGAATCCAAACTTTCCTTCCAATAAACGCTTTCAAAAGTGTATCTGAGAAGGTGATTTAGGAGGACAATGGCACAGAAGTGTATAATGAATCTGGACCTGTGCTGCTGCATTTGTATGGACTTTGCAGCAATAAAGTAGGTTAAAAGACAAATTAATTGTGTGCTTCCTCTCCAAGAGAAAGAGACCAGTGGTGGTTTCTATGGCAACTACTTGCAATTCATCCTATTAACTTTCTTATTGCAGGAACAATCAATAATGATACAGATCGCTTTAGGATAAAATATACATGAAGACTTTTAAAAAAATATATTGTTTGCTCTACTTTCAAATCAAATCTGATATGCTCTTGAAAAAGCAGAGACAATGTTAGAGAGAAGCACGACGTGGGTTTGCCAGGAGGGAAAAAAAAAACAGGTGAGTCAATTTGTACCAAAATCCATCTCAGCAACTCGGGCAAACTGCTCAGATTAATTATTTTCTGAAATGTTTTGACATTTGTGTTCACTGTGATTGTGAAGGTTATACCTTATTTAAAGGTGTGACTCTGTGTGCTGATATCTCTGCCCAAACCAGTCAAGCGCATTCAGAGTCCCTCAAATGACTGGAAACTCCTCCAAAAGGCTTTTGGGAGTGCAGAACTCCCAGGGAGCAGCGTGACTGACGCTCCACCCTCTCAAAGAGCTGCCACAGAGCTCCAGTGCACTTCATTGCTCAGATGTGGAACAGCAAGAGGGATCCTGGCAGATCCCTCCTGCCTCCCTGGCCCAGGCAGCAATGACAGGCAGGCTCAGCCTCCCTGATGATGGCTTTGGTCTACAGGACTCTGCAGAATTCTCAGTTTTCCCCCATTTGGTTTTTGTAGTTGCCAGAAGAAATCACTACCCTGAGGTCTCCATCCCCTCCGTGTCATATCCTGACACTCCACTGGCTTTAGGGGCACTCAGGCAACAGCAGAAAGCTCCTGAATCTGATCTATTTGCCTGGATCTGATTTCTGGCTGGGCTGAGGGGCTTTGGTGATTCAAGAAGGATTTTAACTTGTGTGATTTGCCAGTGGAAGTTGGGATGTGGGGACATCTGTGTGGGCAGCAGACATGGAGTGAGGAACAGAGATCAGGACACTGGGCTGGGTCTTTAATTTTTTTTTTTTTTTGTTCTTAAATGAGCTGAGACTTTTCAATGAGGTTTTATATAATAACTTGCCCTGTCTTTTTCCTTGTCTCTCCTGGGGGATGATCTGGGCCTTCCCTGCTAATTCCAAGTGGAGCAGTCACGACTCCAAGGCCCCTGGATGTGTCAGAGTGCAGCAGGTGTTTGATCTGAACGCTGTGTCCTTCTCAAGGACATCCCAGGGCATTGAATTATTGTCCTTATATTGATTTAAGCGTTCCTTTCCCAAGTCTGGGGGAGTCTTTCAGCAATATTTGACTCAGACTCCAAGCTGCATGAACAGAGAAGTTCTACTCCCAACCTTTTCCCATCCAAGTCCCTGTCCCAAGTCCCTTGTCACTCAGTGTGACCCTGTTGCATCAGGAGCTGATGATTCAACCTCTGGTTTTGTGCCTGTGACTGTAAACACACAATATCACACTTTGCAGAGTATAATGGTTAAAAATCCAGCTCTGCTGTGCTGCTCTTTCACTTGCAGGTGTGACTCATAAAGCTGTTTTAGAAGATTGGAGGCAGTGGCACTGTGTGGGTTGCTGAGGGCATTGTCTTCCAGGACAGCAGAATTTCCTGAAGATGCTTTTCACAAGACCCAGGGCATAAATCTGAGCTTCCTGCACAGGGGGAATGCTGGAACAGGAATATTTCTCTGTGTTACAGGGAAGTTTGCACATCCTAACTTTACTCATCCTAACTTTACTCTTCCTAACTTTACTCATCCTAACTTTACTCATCCTAACTTTACACATCTGCTGCATTTCACACGCCCTGATCGGTTTTTTTCTGACTTACAGGAGTTGGTCTTTCCTGTAATAATTCTAAATTCAGCCCATCTTCAAAGGAAAAATGCAAAATACTTTTAAATAGAATAGTGGGAGATACTGCACAAGTTAATTAGCTTCAAACTGAGGCTTTTGATAACTTCATTATTATAAACACAACCAGAACAGTAACATCTTAACTCTCTTTTTCAAATCTCCCCTGCTACTGAGTCATTTTTTCCCCATGTCACTTGAATTCTTGATTTTCAAGTCACCTCTGCCTCTTCTCCCTACTGCTTCTAATTCCCCATTTTTTTACTCATTTCTCTTCCCAAGCCCCCTGAACCCCATTCCCTTGCAGCTGCCCTTCAGCCATAACAAAAACCCCAACCCTCCTCATCTGATCTCAGTTGTTTCTGCCTTTCCTCCTTTCAGTCTTTCTTCAGGTCATGCAAAAGCTGGTTCTGGGTCATGGGGATTCTCAAAGGAGCATCTCAATGTGGCTCCAGACCTAGAAATCTCACTATACTTGTTCTTCTGTTTATGGCTTCTCAGGCCCAGCAAAATTAAACTCTGCATAAATATATATTTATTATTGGTCACTTGCTTTTTTCCTCCTGCTCCATCCCTTATTGAAAAAAAAAAATAAAAATAAAATTAACAAATTAAAATATCATTAATCAGCTTCAAACTTTGCCTTAATTTAAAGAAAGTTCTGGTGAGAAGGGAATGGAGATTCTGTGCTTTATAAAAAATGCAAAAAAAACCCCACCCAAACCCTGAGTATTTTTTGGTGTTTTTTTGCATAAAAGAACAATAAAACAACCAATATGAGAATCAATCTGTAAGTTTGGGAGTTTTATAGAAAAAGTATGAACAAGCAATTCCCAGAGGACGCATTTAAAAGCTCTACACAAACTCTCTACTTTGAGGCTCGGATTTTTCTGTCTTTTTACACTTTCCCCCCTACTTTTCAGCTTCTGAAAATCTTAAAGGGAAAAATGTCACAGTGTATTTGTGAAGCACTCAGTGAAACAGGAATGTTCCCCCAACACCAACAACTCTGTGCACACTCAGAGCCTTCATCCAGCACTTCAGCTCTGTGACACAGCCACTCAAGGTGCTGTGAATCAAAATAAATCTCACCATAAACTGGATTTGGGGACTGCTTGGAGCACGAAACCAATAACTGGGGCTTCCCAGGGTTTGTTGTGTTGTTAGAGGAGCTGTGCAGTGTGTCTGGTGGTGGCTCTGGCAGCACTTGGAGCTGGAGAATGGAGCCAGCAGAGGTTGGAGTACAAAACAAGTGTTGAAACCCTGGAAGTTTGTTGGAACTCTGGAGGCTGAAAATTTTGGGCTTTCTGATCTTGGGGGTGCTGACCTTCAGGCAGGCACCGCTTTTGACTTGAACAGCCTTGGAACAGGCTCTGAGATTGTGTGACAGCACTGGGGTTACGGGTGTGCAGTTGGAGTGGTGTTGTGTGATCTCACAGGGTGAAAACTTGGGTTTGGGGTTTTGGTAAATAGTGATGGGTGTGGGCCAAGATGGAGGATCTGGGGTGTTGTCCGGGTTCTTCTTCTTCACCTTCTTCTTCCTTCTTTTTCACGGATTTGGGTGATTTTCTCTAATTGGGTGAAAGGGTCTGCACTGCAAACCTGGAATGGCCATTATTGGGCCCAAAGCATAAATAATATGGGTGTCACTTTGGTATTGGGGGATTATCTCTTAAATAGCCTTGGTAAGAGTTAGAAGCTCCTCCATTTTGTCTCATTTCTTTAACTGGCAAGTTGGAGTTCAGGCTTTGTGAGACTGTAAATACTGTAAATAGATGAGATACAATAAACAACCAAGACCAAACTCGACTCTAAATTTCCCGTGTCTTTCATCCTGACCTTGGCCAAGATAAAGCAGGACTGTAACAGAAGCTGAGAATTTAAGGTTTCAGACTGTAGTAAAGTATGTAAAGCAATATGGAGGAGTTGGGGCATAGGCTAAGTCCTTATTTTGCACCTTCTTCTTAATGGTTTGGGTGTTTTTTTCTTATTGGGTGAAGGGTCCCTATTGCAGACCTTGGGTGGTCAGTTATTGGGTTAAAAGTATAAATAATATAGGTGTCACCTCATTATTGGCGAATTAGTGCTTAAAAAGACCTTGGAAAGAGTTAGAGGCATCCCTTCCTCCATTTTTTACCTTGTTAGTTAGAGCTCACAACTCCTGAGGCTGTGCTAGAGACAAGAATTAATAAACATCGGAGTCTGAACATGAAACTGAGATTCCTGTGCATTAATCCTGGCTCTAACACAGAGAAAAGATGAGAAACCAACAAACAAGACCTGGCAAGGAAAGTCGGGCCATCAAGTGAGGTTCTTGCTGCCTCAGCTGCCACAGCCCAGCTCCTGGGTCAGGGTTGTGACTGAGTGACAGGAAAGCCAAGAGAGGAGCCCGAGCAGTCACTTGGAAAACAACCGAACACACATTTTGATGTTTGCTGCACATGGCATTTCTCCTGCAGAAAGGAACTTCCTCCTGAGCTCCATCCATCCAAGGGGCAGCCCAAGAGTCAGGAAACTCCTTCTAATTGAGATCACAAACACAGAAAGTCTCTCTGAACATCCAGGTGCAGACATTCCATCTGGCAGGAGCTGCTGTCTGCTCTGGCCGTGGTGTGAATTAGGGCAGCTCCCAGCAGGGTGTGTGTGCACACAGGGGAGAGCCAGAGCTGGGAGCCCATTTGTGTGCATTTCTCATTGGTAAAACACCCAGATGTGCTGAAGGATGGAGGGGTGAAGCCAGGCTTAAACCCCAAAACTGTATCAGACAGGGGAAAATAAAATGTCCTCTTGCCTCCTGTTTGAGATTTGCATTTTGGAATCCATTCCCTCCTGACTCATTGTGCTCTCGCTCTATAAATCTGATGACCTCTGGCCAGAAGAAATGAAGTTCAATGATTTTCTGATTTGTTTGAATATGAGCCTCCCAGGGATGTGAATGTCATGTAAGGCTGCAATTTTTGGCATGCTGACTTACACCTTCTCAAAACAGGTGCCTCTTTAAATGATCATATTTTAATCTACTTCTGAAAAGCATTATGTGTCCAAACAAATTCCATAGCAGGTACAAAGTCTTGTGATGAAGGTCACGCCTTGGCTGTAATTTATTCAATAGGAATATTTATTTTGCTTTTTGATCAATAGTAGTGGTACCAATCCCACTATTATTTTAATTCATGTCACCATATTTTTTTCCAGTTAAAAATGTGAAGAATTGATTTTTAAAAAGTCCAAATTGAATATCCATTTGGTTCAAGCTGTGTGATGTCAGTGAAAACACAGCTCACATGCAGTAGATGTCGAGTGACACCCACACTTTGTGATATTATCTCACTTTATGCATCTTCCATTTTCTGTTTGATCTGAGCTCAGGTTTGGTGCCCTCCCTGTTGCTCCCACAGAAAATCCTGCAGCCACTCCAGCACCTTGGATGCTCCCAATCTCCTCTGTATTTCCTTGAAGTTCCTTCTGCGTTTAAATAATGTCAACTTCAATTGTGCTTGAGATGAAGGTGGAGGAAAACTGAGGGATTGACTCTCTGCTCTCATGGTTAATACACTCCGATTTGGGATGAGGAGAGGTGTCAAGTTCAATTCTCTGCTTCAAATAAGGAGGATGGATTTGAACTTAAATCTCTCCTATTCCCATGATTAACCCTGGGCAGCTGAATGATGGCTTCATTTCTCCCTTTTCCCTTCTGGTTCTGCTCTGGTCAGGAGAACACTCAGATCTCGTCTCCTGCCAGGAGAGGCTGAGGATGTTTGGCCTGGAGAAGAGAAGGCTCCAGGGGGAATTTATTGCAGCCTTTCAGTGCCTGCAGGGGATAGAGAGGGACTTTTGACAGGGGTGGGGGAATTCGCTTTAAACTGAAGAGAGCAGGGTTAGAGGGGAAATCAGGAAGGAATTCCTCCCTGTGAGGGTGGGCAGGCCCTGGGATGGAATTCCCAGAGCAGCTGTGGCTGCCCCTGGATCCCTGGCAGTGCCCAAGGCCAGGTTGGACATTGGGGCTTGGAGCAGCCTGGGACAGTGGGAGGTGCCCCTGCACATGGCAGGGGTGGCACTGGGTGGGATTTAAGGTTCCTCCCAACCTGAACTGTTCAGTGATTCTGTGACTCTTTTTTTCAGAGTGTAACAACTCTGTGGGAAGGTCAGAGTGTCCCTCACTAGTCTGTGAGAGCAGCCAACACCCATGGAGAGAGAGGACACCACCAATTCTGCAGGTGGTGGAGCTCCAGTGCTCAAGCACCACCCAAAATCTGCTCCAGTAACATCTGACCTGAACATGCTATGGATGATGTGCAAAGGGAGTTTGGCTGCTTTCCAGATGAAACACTGTCACTAGAGAAAGCAAAGCAAACACACAAGGGTTAAAAATGTGGAGGGGTAAATAAATAGTTGGATAAGATAATGATCTGAGACCAGCTGTTGCTGAAAAAAAATGTTTATTATTATAAATCATCGGAGGCCTTAAAAAATATAGACTTGCCAGAACAATACCGAACAAAAATGTTTCTGCTGTAATTTAATATTAAAATTCACAGCTTCAATTTTTTCAGGGATGGGACCAAATCTATTTCACTTCCATGAAAACCACACATGGACTGAAGTCCTGAAGATCCCATGTCCTTGCTAAGATTAATTTAATCATTTAAATAATGATTTGTATTGAGGCAATGAAGATATAATTGTAAGATTACATTGGTTGCAACAAAGCAGTGGTAGAAAATTCCAGATAAATTCTCATATTCTCTCTTTTTTTTACTGGGGGGAAAAGTGGAATTATGAGAAATTCTGGACATGCCAAGCTGCACTAACAGGGGCAAACCTTAAATTTATTTCCACGATTAATTTCTAGCAGCTAATAAACACCAATATTGCTGGAATTCAGCCCAAATTTGGAAGGGCACAGAAGGAACCACGCTGGTGAGGGAGCTGGGAAAGGACAGATGTTGGGGAATATTTTCCATGTGGAATGTGTGTGTTCACAGAGCCGAGAGGAGCTGAGCTGTGTTTTTCCCAGAGCTATAACCAGAGGGTATCAGCTCTCCTGGTGTGAGATCCTGTAAGAAAATGAGGCATAAACACGCCTTGCAAAGTTAAGCAATATCAATTTATCCCCCTGAGGCAGAAGAAGATAAAAATAACTTGGGGGGTTGTGAGAATGGAGAGAAGCCAATAAGTTGTTTTTAAACCAAAACCAAACCAAACAATCTCTTCAGAAGGTGACAACAGCTGAGGGTGCTGGGGTTGGTGGGGAGACCATAAACACTTGAACTTTCCCAGAACAGCCTCTTGAACCTTCCCACCAAAATCCCAATTATTGCCAGGCAAGTTCCCTTTGGCAGCTCCCAGCTGCTCTCAGGGAAACTGGAGCTGCTTTGACCCTTCTCTGTTAAAGCTGAGCTGAACAGCAAATCCTTGCTGGCCCCTGGGAGGCTGGAGGGGATGGGGGAGAGCAGGGGTGGCAATGTTCACACGTTACAGCCATCACTTATATTCACATTATCTCCCTTCTCTTCCCAGGAAATCTCTCCTGAGCTCTCAGCCTGCCAACACTCCAGTGTCACAGTGACACAGCACTGCAGTGTCACTCCCCTAAGGGATGTTCTTCCAAGGTGTGGCTTTTGACACGGCCAATCCCCACTTTGCCTGCAAGTTCCAGCAGCTCTTGGTGCCTCTCCTTGCTCTACAGAATACAGAATACAGAAAGAATACAGAATCACCAGGTTAGAAGAAACCTTTAAGATCATCAAGTCCAACCCAGCCCCAATGCCCCAACTAAACCCTGGCACTGAGTGCCACATCCAGTCTGTCCTTAAACACATCCAGGGATGGTGAGTCCGCCACCTCCCCAAATAGACCATTTCAGTACTTTATCACTCTTTCTGTAAAAAACTTTTTCTTAATATCCAGCCTGTATTTCCCTTGGTGCAGCTCAAGGCTGTGTCCTCTCCTTCTGTCAGTTGCTGCCTGGAGAAAGAGACCAACCCCACCTGAGCACAGGCACCTTTCAGGGAGTTGTGGAGAGTGATAAGGTCACCTCTGAGTCTCCTTTTCTCCAGGATAAAC
>VWZU01019468.1:141557-166750 GCA_013397095.1 Sterrhoptilus dennistouni
AGATACAAAACCTACAAACTTTGCATGCAGCCTATGAGCACTACTATATTACCATATCATCCTATATTCTAAACTCTAAAGACTACCTTTCTTATCTGTTTTTCCCTGACGTCTTGGCAGGGTGGAGAGGGGCTGCACCCTTGCGTGGGTCCCTTTGTTTTCTATCCCTCAACCCATCTCCAGCTCATCCCCGTCTTCCTGCCTGCCATGATCACATCTCAAAGCTGCCCTTCATTTCTATTTCACTCACAGGTTTTACATCTCCAGTATTTCTTACCAGGCAATCATATCCACAAGCCCTTCCTGTCCCATCTTTCCCAACACATCAGAAAGCTGAAAAAGATCAGGGCAACCCAAACCATTCTGGGATGGTGATGGGACACCAGCCCTGTTTCCTGCTCTGAGGGCTGTGCCTGGAACCTCCCAGAACCCCCAGAGCTGCAGGTGAGAACCTGGCCAAATTCTCTCCCTGGGAATTCCTTTGGAAAGTGATTCCAGTGGAAGTGATGTGGCTGAAATTAATGTCAATAGGGGACACGCACAGGCATTGAGGGGAGTATTGGCTTCACAGTGTGCTAATTAAAAAATATTCCCCTGTTGTACCTTACCCCACTCCTATAACCAATTTACTCTGCAGAGGTGATTAGCATACTAACAGCCTTCCCTCCAGCTCACAGATAGAACTCCAGTGGAGAATATCCATTAAATCTGAAGTTACACAACCTGTGAGGTGCAATAAGGGAAGTAAAACTCGTTAAAGGCTTCCTCTGGTATGAGTTTACTTTGTTACCACTTTCTGCTTTCCAGCTTTAGTTTTCAATATTCACCTAACAGTGATTCCCAGGCCTGGGGTGCTCAGTTCAATACCTAAAGACAAAGACATCTTTCATCATGCACTTCCTTCCTAAATTAATTCTTAAGTTTGACTTTTCTGTCTCTTTATCTGATTCCCCTTCTCTCTCCTTCTGTTGATTTGAAGCCTTTCCCTTCCCTTTCTCTCTGTTACCTTTATTTTTCCTGTTTTCCCAAGGTGTGGAAATGTCTGTGCCATTCTTCATCTCTTGCACACAGCCCTGCTCCTCTGGTTTAGAAGGACTCAACCCTGGAATTTTTTTCAATGAGGAATAAACTTCAGGAAGAGCAGGGCTGTGTGAAATTTCACTGTCAGTGATGTTTCTCAGGAAATCCATTTTCTAATTGTTTTCCACAGTCACAAAAAAAAAAAATCCCATTCACAAGACATGAATCCATTTAAAAGAAAAAAAAAAAAAGCCATTAACACAAAGTTGGCACAACTTGACTCCAAACAGTAAATATTTTGATATAAATGTTCTCAATATAATATTTTTTGTGGATCCTGGTTTATTCTCTGTGGCTCAGCTGGGATGTCAGCAGCACCAGGATTTCACTCAAGGAAATTTCTCATGGAACTCTTCCCATAGGAACAGCTCTCAGGAAAGCAGCTGTTCTACAAGAGTTGTTTTAGAGGTTGGAGATGCCCTTTTTAAGTCCCCAGGCTGACCACAGGGACCTGAAACACCCAAAATATATGGAGCAGGTTAAACTATTGGTGCCTGTGGCAAAATTCCTCCAAGGCTCCAGAAATCACCAAGGCCTTGGCAAACACCAATGGAAGAGCAAAAATTGTAATACAAAAATGTATCTTGAGAGAGCATCACAGCCAGACAACAATTCCCTCTTTCAGGCAAAATGTAAAGGGAGGCTGACGTAAAAATATGAATGCAAAGAGATATTTTGGTCAAATGGGTTTCAATTGTTCTGACTGACGGGAAGGTCGCAGCTTCCTCTGGCAAGGACAGTGCAGACACGTCAGACTGAGGCAGAAATGTTGGCAGGGACTATCTAATAACCAGCTCCCTGATGGGATGGCAATATCCTTTTACTTGTAGTGAATAAGTGTCAAAATACCTGCTTGCTGAATCACATAAATTGCATGGAGTTATAAAATTCAAAATAGACTCGAGTTTGAAAAATCTCTTTTTTTTTTTTTTTTCTGCCAAGGTCCCAAACTCTTCTAACCCCTTTGTCTTGACACAGCAGAGCTTTGAGAAACCTCTGTGGCTCTGCATTTTGCTGTGGGGGCTAATATAGAAATAATCTACCTGTAATTAAAAAAGATAGATATCTTCCAGCTCAAAGATTACAGCTCATTACTTCCCTTGGTCTCATGTGAAAACCCTCTCATCCATCTTGTCAAAAAAATGTAATCCAGGAGCCTTTCCTCTTTGAGAAGCACAAAGGTTTTCCAGAAGGGCATTTGAGGGGAAGAAGAGTTTGTGTTTGAGGGAGAAGGAGAGAAGGTTCTGCCCTCGGTCTGGTGTCACTCCTTGGGCTGGTTCCAAGGAAACTTGACTGAGGTGGCTTTGTCACCTTTTATTTATGGTTAGATGTTTATTATTAGCTGTTTACTGTGCTTAGATTTGTTATTGAATGTCTATTATTAGTAGATATTTAGAATAGAGACTCAACAAGGAAAAGGTCTTGTCAAGCCTCTAAAGGGGGAAAATGATGCCTGAAGTTTTATCTTTCCTGTATTTCAGGTTCTGTGGTGCCCAGGGCTGCAGCTCTGAGCTCACAGTCAGTGTCACTCAGCTCTGCACACAGCAGGGACACAAAACAAACCCTTTTCCTGCTGCACACCAAGGACAACTTTCAGCCCCAAAAGCACAAACAAGGCTGGGCTGGAGGGAGGAACAAGAAGGATGGGACCTCACAGCCTGGAGCTGGGATTGGACAATTCAACCCCAAGGTGCAAATGAACCAAAACTTATCAAAGTGTGAGACCTGGTGACTGTTTGTCCATTTTGTGACCATTTTGGGTCCACCTTGGGTGTAGCCCTGGCCAGGCTCTTGTCCTGCCCAAGGTGGATCCTGGTGGCCTTTCAATAAATCTCTACTTTATTCTCCAGCTCTGTCCAGTCTCTGTTCCAGCTCATGACTTTATTGCAAGGAAAAGTAGGAGCTGAGGAGAATTCAGGATTATGTGTCCAAAGAGGGGCTGCGTCCTCCTCTCTCCTTGGTGGGAAGAGCCACATGGAGACGAGGACAGGGATTTTTCTCCATGGCAAACACGTGGCAGAGCAGCTCCTGTTGGGTGTGCTGTTGATGCCTTGGGAAGGGTTTGAGCATCTTGACAGCCAAGGGCTGGAATCAAACCCTTGAAATCGTGATGATAAAGAAAAGACATTTTTTTTTAAAAATACTCAGACCTCAGTTGATCAGTTGAGGGGAAATACGTGGCCCTGGAGAGTGGATACGGATCTTTTACCAGAATATAGCAGGAGAGAGCAGAAAAAATTAAGACAACTTGTCTATTCTTTTATGTGTTGAGGCAACTGTTAAATTTTATGGGGTTATCTTGTAAAACTGTGCTGTGCTCCTCCTGTGTGTCAGCCTCCAGCTCACCCTCACTGGGCTCCACTGACAAATCAACACAATTAGAGCTCACCTGGAGCATCTTTAGCAAAGCAGTGAGTAGGGGAAAATAAAACAAGTTGTGCCCAGAGAAGAACAGTTGCACACGAGACACTCAGGAATTCCATCCCTGTTAAGGTTTTGTGTGAGTTGGGACAAAAGGTCGCGCTGGAATGTGTGAAGCAAACTCAGTGCAAAAGTCTCCTGGGGCACCTGGTGCTTCAACATGAACAGCTTAACACACATAAAATCTGTGTGCTCCTCTTGTGGGTGTGGGTTGAATTTGAGTTATGGTATTATTTGTGTGGTTGTTTTGCATTTGTTGAATTTGTTTGTTAACTGGGAGAGAGGATTTTTGGGAGAAAAAGGCAAAAGCAGGCTTAACTTAGAAGTAAAAACAGAATTTATTAACTTACACTAAGAGAAGAAAAGAGAAAAAACCAAAACAACACAAATTAATTTTTAAAACTAACTCTTTTTCTCACTACAAACTGTTTATTTTCTACAAACAATGTAAAGAGGCAAAACTCAGAACTTCACGTTAGTACTACTAACCTGAAGTTAGTAATTTATTTTTTATTCAGGTTTGGTTTTGTTCTTGTGGGGTTTTTTTTCCATTTTTTTAATTCAATTTTTGAGAGACAGAAGTTACTTTTGTTGTTTGGTAAATTTTTACTAGAGAAAGAATTTGTTTGTGGCTTCTAATTTACACAAAAGCAGCCTGCCCAGGAGTTTTTGCAATTGTGGAACTTGTTCTATCATGTAGCTTTTTTTCATTATTACATATGGGCTGTAGATTTGCAGATTGGGGTGGTATCTTTTAAAAACGAGTTGTTTCAATTTCCTTTCTTATTTTCTTCTCTTGGTGCATGTTAATAAAATCTATCTGGTTTTACTTCTAAGTTAAATCTGCTTTTGCCTTTTTCTCCCAAAAATCCTCTCTCTCAATTAACAAACAAATTCAGCAAATGTAAAACGACCACACAAATAATAAATACCATAACTCAAATTCAACCCCAAACCACAACAGCTCCTTAAATTGCTCCCAGCCTTTAAATCTGGGCTGAAATAGTGCCCGGGTGATCAATTCCTGAGCTCACAGCTCCTACCCTGTAATGGGGACAGCAGGGAGGGGGTTAAAATGCAGATTTTTCCCCTGGTTTTGGGGAGGTTGTGTGAAGACAAGGCACCTTTTAACCTCTGCCCTCAGCAGTGTCTGTTCCCCACTCCCAGAACACTCAGGGATGTGATGGAGAAGGAATTAGAAAAAAATGAAGGACTTTTAAAGGAAGCAGGTTTGTTAACAAGGTCTGTTCATAAGTAATGAAAAGGGATAAAGTGCCCAGGAATGGAGTGGCAGAGCTGAACTAAGGAGGGTAAATGGATTCCTACAAAAAATCCTGGAGAGTAGCCTTGAAATATTTTATATTAAATTGGCCTGAAGATGAAGGAGGGTAGATTGGATGAGATATGAGAAAGAAATTCTTGGCTGTGGCTGCCCCTGGACCCCTGGAAGTGTCCAAGGCCAGGTTGGAGCACCTGGGACAGTGGAAAGTGACTCTGGATGGGATTTAAGGTCCCTCCCAACCCAAAACGCTCTGGGACTGTAAGTGCATTTCACTCACATAACTTCTGACTATTAATCCTGTTAAAAAATATTCTGCAAGAAGGTGCAATAAAAAATTAAAGTTTTTAAATCTCCTCACTTTTTAATTTTGAACACATTATTTCCCCACCCAGCTACCTGATCCAAGATGTTTTAATTCAGTAAAAGCTTCCCAGCAGAGTCAACTTTCAGTCTGGAATGAAAAGGCCCAAGACATAAGTTTGAAATGAAGCCAGTGATGCTTCCTCATTTGTTCTCCTGCCAAGTTAAACATATTTTAGGGGAGAAAAAAAGGCTCAAATGTTGTTTTCAGAACTATTTTATCACTTATACTTCAAAAAGGTTCAATTACATGTCCATTATGGTAGCAAGTAATATGCCATTTTATCATTGAGAAGTTGACATTCCTCATATGGTACTTTTTTCCAATAACCAAAATAATTGAATGTATTTATCTGCTGTTTAATTAAAATTTTTAAGAAATTAGCATAAAATAATTAGTGCTGCTTCTTCCTATCAAGTAAAACATTTTATGTGTTAAGATATTTATGATTTGTGCTGTAATTGGAGAAATTTTGAGAAAAAGAAGAAGAAGAAGAAGAAGAAGAAGAAGAAGAAGAAGAAGAAGAAGAAGAAGAAGAAGAAGAAGAAGAAGAAGAAGAAGAAGAAGAAGAAGAAGAAGAAGAAGAAGAAGAAGAGCAGCCAGGTGTCTAAGGAGAGGAGCAGCTCTTATCAATGTTCTGTATTTCCAGTTATTATCAATATCTTGTTTTCAATTAGAGGGGGAAGCTCAAGAAGGAAACTGCAGTAAATGGTTGCAGAAGCATTTGAGGTTCTGAGGTTTGTTGGTCATGGGGAAAAAGTGATTTTTTTTTTTTTAAGATTCAGAGGGTTTTGTGGGTATTTATTTATCCACAGATCCTCCCAGGCTCATCCAAGAGGGAGGTGAGTGATGTTGGCTGGAGACTCCTTTTCTCCCAGTTTTTGTCTGGAAATTACCAACACTTTTTTTTTTTGGAGAGGGAGGGAAATAAGGGGTTGTGAAGTAACGACCCAAAACAACGTGGAAGAACCTTCAGTGCTGCACCAAACGTTTGTATAAAGTTTGAGATCTGTGGGGCTTCCTTGGCAGGAAGCAACTTCCAGGCTCCCTCCAGATCAGTAAATTTGGGATTTGGATGGAAATGAAACCACATCCTGAGGAATTCTAAGCAAATCCCAACCACCTTTTTCCAGTATGAATTTGATTATTACTGCTCAGATGACAATAATGACAATGGCAAAATAAAAAGTTGGGAGTTTTTTGAGGATTTCCTTGGGAAGGTCATAATTTTTGAAATAGTTTTGTTTTGCTTTTAAGGGGGAAAGGGAATGAGTTCTCTGGGCAACTGGTGTGGATGAGTTTGTTTCTATCATTTTGCACTTTTAGAATGAGTGGACTGTTTCTAAAATTTATGGAAGAGAGCGGAAATGTTATAATTTCAGTAGAGGACTGAGTGCACACTTGACCTAATAATAAAAGATTTCTGTCTCTATAACCACACTGAGCTGAAGCTTTGCAAGGATAAACTCCATCTACTCTCTCCTGCTGATTATTTTTTCAGTTTATGGATTAAAAAGACTTTTTTTTTGTGCGTCTTTAATGACCCCTGAGGTGAGCTAGCACTGGTGTGTAGCACTCCTAGCAGGATATTGGATATGAAAGACAAAATCCCACCAGCTGAAAAATGTCAAAAATTCTTTCAACAAACATCTGACATGGATGTGATTGAAACCATCCTCTGTACTAGAGCAGGAGGCTTTATTTTTCAAGATGCAGTTAACGTTTCAATTTTTAAATTTTTTTTTTTGGTGCAGGCATAAAAGAGAAGTTTGTCTCCTCTCTGTAAGATTGACTTAATTTCATTTTTCTCTCGGATTTGGCTGCTCTCATATTTCACTGTATGACTCTGAGGTGAACAAAGGCTGTAAACTGCACATGGAAGGAGTGATAAAAAAACCAAACCTGATGTTTTCAGGGAATAATCCCTGCTGAATAATCACCATCCACCTCTGATTGGAAAGGCAGCCTCTGCTGGGGGGAAATGTGTGCAAAGCTCTGTGAGGTAGATGGAGGGATGGGGTTTTGTGTGACTCTTTCAGGCTTTTTTCCACCCCACTCTTAAATTTGTTATANTATTGTATATAAATATATGATATATTAAATATAATATACTGCAATGAATATATAATTAATAAATATATTATATATTATATCTATATTTATATTATATATTTTTATATAATATTATATCACTGCGCCTGAAAATACATGTCTATAGATAAAAATATGTGCTTATAGATTTAAAAAATATATGTTTTTATAAAGAATACAATTGACGTTTGTTGATTGTTTAGGACCAGACTGTGGATAGGCAAAAAAATTCCTTCTGCTCTTCCCATTTCTCTCCCCTTTCCCACTCCTCTTCCTCCCATTCTTGACTCAGTTCTGTTCTGAATAATTAACAGGAATAATTAACCCCTCTGCTCTTTTTAAAGGAGACATTTGCAGGATCTTTGTTTGATTCTTTTCTTTGGTACAGCTGCCAAAATTCAAGGTGGGGTAAAAGCTCATTTTTTTCAGTGGAAGTTGGGGAGTTTAACCCAAACCAGGCACCATTTTAGGAAGGAAAGAAGGATTTTTATTTGGTTTTCTTGTTGTATTGTTTTGGGTTTTTTTTAAATTCATGAATCTTCTCTCCCACTGCATAAGCCCTGAATACAAATTTGGTTTATTGGCCATTTCACAGCTGTTGATTAAAATAGTTCATAACAAAACTGCAAATGGGCTGATTTGGAGGAGATTCACTCACAAGAACAGCCCAGTTTTCTCTCAGGTCAAATCCTGAAAATACACAGGGAATTCAATGGCCCAGTGGACAATTAAAACAATACAGATGCCGAGTTATTTTCCAATGTAAAGACAGACGAAAGGAGCAAAGGAAGAGAGTGGGTAAAAGGTTAATTAAAAGTCAAGTTGTGTCTCATAAAACATCAGGCACAGAAGAAAAGCAACACAAAGGCAACAGGATAAAACAAAAGGATAGCAGAAGATTATACAAAAATAATAATAAAATATAAAAAAAAATTATAAAAATAAGTAGGAAAATAAGTTTTCTGTGGATATTAATATGAGCAATAGAACATGTTTCAAATGCCTGTGGAAGAACCCAATAAAGCAGAGAGAGCCAGGCCTGCGGGAGACAGCCAAACAAATTTATTGACTGAGGAAACAGCCCTTGATAAATAATTAAAGAAATTATTTGCTTCGTTGTTCTCTGGGGAGCTCAGGGGACAGCTGCTGGCAGCTGCCATCCATCTCCATGGATGCTGAAGGCAGCCTGGCATGGAGGGCTGGGTGGGAGCAGCCAGGCACAGCTCCTTGCTCTGCTTCTGTGGGAATGGGAAAACAAAGGGTTTTCCCCACATTTCCCACTGGAATTTGGATGTTTTTAAAGTGCTGCAGTCCGTGACATGAAGTTGGACAAGTCAATCGAAACTCTTATCTTGGAGAAAGAAAAAAAAAAATAAAATTAAAAAATCTCCTTTCTTCGTTTGTGTGAGCTAACAGGCAGAAATATGAAAAATAGAATCCTCCAGGGGCTGCAGCAGCTGGTGGGTTTTAGCTGAATTAATGGCTTGAGGTGAATGTGAGGATCCTTCACAGCCCTTCTTGACCTGCTAACTTTGAATTAAACTGCATTTTGCTGTCACTGTGATTTAACTTTCTGTTGGTTGCCTTATGATTTAAGGATACACCTGAAAACAGAGCCTGTAAGAGAAACTCAGGTTTCAGCTGCATTGCTTGATATGTTGATAGCAAATTCCACTCTATGCTGACTTTTCTTCTTTTGGGGGAGTCCTCGTTAAAAGCCATTCCATTATATTCTAGTCCAAAAAGCCTTTGAAAGGCCAGGAAATAATAATGTACTGCTTGCAGAACTGGGGGTTGGAGAAGTATTGAATTTGCTGTGTAAATGCACAGCCTCATTAGCTCCAAAAGAGAAATGGAGGGAGGGAGGTTTTCACTGCCAAAGGATATCTGGGGTCAGGAGTCAGGGATGCCTCAGAACATCTCGAAATTGAAGCACATCTGTTGTTCTTGGGCAGAAATATCAGACTTTTCCTAAAAAGAAAGCTCATTGTCTGCACCTCCAGCCTGCAGAAAGACATGGAACTGGCACAGGGGGAGAGAGAAGGGTAAGGGAAGGGTAAAGACTCTGTTCTGCCCCTGCTTGAAAATGTTTGGCTCTTCCTTTGCTGTTCCACCTGCTCTCAAAATCCATTTGCATGGCTGCAGTTGTGTCTGATGGAGAAAATTGGGGTGTTAGATCAGAGAGCCCAGCTCAGCCTTGCTAAAACATTAACAGAGAGGACAGGGGATGGTTTATCTCTGCTGCTGTGGCCTTTGCCAGTGCAGAAATCCAGGATGGACCCAAGGAGCAGCTCTCCCTCTGTGGGGTGAAGCTCTTGAGTGGAGGAGCACAGCCCTGAGCTGGGATTGTCTTCAGCAGGGGAAAATAAATTGGGTTTGGCCCTTCCCCTGTGTTTTCCACTTCATCTATTTATGTTCCATTTAGGGACAGGATGTTTACTGGGCTGGGGCTGTGCAGCTCTGGAACACAGCAAAACACCATCAAAATACCATCCCCTGTGAACAAACCCATCAGATGTTCCTCCAAATCCAGGAGCTCCCACTTCTAGTTCTCCAAAGTCTGAGCTTTGTGTGAAATCTTCTGGCCCCTGTCCTTGTCACCACTCCAGGGGGGAAGGTGGGATGTGACAAGTGTGGGGAATGGATTTGCAGAGAATTCAGTCACCTTTCAGTTACCCCACCCCTGAGTCAGAAAAAAAGGATAATCCAACAGATGAGCAGGGAGATGGAACAGCCCAAATATCGGGAGCTGTTTGACTGCTGACACACTTTGCACTCTGCAATCTGTTGCTGTAGGGCTCTAATTGTACTGGAAATACAATTTATGGGGTAACAGAGCCTCCCTGTGTGTGCTGGAGCCCCAGTGACACTGGAAATATCCAGTGGGCAAACCCATCAGATGTTCCTCCAAATCCAGGAGCTCTCAGTTTTGGTCCTCCAAAGTCTGAGATTTGTGTGAAATCTTCTGGCCCCTGTCCTTGTCACCACTCCGGGGGGGAAGGTGCTGACCCAGGGCTGGGAGGGACAAGTGTGGGGAATGGATTTGCAGAGAATTCAGTTACCTCTCTGAGTTATCCCACCTCTGAGTCAGAAAAAAGGATAATCCAACAGACGAGCAGGGAGCTGGAACAGCCCAAATATTGGGAGATATTTGTCTGGTGACACATTTGCACTCTCCAATCTACTGGGGTAGGGCTCTAATTGTACTGGAAATACAATTTATGGGGTAAAAGAGCCTTCCTGGGTGTGCTGGAGCCCCAGTGACACTGGAAATATCCCATAAATCCCCCAGAAGAGCAACCAGAACAAAAGCTGACCAAAGCTGCAATGTTTCCCTGTTTGTGGCATTCCTTTCTGAGGTGAAGGAAAGATAAATGCAGCTTCTCTGGGAGTTTCCTTTGCCTCAGGAAGCTGAAAGTGCCAGGACAGAGCTGAGAGTCAAGCCCTGGGTGTTTTGCCTGAGGCAAGCAAGACGGAACAGGACAAAACTCCACCAGGGACATACCAAAAGAATGGCTCGAGATGATAAAAAAATGAAAAATATCAGTATTTTTAACCTTTTTTTTTTAAGCCAAAAAAACCTGTAATGGGAGTCTCTGAACCTTTGCAGGTGTTGCCAGCCTGAGGTGGAGCATTGCCCACCCCAAATCCACATCTCACTCCACACTGAGGGAACAGGAGCCTGATGATCCCTGAGCAGCTTTTCTCCTTCTCATTGACTCCTCACCACTGAAACCAGGTGAGATAAAAATCCCTCCTCCCAACGTTCTTCCATTTAATTTTCTTCTCTCTCAGGTCTAATCTACCTCAATATCAACTCTTTAATTTCAACAAGACTCTGTAATGTTTCCTTTAAAAAATGTAGCTTTATTCCATTGCAAGGTCTGAGCTGCTCAATCCCTTCCTTTTGTCTCTTTTCCTTGTTTTATCCTCTCCTGTGTTGACACTGGATAGTAATAAATATACAGAGCATACAAAATAAAACACTTTTTTCCATTTGTGCCTCACCCAAGCCCGGGCAGCTTTTCACTTCTGTTCCTGCAAAGTGTCCAGATTGTCACCTGAAAAACCAAAAGTAGGAAAAAGCTGCACAAAAACATTTGAGGGTTTTTTTTGTTTGTTTGTTTTTTTAGCTGTGGGTCTAAAAAAACCTGTAAATATCTGTTCTAAATCTTGTAATTCGCCACCCTGGCTTTGCATTACAACTGCTGAGAGTCAGAGAGGAGGATTTTAATTTTTTTTTTTTTTTTCCTCACTGTTGATACTCAGGAGAATTTTCCACTTTGTCACTGAGCCTGTTCAGCCACTCAGCAACGAGCTCAGGAGGGGAAGAGCTCTGCAGCCAGATAGATGAGATGAAAATGTTGGCATCATTGCACTGTATTAAACAAGCTCCATGATTACACTTGCTACAGTTCCTCTCTGAATTTAATGGAAAACTCTATATTGATGGAATGCCTGATTAATAGGGATTTATAACAGAAGCTCTGTTAATGCGGAAAGCATATAAATCTCATACATCTGTATCTATTGCCTGTCTTTACAAGATTATTTTCACTTGGTTCAGGCTTTAACTCCAGTAAGAAACAGCCCTTGTGAACAAAAATCCAGTGGCTGTACCAAGAGTGCAGCAGGGAAATTTGCAACTTGTGTTTTTTCGAAAGCTCTCGAGTTTAATTGAATGAAAAAAAAAAAAAAAAAAAAAAAAAAAAAAAGAAAAGAAAATCAAACAAATATTTATCCTGAGCTTTAGGAGGTGTCAGATTTAGCAGCTTCATGAGGAGTTGTGGTTGATGAAGGGCTCTCCCTACCACTCCTGCAGCTCCTTGGCTCACCCTGAGTGTCTTGAGCCAGCTGAGGATGTGGCACAGGGTAAGTTGTTCAAATCCTTAAATCTTTTCCACATTTTGGCCCCTCCCCAGCTTTTCCTCACACAGAGCCATCCGTAGAATTTGTGCTGGCATAAAACAGCTCTGAGAGGGCAGAAAATCAGGTGGGATTTTGTCTTGGCTCCTCCAGTTTCGGATCTCCCCAGCTCCTCCTGGCTCTGGGAGCAGCACTGGGATGGACTTGGGCTCAGCCTGGATGGTTCCTGCTCCCGTGGAGAGCCTTCCCAAGCCCTCAGTGCCCAGCAAGCCACAGCTGTGAGGTGCCATTGTAGGCCTGGTTTGTGCCTGAGGTGTTTTGGTTTTCTGGAATTCTTTTCTCAGGGAATTTTCTGTAAACAGAAGAAATGTTTTTGTAGCTGTAACTTTGTTTTTCATTCCTTTCCCCAGGAGGGACTTCTTGATGTCCCTTTGCTCTGACCAATGGGAGTGAAGAGGTTTGTCTTTGTTTCACCAATCAGATTGGTCTGTGTGAAATAGTATAAAAGGGAGACACATCCCAAAAATAAAGGAGTCATTTTCAGCCTTCTGAAGTTCAAAGTCTGTGTTGTTGTGGTGTAAAACAGCATCATCACCCTCACTGTTTAACTCAGGGTATTTGGGTGTTGGAAGCTGCTGATTTCATTTTCCTGCCAACCAGGCACCTGCAGCAGAGCTACTTGTAAATAGACAGTAAATTCAGCAGCCAGTGTACATGAGCTATTTCATTTCCCAGCTCTTTCTGTCTTCCAGATCTCAGGTTCAGTCTGACTTTATAAACCTGACTGGAGCTTCCCTGCCAGAATCCAATCTGAGCTGGATCCATAAATGGGCTGATGGAAAGGACCAAAATCAAACTCAAATTAATAAAGTTTTCAATGTTCAATTAATTACATATTTTATTGATAAGAACAGAAGGAATCCACATTCCTGCTAAGGCTTTTTTTGGTCTGGCATATTGGGGTATTGATCAGCATTGCTGAGAGGAATAGTTGCCTTTGGGGGGGAGATTGCCTGAATAAAGATTTCAGTGCTGGCCTCTCCAGCACTTACAATGTTCCATTACTCAACATCGTGGAGTATGAAGATTCTTGCAGAGGATGTTGTTTTGCACTGAAATGTAATTGAAACATATATCCTGGACAAGAGATGCCTCAGACTACACTGAAATAAATACACTATAGGGAGACAGAGTTCCTATTGAGATAGGTAAATGCTGTGCCTATTAAAACATGACATATTAAATCAGGTACATCACTGGTTAAGCCCCGAGTTCCAGGCAGTGCTTGGCCATAAATTTCTTTCTAAAAGACAATTTTGCCCTGAAAAGTTTAAAGCTGAAAACTTGTTTACTTCAGACAAAACTTCTGGGGTGGAATAAGACAGCACTGTCAGAGTGGAATCCTAAATTAATGGATTTCTTGATTAGGGTTTGGTTTAATGTCCCTTCTTTAGTCAGACTGGTTTGAATGGGAAGCACAGAAACAGTTGCAGTGTAAAGAGAAAAAAAGTGTGACATGGAAAAATAAAGAAAGAAGGATATGAATTCTTGGCCATGGAGTGAGTTTTATTCATGAAAATCTCTATAAATTGTATTTTAGCATTTAGGATTCTTTGAAACCTCCATTTCTTCTCCTTTTCTTCTCCTGCAGATGTGTGCATAGCAGGAAACAAATGTAGGACAATTATTCCAAATATAAAATGCTTTTGCAATTAGTACAGACACCAAAATAATTTAAAGGTGCTATTTTAAAAAATCAGCTCTCATCTTTATCTAAATGCTGATGTCTTCAATTCTTCCAGCACAAATCTGAAGTCAATTTTTTTTTGCTGTAGTTTTGGAAAATATATCTAAGTGTCTAAATTAATCCCCATTATTTCTTTCAAGTGCTGTTTAAGTGAGGTTGAGAGCAGTCTGAGGCAAACACTTGAGGAATCTGGGTGTCTCTCTGTCACTCAAAGTTAATGTGTTTGCAAAGAGATGGAGTAGCTCCCTGATTTATTCACAAATATATCCCCACAATCCACTTTTCCCCCTTTTCCCCTTGCCAGGCAGAGGTGCAGTGCAATATTTGGTGTGGCAGGAGAAGGAAATGTTCTGTCTCTTCCCCAGGGTTTGGGTTTTTCTGTCACCACGAGGCAGAGCTGAACCATGACACAGAATTCCCTGTCCTGGAGATAAATCCCTCCTCAAAATATCCCCAGAGCGGGACAGAATAAGCAGCATATTCAATTTCCACCTTTATTTCATTGGTTTCACTTGTTTAAAAAGTAAAAAAAAAAAAAAAAAAAAACCAAAAAAACCACAAATAAAAGTTTTCTTCCCTTTGCAGAGCACATTGAAACGCAGCCACTGATATTCCAAGCCTGGTGATTTTTCTCTGTGTTGCTGGAGAGGTGCTGTTTGTCTTTTCCCCCCCTGCTCTTTGCCTTGAGAACACAAAAGCTGTCCCAGCTGGATGAGCAGGGCAGTGCAGAGCTGGTCCCTGCTCACCTGGCTGGGATTCCGTCCCCACCACCTCTGTCCCCACCACCCCCCTGCTGGGGGATGTTTCCTGCTCCTGGGCTGCTCTCACCTCTCTGACACCACAGATAAAAATGGTTTCTTTCGTTTTAAGGTCTTATTTGCAGATGAGTTATAGTTTCTTTCTCTTGAACAACAGCAAAATGCTGTTTTACACTACAATGACACAAACTTTGAACTTCAGAAGGCTGAAAATGACTTTTTTATTTTTGGGATGTGTCTCCCTTTTATACTATTCTACACAGACCAATCTGATTGGTGAAACAAAGACAAACCTCTTCACTCCCATTGGTCAGAGCAGAGGGACATCAAGAAGAAGTCCCTCCTAGGAAAAGAAATGAATAACAAAGTTACAGTTTATAAAAACATTTCTCCTGTTTACAGAAAACTCCCTGGGAAAAGAATTCCGGAAAACCAAAACATCTCAGGCACAAAACCAGGGCTACAAGCAAATGCACCATAAATCCTGGGACAGATGAAGGAGAGAAGAGTTTGGAGACTCCAGGACAGCCAGTGCAGCACTTTTCTGGGTCCCCTCTCATAACCAGTGAGTTTCAGCCCCTGGGATTGGGATTTGTGAGCAGAACAGGGGCTGTTGGAGCCCAGAGCTCATGTTTCACTTCTCCCAGATGTCTGTTTGAGACCTGCATGGCAAGAGAGGTGCCACCAGTGTCACTTGCCACTGACACACAAATGCCAGTTTTTAAGTAGAGAAATTCCTGGTGCTTGAAGCAGGAATAAGCATGAGAAAAGCAGAGTTTGGGTTATCCACGGCCCCCAGTAGGAGTTCTGCAGGGGGGACACCAGAGCAGGGTGAATTTGGGCTGGTGTGACCAGAGGAGCCCTTCTGCCACCTGCCCTGCTTTGGGACAGCCCTTGGCCTCCTCCACCCGTGCAGAAATTCCCTACTGGGCTCAGGAGGCAGCACAGATTAGCTGGGGAAAGGTGCAGAGGGACCCAGGGCTGCAGACCCCACCTGAGCAACCACAGGGATGACAAAGAGGATAAGACAACACAGATCCTTTACATTTGTCATTTCTTTCCACACACCTTCAAGGAGCCCACACTGAACCATTAAATAATATCCATGCCCAGGATGGATTTGCTGTTGGGGCACATTACCAGAGCTCCACAATAAATGTGGGTTCTGTGGCACTGGGAGCTCCTCCTGCTCCCATTTCTATTTCAGTGATGAACGAGGAACTTGTGGTGGTAAACAAGTTCTTTGATCGAGCAGAAGGAAAAGATATTAAAAAAGATTTTTTGCTGAAGTGAGGCTAATTCAAGTTTGAGATGAACATTCCAGCTATTAAAATAACTCATTTTTTTGGAATTAAATGGACTTTCTGCTCTGTGATACCCTTGAATCAAAAGCAGTTGGATTTCAGGAGGTGTAACCATAGAGAATAGCGGATGAATTACTGAGTAAAAAAACTGTTCAACACTCATTGTCCAAGGTGACAATGACTGTGGTGATCTGAGAATCTGGAATTTCTTATTCTCACAACTCTTCTTTAGTTTAGAAATCAGTTTTGGAGTGTTCAAACATAAGCAGCAATTTATTCCTATGCTAAAAATGTTAAGGAGAGATCAAGAACTGGTTTTATCCCATTTTATCCCAGTTGGGAATAGATAAGAAAATGGTGGTGTAAGTAAGAGAAATTGTGGAAAACTTCTCCTGAGAAGTAGGATGGGAGAAAAACAGGAGACGAAAATAAAGGAGAAACAGTAATAAATAGCATGAGAGAAAAAAAAAATTAAAAAAACACCAAGAACAACAACAAAAACACAACAAAAAAAAAAAAAAAAAAAAAAAAAAAAAAAAAAAAAAAAAAAAAAAAAAAAAAAAAAAAAAAAAAAAAAAAAAAAAAAAAAAAAAAAAAAAAAAAAAAAAAAAAAAAAAAAAAAAAAAAAAAAAAAAAAAAAAAAAAAAAAAAAAAAAAAAAAAAAAAAAAAAAAAAAAAAAAAAAAAAAAAAAAAAAAAAAAAAAAAAAAAAAAAAAAAAAAAAAAAAAAAAAAAAAAAAAAAAAAAAAAAAAAAAAAAAAAAAAAAAAAAAAAAAAAAAAAAAAAAAAAAAAAAAAAAAAAAAAAAAAAAAAAAAAAAAAAAAAAAAAAAAAAAAAAAAAAAAAAAAAAAAAAAAAAAAAAAAAAAAAAAAAAAAAAAAAAAAAAAAAAAAAAAAAAAAAAAAAAAAAAAAAAAAAAAAAAAAAAAAAAAAAAAAAAAAAAAAAAAAAAAAAAAAAAAAAAAAAAAAAAAAAAAAAAAAAAAAAAAAAAAAAAAAAAAAAAAAAAAAAAAAAAAAAAAAAAAAAAAAAAAAAAAAAAAAAAAAAAAAAAAAAAAAAAAAAAAAAAAAAAAAAAAAAAAAAAAAAAAAAAAAAAAAAACACCTCACCTATGTTTATTTAAAATTTTACTGTCTTTTTATACCCAAAAAGTCTTAGATATTTTGTTGCTGAACACATCTTTTCATTCCATCATCCATGCTGAAAGAGACCTTTTCTATCTTTACTTTGTAAAAGAGGGTGAAGGAAAACTCTCCAGCTCCTGCTGGCTGAAAATTAATGACAGTTGTAGCATTATTTCACTGGAGGCAGGATCAAAGTTTACAATAATTTTTGCTGCTTTTGTAGTTAATAAATATTATTTAATGCTGCAGTAGTGTGCAGGAAGATCCCTAAAATAAGATGGGAAAGGTAATAATTGTCGTAAGTAGTTGGAATAACAAGAAACAGGAGAGAGAAGAAATAGAAGTAGGATTTTGATGCAGGTAACAATAATGAAGATAATTAGGGACAAAAGACCCCACAACTAAGGCAGCCTTTGCTTTCTGTTCCTGCCAGTGCCTGAAACCTCAGAATTGTAACTCAGAGAGCACCAGGATGGAATCTGGAGAGGCTGGGACACCGTGTTGGGATTGCAGGAGTGAGACTGAGCTCAAAACTCTCTGTCTGCTCCTACTTGCACATAGAATATTTTCTTTCCCTAGAAATAAATTCAGCATTACAGCATTACACATGCACCTCGTGTCACTGGGCTGCCTCTGCTTTGCTTTTCCTCCTCCTGCATCATCTCTCATATTCTGGGGAAGATTATCTCCAGGTCCAAATCACAGGGCAGAAATCAGAAATCAGAAATCAGCTCCCTCCAGTCAGCCTCAGTGCCATCCTCCAGCACGAGCACAGATTTGTTGTTCAGGACTGGAGTTTTTGCTTCTCCAAACTGCTGGAAATACCTGAGGGAGGCAAAGCAGCTCTGCAATAATCAAGGTTGCTCAGAGACACAGTGGTGGACCAGGCAGAGCTTCCTTGTGGGACGTGTCTCTGCTGCTCTCGATGTCTCCAGACACAAACACCATTTCCCATCATTTCATTGTCATTATTCTGTGGGCATCTTCTCAGGGGCAACACGCAGAGAGGTTACAGCTCATTTCCAGAGCCAAATACCTGCTTTTAATCCCACATCTGCACCACCTGCGTGTCCGTGCCTGTGCAGAGCATATTTAAAATCCTCTCCCAAAGTCCACAGCCAAGAGGACAGGATGGAAACTGGTGAACTAATCGAAGGCTCAGCTTTCACTAAAATCCCTCTGAAGTTTGGGTCACCTTCATTTCACATCAGCTCTTCCCCAACCTGGATATAGCTCTGTGCTTAATTACGAGTCGGGGCCGTTTGAAGTAGTTGGGAAATTATTTATGCCTGATAGCTGGGATTTCCTAAGAAGCTCGAGAAAGTTGGGCATTAAAATCTAATCAGACTTTAATGGAAACCAGGTACTTCAACACAATGAATAGTTCAAGCTTACAGAAAATCCTCCAGACTACAAACGAGGCTAACAGCTCCAAAAATGTGTGCAGGGAGAGCTCTGCCTCCTGCTGCAGATGCCATTGAAAAGATTGAGGTTGTTTTCCAAAATACACAGTGGAGGAAAACAAGCATATAAACATAATAATGGCAGCCTATGAAAAATATAGCCAGGGAAATTTCTTCTCACTTTATTCCCAGCAAATGGGGAGAGTGTCAGTAGCTTTTCCCTCAACCCTCTAAGATTGAATTTCACAGGGCTTCTTTTTTTTTTTTTCTTTTCCAAAATGTTCTGTTCTTTGATCCTAAAGGAATCCTTAATCAAGTAAAAAATGACACCTGGATTTACAGTTTCTTCCCTTCCTCCCCAGTTTCCTCTTCCTTTTTTTCGGATAGGGCTGAGTTTATTCTGAGATGCCTTAGGAAAAAAAAACCAACTGTGTCTGATATTGGGGTTTTGGGGGGTTTTCATTCATTTTCTGAGAGTATTAAGGAGGTACTGGTAAATTTTCTGGCATCCACAGGCAAGACATGTATAAAAATGACCCAAAATGGAAATGCTGATGTTGATGGCAATAATTTTTAATGGAAAAACTAAGGTCAGTGAAATAACTCAGCAGAATGGCTGTAATGCTTTATTACTCTCCCAGTCTGGTATAATCTTAATTTCAAATGTGAAAGAACATATAGCAGTTAATGGAAAGGGTCTAATTCTTGCTCCATTAGTTTTACCTCACTGAGTTAACAGAAATCAGCTGATAATTTACCTTGGGATTCAGAGGGAGATAGTCCCAATCTATATTAATGGAAACAAGAGGAGAATCAGGCTGAAAGTCTGGGGGGGTTAAATAAATTGTTTCTATAACTATTATATACATTTTCATTAATTGTGCTCGGAAGCAGAGCCTGTGTGATAAAATCTTCCCAGGGAGCCTTCCTTACCTGTTCATCTTCCCAGGGTTTGAAAAATAGTCCCCTTCTATTTCCAAACAATGTGCAGTAGTTCAATGTCACAGACAAATGTGGCCTGCAATATTTAGACATAAATTATAACATCCTGGAGCCCTAAATGGGCAGGAACACGCAGAGAGTTTCCAATTCATTGCAGGTATGATCTGAGTGCATCCAGGCTGAATTCCTGATGAGTCCATTCCCCTTCCAGCATCCATGTTTTTACAAGAGGTTGGATTGAGCATTCAGATAAATTCTGTCCAAATCTTTGAAATGGCGTTTTTAAACTCACTGAAGTGTTTTGGAAGAGAGGGTTGAGACTTTGGAGGAACATCCTCTGAAAGCAAGGAGAGCTGGCAGGACCAAATCTCCCCCTGGTGTAAATCTGTCGGGCTGCTCGTGGTTATGGGGATTTGTGCAGCTCAAGGCCCTGTGTTTGGGGTTGAAATACGAAGGACAAGAGTGTGGTGTGGTTGCATTTGGGGCTGAAATATGATGGACAAGAGTGTGGTGTGGTTGCATTTGGGGTTGAGATATGAAGGACAAGAGAGTGGTGTGGCTGCAGGGCTCAGGCTCACAGCAGCCCTGACCCCCTGGCATCTCTGCTGAGCCACAACTGTCCTGTGAACTTCAGGGAACCACCCAAAAATGTCCCCGGAACCACTGGGGTGGCCCAGGGGTCACTCAGTTGGGCAGGAAGAGCTGGGATTTGGCTGTTCCTGCCCTGGAGTCACTCCCATCTCAGTGCCCTCCTTGTACCTCCACCACTGGCTCCTCTGCCCTCAGGAGCCTCCAGCTCACCCTGCTCACATCTCTCCTCCCTTTGTTTTCTTCTGCTCTTCAATCAACAGCTCCTCTGGATTTGCTCCCTGAGCCTGGGCAGAGTCTCCTTGTCTGTGCACACAAACCCTGGGTGCCCTGTTCCCTCCCTCCCTGGAGCTCAGGCCCCAAGGCTGCCCTTGGGAATAGAGCAGGGACTGAGAGAAGGGAAACTCATGGAGGAAAACACTGACAGTGCAGAGTTGCCTCTGGGCACATCTGGCACATGCACACCTTTGTTATCAGTTCTTTCCCCTCTCAGTCTAATGTTGCTCTTGCTGACTATAACTATCTTGGCATCCACTCATTCTCTAATTCCCCAATGTTCTCCCAAAGAACACGTTTTTTTTCTGGTTTTAAGGATATTACAACCTGTGTAGACTTTGGAACTGCTGAACCCAAACCCACCATCTCCTCAGAAAACCTGGAATCACAAATGTCCATTGCAGAGCCCTCAAGCACCTCCCTGCAGTGTCCCTCCAAAGGTGGATCTGGGAGTGCTGCACTCAGCTGACACAGTACAAACTCACCACATCCCAAAATGACGCTTATTCCCCACAGTTCCCCCACAAACAGCCTGCAAACACTTCACAGAATTCTTCTGACTCCAGATCTGTGACGACTCCCTCTGGTTTGTAAAATTAAGCACGCGCATAAACGCTCCCAACATCAGAGCCTTAATTTGTGTTCCTTGGAACTGGCAAGGGGCCCATTTGCTCTGGAGCTCTAATTCCACCAGACAGGCTCTGTGCTCAGAGAAACACATTTTAAAAATGGAGTGTCTGTATTAACAAGCACTTCCATGAGCAATGAAACTAATGAAGCTTTGCTTTCTTATGGCTTTGTCTCTCGGCGTTGGATCCTCTGGTGCCCGCTAAAGTGAATTCCAGCCCAAGTTTCTCACACAAAGGAGGCTTTCATAACATTCCCTTCCTGAAGAGGAGGAAAGGGACAGGACAAATGAAGGTATAACTTTTCTTCCCCCTTCTGTTTTCAATACAGAAGCAGGATGTGTTCCTAATGCAAACTTGAGGTTTCTATTTTTGCAGAGCTCTGAGAGATCCCTTAGTTTTGAGGTGGTTACACAATCCCTGAGAATTGGTAAGAATTGGTCATGGAGCTCAAAAAGCTGCATAAGGGAGGACAGGACAGGAGGAGGAGGTGGATTGAGTAGGTTTTGGGGGTTTTAGGAAAACAGGATTATACTTTTTAAATTCTTGTCCAATTTCATGGTGTATTAGGATGATAAAGCAGATGTGAAGAAAAGAGCAATTTCCATTTCAGCACCAGGAGTTGACACTTCTCTCCTTAGACAGGTGTAGGTAAAGTGTGTAATTAACAACCTCCACTTCATATACTACATAAATATTCTTTGGGACATGGAAATCTAAACTCTGCTGCCTGTTTTGTGAACAACCTGGACTTCCTCAGGCCCCTTCCCTGGTTCTTTTATGGGGACAAGTGTCTATCGTGACAAGCCATAATTCCAGAAGGCATTTCTGAGGCAGAGTGCACCCATCAGTTGAGATTTCTGTTTCAAAATGTTCAGCAGTGAGTCAGGACTGTTTGAGTTTGAAAAATGCTATTAGGCATATTCAATATTAACATCTCTGGCTCCAGCAGGAAACCTCCCATTGATAAATAGACACTTCAGTTGAACTTGGCACAACCTTCAGTCAGCTTTGCATAACTGGGATGATATTACAGATTGGAACAGAGGAGAATACATTAAAGATGGACCAGGTGACATCAATACAGCAACTTGCTAATTTCAACATGAAATATCTCCCCATGAATATGGGAGTGTGTTTGCTTCAAGGATAAGGACGTGCTATGTTTGAAGAGGCAATGGAAATGTAACCAAAAGGCTCCCAGAAAAAAAAAAATACTTAGAGTTTTTTTTCTCCCCTCTCTGTAATATATATTAATGATACATTTCAAAATCTTCCACTGTTTCTTAGCTGCTTCTTTGCTTTTAAAGATGTCCCAGAAAAGTCCTTTCCTTGTACAATTTAATATATATCGAGTATTTTACTGGTATAAATCAATTAGGGCTTAACCCAAAGGCCAAAGAAATCTTCCACGATGTACTTTAAAATTTATATGATTTTTTAATATGCATATTTAATACTAGTGCAAAAGCAACTGAGAGAAACTAATAGGAATTAATAGCTCAGATATAATTTTAAACCCCAGGACTGAGGTGCTCTCTTAGATCAGATTCTTAAAACTAAGCTGTAATTTTATATCAAGCCCAAGGCTGGTGGCTGCAGTGTTCTGCACCACTGTTCATTCTGTATCATGAAAGCATCAGTCTCAGCTCAGCAATTTTTCCTTCTTTCTTTTGTGAAAAAAGCTCATATCTGGATCAGACCTGTTCCCTTTATTATTGAGATATTACCCATTTGAAAAAGCAGATTCCTATCGAGACACAGAATATGGAAAAAGTGAGGGGGGAAGGGGAGGAATGCACATGCCAGCCAAGAGATGCAGAGAGGAGAGGTTAGAGGAGGTGATGTTATCTATTAGAAGAACAAAGCAGGAGTGATATCCCTGAAAAGGCTGATAGAAAATCAATCCCATAACATGCCATTAGTCTGTTCATATCAGACAACTTAAGCCTGGAATCTTTGCTGTGCACATAATGCAATATTCAACATTTGGAGGGTGCCCTATGCAGAAAGTAAATCAACTGACTTTTTTTTTTCCTTTTTTCTTTTTTTTTCCTGTTACCTCCCAAGGAGAGCAGCTGTAGGAATTTGGCACTTTTGAGCCCACATATTCCATGCTTCAAACAAACCAGGAAGCAGCAAAGGGAGGATTTCATGGCAGGAAGATCTGTTGATCTATCAGCAGATATTCAAATCAAGCTGGGAGTCGACTTTCTCCCGATCTGGGGGATTGTAAATCTCTGAGCATTAGTGAAGAAATTTTTTCTGGGTGGAAGAAATAAATCCTTCCAGCCCTCCATAAACCATGCAAAGGAGGCTTCTACCACTGCACGCTTGCTGTTAAATTTACAGTTTTAACAGGGCTAAATATAATCTATGGCTGGTGCTGGCTCTAAGCACGGAATGAGTCAGTGCTTGGAGCAGGCTGTGCCTGAAATGGGAATCCTGCACCCTCTGTGTGCTCAGGGGAAAGGAATGGAGGAGAGGGGCCCAAATCCCATCACAGAGTGACAACTGCAGCACAAAGTGACCCCTGAGCCCCCAGAGCAGCAGCTGCAGGGAAATCCAAGATGGAATCACACTACATCAGACTTAGAGGGAATCATCACAGATCCGAAGTCAGAAGAATTCTGTGAAGTGTTTGCAGGCTGTTTGTGGGGGAACTGTGGGGAATAAGCGTCATTTTGGGATGTGGTGAGTTTGTACTGTGTCAGCTGAGTGCAGCACTCCCAGATCCACCTTTGGAGGGACACTGCAGGGAGGTGCTTGAGGGCTCTGCAATGGACATTTGTGATTCCAGGTTTTCTGAGGAGATGGTGGGTTTGGGTTCAGCAGTTCCAAAGTCTACACAGGTTGTAATGTCGTTAAAACCAGAAAAAAAACGTGTTCTTTGGGAGAACATTGGGGAATTAGAGAATGAGTGGATACCAAGATAGTTATAGTCAGCAAGAGCAACATTAGACTGAGAGGGGAAAGAACTGATAACAAAGGTGTGCATGTGCCAGATGTGCCCAGAGGCAACTCTGCACTGTCAGTGTTTTCCTCCATGAGTTTCCCTTCTCTCAGTCCCTGCTCTATTCCCAAGGGCAGCCTTGGGGCCTGAGCTCCAGGGAGGGAGGGAACAGGGCACCCAGGGTTTGTGTGCACAGACAAGGAGACTCTGCCCAGGCTCAGGGAGCAAATCCAGAGGAGCTGTTGATTGAAGAGCAGAAGAAAACAAAGGGAGGAGAGATGTGAGCAGGGTGAGCTGGAGGCTCCTGAGGGCAGAGGAGCCAGTGGTGGAGGTACAAGGAGGGCACTGAGATGGGAGTGACTCCAGGGCAGGAACAGCCAAATCCCAGCTCTTCCTGCCCAACTGAGTGACCCCTGGGCCACCCCAGTGGTTCTGGGGACATTTTTGGGAGGTTCCCTGAAGTTCACAGGACAGTTGTGGCTCAGCAGAGATGCCAGGGGATCAGGGCTGCTGTGAGCCTGAGCCCTGCAGCCACACCACTCTCTTGTCCTTCATATCTCAACCCCAAATGCAACCACACCACACTCTTGTCCATCATATTTCAGCCCCAAATGCAACCACACCACACTCTTGTCCTTCGTATTTCAACCCCAAACACAGGGCCTTGAGCTGCACAAATCCCCATAACCACGAGCAGCCCGACAGATTTACACCAGGGGGAGATTTGGTCCTGCCAGCTCTCCTTGCTTTCAGAGGATGTTCCTCCAAAGCCTCAACCCTCTCTTCCAAAACACTTTAGAGTGTTTAAAAACAGCCCTTCAGATATTTGGACAGAATTTATCTGAATGCTCAATCCAACCCACGAGGTCCCAGCAGCCCATGGAAAGCTCTGGCTCCTTCCTGGACTTCCCAGGCAGCAGAATTTTAACTTATCCCAGCACGGCTTGATCCCATCTCCCACTGTCACCCCTTCTTTCCCTGTGCTTTGCAGAACTTTCATTTTTCCACCCTTTTTCCATCTTTGTGCAAAGACAATTCTTTCCCTCAGTGTCTCTCCCAGCCCCAGCACAGAGCAGCTGCTGCAAAAACAAGTGACAAAATCTTGACAAGTGCCCACCAAAAGGGAGAAAAGGTGAAGCATCTCCCCCAGGACAGAGGGTCACCCCTGATGCATCCCACATGTGCACATTTTCCAAAAGTTTAATGTATGCAGCAGCTCTCTGTGACCCTTTCAAGAGCTTCTGCATGGAGCTGGATGGAAAGCTTGAGGTTTTTTCCTTGTGGTAAGCAAATTCTATGGATTTCCCAGGAGAGCAGCAAATTCTTCTTAAACATATCTTGCTGAGCCTCTGAAAAAAAAAAAAAAAAAAACAAA
>VWZU01019468.1:166774-194681 GCA_013397095.1 Sterrhoptilus dennistouni
AAAATGAAGTGAGTGGTTTAAGCTGCTCCCATTTTAGCTGGAATTGTTAAGTTCTTCATCCAGCAAGGATGGGGGCTCACCTGCAAGTTTTTGGGTTTTTTTTTCTGGGGGGATGGGAAAAGTAATTATGTCTTAATGGATGAAAGGAATATTTTTTTCCTATGTATTATAAGTTCATGGAGCTCTCTGACAGGAGAGGGGATGGAGTGCATGGGCAAGGTCTGCCACAATTCCAAGGGGAGCCCATCAGGGTCTGTTTTTATTAAGTTTAACAGTGACTATATTTCTTATGGAGTTATTTTCCTCTCCAAGGATAATTTGTCAGAATCAGACAGGCTATTAATTTCTGACCTCTTGTAAATGCCTGGTGTGTGCTCCAGCACCAGCACCCTCTCCTAAAGTACTGGGGGATCTTAAAAACACCCCAAAGTCTCATTAATTACTAAATAATATTCAATTTGGGATTTTTTCCATACCAATATTTAGAAATAAAATTATTTTCTTCCTCTTTAATTGCCAAAATTCATTTTAATGGTCACCCACTTTGTACAGCTCCATTCCCTAATTCTGGATGACAGAATTAGAATGTCAGGTACTATATGATCATCACAGCAACTTCCTCATCCTCTGGATCCTCAGGGATGCTCTGAGATCCCAGTGCAGGCTTTCATTTTCTGTGTCTGGATGAGTTCCACTTCCCAAGGGGTTTAGGCAACAAATTCTGGGGTTGTCAAATGCTCCCTGCCTTCCTAACAGGAATTAATTTGCTCTTTAATTAAACAGATAAATAACACACACATCTACTGCTGCAGTATTTTTCCTCTCAGAGCTGGGGCTGTCAGGCTTCTGTCAGCACCTCGAGTTTAAAAACAGAATTTTCTCTGCTGATGGGAGACCACTGAGCTCCTCTTTAAAAAGATTCCCACCAGCTTAGGCAAGTCCAGGCTGCCTGAAAAAATCACTTGGTCCTTAGTTGAATGAAATTCATGAGGTTAAATGAATAGGGAACAACATTAGTGAATGGCAGACTTCTAAAAAATACTTTATCATTCAACATAAATTGGTTTTACTGCTTTACAGTAAGGCAAAGCTTTAAAAAGTCCCTTTTGCTCAGAATTCGCTGAAAACTTCATCTCTCTAACTCAGCAGACAATACAGAGCAACTTTTTCCAAAGCTCTAATCTGGCAAAAAATCTTTTTGTAGATTTCCTAGAAAGGTCCTATCCTAGATTTACATAATCAGTGGTTTTCATGAGGAATGAAATCTTTATTTCCATCCAAAGGAAAAATTCCCTTCAGTGTTTTTGAGGTTAATATTGATCCCAACCCACAAAGGGCTGGTTAATGTGTATGCACATCTCACTGAGCTCAGCCTAAACCAAGAACTAGATCTGTAAATACTGCTCATAAGTTCAAAACCCTCATCTAAATCACATTTTTTTAAGACCAAGGTGATTTTTCATTTAAATTATATCTAATTAACCCAAGTTTAAACGTATGGGGTCAAATAACTCAAATTTTTATCCAAGACTAACTTTTAATTTTCCACTCTTTCAATCCAAACAGCTGCAGAGTCAGCACTTACCCACTGGAAATAGGGAACAAAATCTCCAGAGACCATTTTGACAGTAAAACAGAATTTAAAATCCTTTTTGTACAATATCCTTCAAAAATACTGCTGAGCACAGGGGTGTGAGCCAGCCTGGAAACCAGGAGGTTAATCTGGTTTGTAGACACAGTCCTGTGCTGGGATGGCATGAATAAAGCTGATTAGAGAACCTTAATTGGCTCCTATCTTAATTAATAGTGGGATTTGCCACAGAGTGGAGTGTCCTTTGAATGCAGCCCCGAATTTATGACACAGCCCTGGCTATAAATGCTCCAAAACCCAACTGTCAGAAGTGAAGTTTGATTTGAGGGCTCCAATCCCTTTGTTTGCCCATAAAGCTCTGGGTAAACTGTAGCACCGAGGAAATAAATCATGAATTCTGGCAATTAATAATTCATCCTGTTTCTTGATCTCACTGTTTCACATCCAGTGACCTACCTGGCCTCCTCCACCACTACAAAGATTCGCCGCCAGCAAATGTCTTCTAATGGTTGCTTTTACCTCTTGTTTACCAGGATTGTTGACCCCATTCACATCCCATAATGTAATTTTAATGGTGACTTTGTCATCAAGGAGTGTGTCTTGGAGGGAGCTGCAGCGGAGGCTCAGAGCAGCTCCCAAAGCAGCTCTGCCTGGATGATTTCCTAATTCTGTTTTACTCCACAATAACACAGACTTTGAGATTCAGAAGGCTGGAAATGACTTTTTTTTAATTTTGGGATGTGTCTCCCTTTTATACTATTCTACACAGACCAATTTGATTGGTGAAACAAAGACAAACCTCTTCACTCACATTGGTCAGAGCAGAGGGACATCAAGAAGTCCCTCCTGGGGAAAAGAAATTAATAACAAAGTTACAGTTTATAAAAACATTTCTGCTGTTTACAGAAAATTCCCTGGGAAAAGAATTTCAGAAAACCAAAATACCTCAGGCACAAACCAGGGCTACACTTCCCCTTTCCTTTCCAGAAGGATTTCATGTTGGGAACACTCTGAGCATCCGGAGTCTGCTGATTCCAGGATCAGAAATGTTTACCCAAAATGTGTCCCAAAAGTGGGTCAGAGGAGGGGACACTGTGGTGCTGGGGCAGAGCAGGTGACAATGACCCAGTCTGGATCTGCCATGGAGCCTGGCTGGGGCACCAACCCCAAATATCACAGAATGATGGAATCTTTTAGGTTGGAAAAACCCTCCAGGATGACTGAGCCCAACCTCAGCAGTGCCCAGGCCACCACTGAGCCCTGTCCCCAAGTGCCACATCCACACCTCTGTTAATTCCCTGCAGGGATGGGGACTCCAGCACTGCCTGGGCTGGAAAAGCCTTTCCATGAAGAAATCTTCCCTAATATCCAATTTAAATCTCTCCTGGCACAAGGGATTGACTTCATCTTGCTTTTTTTTGAAGCTGGCTGGGAGCAGATGATGCCTGATGTCACCATCTCTTAAAAAAATTAAGGCTGTGAGTGTCAACCTACACATCAGGGTTTGTGTCATTCACAAAATCACAGGAGTAGGAAGAATAGTCTCAACTGTAAATTTAATTATTTCTGTTACTGTTAGACACACCTAGGAGAGGCGACGTTATCTATACAGAAATTTCAGGAAGAAAGTAGATAAACAGTGAAGATTTGAATAGGAAAACCTTATGTCTGTGTTCTTTTAAAGAGAGTTTACAAAATTATCTCCACAGTCAGAGCACAGCAGCAATAAACTATTCTGAAATTAAGTGATACTCACTAAGAACTCTGGAATAAACACTACCCAGAAAGGAATTGATTCAGTCTTTGAAAGGAAATTACAGTTACGAATTTATTTTTGTTGATAAAAACTCTTCTGCTTGACAATTTGCTGAGGTGCTTATAAATATACAGTTATGGGGGAAAAAAACATGAGAAAACAAATCCTGTACACAACAGAAAACTTTCTTTGGAAAGGATGAGTTTATCCACATATATATTTGCATGTATACATTGCTTGTGTGACCCCTATGCAGCCATGTGCATCCAATTCTGATTGTTTCTACAAAAACACTCTGAATTTCTGCAGAAATCCCCTGCAAATGTGAAAACCCATGGATCTGAGCAACTTTTAGTGCTATTGATTGTATTCCTTTGGTCAGAGAAAATGAGAAATCAGAAGAACGAGCAACTTCTAGAGCTTTCTAGCTCAGCATGCTAGAACATGATTAAAAAAAAAAATCTGGTTTTTCCTCTCAGGAGAAAAGCTCCAGGAGATCCTGGAGTTCTCAGGGAGCACAGGCTGCCTTTGGAGATCTGCTTTGGTCCTCCAGCAGTGGGATCTGGCACGCTGTGACAACCAGTGGGAACCATCTCAGCTATTTAATTACCACCAAATTACCCATTTAATCAGGACATCAGCCTGAAACAGAAAAAAAAGAAAATAAATTCTGTGTTTTCCCCTTCCTCCCCACACCTCATGAATCCACTGATGAGTGCAGGAGGTGCTGAGGTGATAATAGTTGTGAGTTCATGCTGTGCAAAAGCTTCATTAAGCTTGTGCTGAACTCTGTTGGTAAATCCCTCCCTGCCATCCATCAGCAGATAGCTCGAGTCTGCTCTAGGTATTGATCAACCCGTTCTGCTGAGAGCTCAGCTCCTCAAAATCCCATCTATTCCTCCTCACCCTGCCCCAGCAAAGGAGAGAGGTGATTTTTTTAACCCTTCCAGAGACCAGCCAGCTGCTGAATCTCAACTAGTTACTGGATGACACTGGAGATGGAAGGCAAAGCTCTTTTCTAAAGTCACCCGGGAAGTTTTGGACAGAGCAGGGGAAGAAATAAAATCTTCCTGGTCCCAGCCTTGCATCCTAAGCAGTGACCTGCTCTGCCCTTGCCTCACAAGGACAGAGTTTTAGCAGGAGCACAAAGCAATCCTTTTTTTGTTGTTGTTGTTTGTTGTTTGGTTCAGTCTCAGGGTCATAAATCACTGAAGCGTTTGGGAATGAAGCAGTGACCGAACCAAAATCCAACACTTTATTTTTGATAACTTGATGGCCAAAGCAGCTGGGCTGTGACTCAGCCATGGAGTGAACTCTTCTTGACTCTCTCTGAGTGCTCTCCTTGTCCCCATTCCCAAGGGAAAAGCTTCTTCCCTTTCCCACTGGGTGCAGTTGGCCAAGTGAGGGATCCTGACTCAACCTCTCCAGGCTTGGAGCAAATGGAGCAGGGAACAAACACCCCGTGCCCTGAATAGGGATCAAGGTTATCCCTACAAAACTCTGCCCAGCCCAGGCAGGAGTGAGATCAAACACAGCTCTCACAGCTGGGAATGGGACTGGATCTCACTGCTGGATCTGCCTCTGCTTCCTGCACCAAAAAAATGAAGGGAATACTCGTTTTCTGCTTGACTTTGTTGCCTAAATTGCTTTATCAGGTGAACTAAAGTGCAAAGGAGAGAAAAGAAAAACAGAACAGAGAAAGCATTATTTTTTTTTCCTCACCAAAGTGAAGAATCCAGCTGTGTGTGGTGCTTTGGAGGGCTGGATTTCACAGCCCTGCTCCAGGAATAATAAAACTCTTCTTTCCTCTCTACACTCTGTGTCTCTACTGAAGCAACAATTCACTAGTTCCTTATGCAGAATAAAGAGTAACAAATGCTCAAATTCTCTCCCCCTCAGAAAATAATGAAACCCAATCACATCAACATCCTTTGCGTGTCCCCAGCACTCCCTGCTCTGCTCCTGTAGAGCGGGACAGCAATAAAAGTCAGAATTTTAGGGCTACTTCTCTTTATCCAAACCCAGGAAACATCCCCTAGGATCAAAGATGGATATTACCTGACCATTTAAAGGAGAAACAGCTTCTCAATGTGGAAAAAAATTTAATATCAGACTTTAGGAAAATGGGTAAGATGTGGATATTCCCCAACTGGATGGCACCTGCCATCCCCAGCCTCACTCTTCTCCCTTCCTTTACATGGTACATTAAATACTTGCTGCACTATATTTGGCACTTTTTACAGATTTTCCCCATTGATGTTAGAATTCAGCATTTCCATTGGCTGCATGTTGCCTGTAAACACATTAATCATCCTGCCTCCATCCTGGATCCAGTTGCAGGATATTCACCATCCTGTAGAGTTAATGCTTCTTCAGATGCAAAAAAAAAAAGTGAAAACATGTAAGAACATTTAAGTTTGATTAATTAAACTGTATTAATTTAACAGATGGTGTGCTGTGACACCCACCAGGCTGAGGTTTAGATTTGTGATACTTTAAAGAGGGATCACTGCCTCTGTTTTGATATAAATTTTGAATCTCTGCACAGCCAACAGATGTTCAACTTGGGTTTTCTTTTTCCTCTCCCATTTTGTTTTGCCTTCAATTCAAGTTCTGGGACTTGCAGGGGGTCAGGAAGCCTCTCTCACTGTGTGCTAACAAATCCTCATCTTTAAGTAGCAAAACAGAAGAATTTAGAGGTGAATCCCCTTTCTCCCAGTGAAGTGTTAATTAGTGGAATGAACCCCTGCTGTACGTTGGTTATTTTGAGAGGAGCCACCTGAGAGTTCAGATATTCCTTATGAAAAAAATGAATTTAGAAAGAAGCAAGATTTTAACTTCACAATCTTTCCAGAGGGACTGTCATAACAATTTTTTCTGTTCTTTTCTTGATCCACACCTATGCTCATGCTGAAGCCCTGTGGTAAAAATCAGATCTTACACTTATATATTTATGATTTTCTCCTCCAGAAACCGCCAGTGTTGGACTTCTCCAGGGTGCATTGGTGCACTAACATCCAGTATTTCCAATGAACTGTGCAACACAACCAAAAGTTAGCAGGTTTTATTTATTTAAGTCTCTCTTCCCTGCTTTTCCCACTGCTGTAGTAACTGCCTACATTTCCAGCTTTTGGGACTCTGCTTGAGCAGCCTGAAACATCCCCAAGCACTCCAGGAAGCAAATTTTGCTCTTTATTATCATTTCTGATTGCAATGACTCCCATGGAGTGGATATCTCTGGTGAGATTTCTTATTCTCCCACTTCCTGTTCCATCAGAGGTTTCTAGAGGATTTTTAGTATTTTTGTTTTGGCACAGGATCAGCGATAAGTTGGGAGGAAGAGCATTGGGTTCCCCTGTGGGACACTCACATCCTTCCACCACAGGTTTTTTTCTTGCCAAGAAAAGATCTCTCCAAACCTGGCAATTTGTGGATGTCTCATCCTTGGAAACATTCAGGGTCAGGTTGGAGGGGGCTCTGAACAACCTGGGCTGGTTGAACCTGCCCCTCCATGGCACAAGGGTTGGATTGATAGTTTTTAAAGGTCCCTTCAAACTCAAACCATCCTGTGATCTATTATTATTATTTTATTTATTTTTATTATTATTATTATTACCCTGAGAATTTTGGGGAATCCAAGGCTTATAAGATGGACAGGTTTCTTACCCCTTGTTACCTTTGAATAACAGATTTATTCACTAATTGTGCAGATGTGGTGGAAGAGAAAAGCAATGAAATAATGGCCTCACTGGAGAGAAGGGAGGGATCAGTAACACCTGTGCTTAAGCCCATGGATTTGAAGGAAAGAATGATGTTGTACTGATGCCTTCTGTTTGGTCTAGAATTATGAACCAGACACGGTTAAGGGATAAAGGTATTTTTTTACTTTGGTGTTTAATAAGGATTTTTATGGTGCAACTATTTGCCAAGGTGGAACACACTGAAATGTACACACACAGTAGATCATGTGTACAATTTTACAGACTTTGCATATTCACATATTCAACAAAGATGCTCCAGTGAGGGGCTTGAATGAATAGTGTGATATTTTTCTATCTCAAAGCATTTCCCTTTTAGATGGGTTTAATCTTGGTTTACAGGATGCTTTATAGAGGGGGCTGTGGTTTTTCCAGACAGTGCAAGGCTTTCTGGCTTTCAGCTGTGAGGCCTTTAGGATGTTTGGTCCTAACAAAATACCAGGATTATGCTAAGATATCAGACTTGAGGAATTACAAGTATGCATGCTGAGGGTACTGAGAATACATGCGAGGTATATAAAAGAAAAGGAAAAAAAAATCATCATGGCACCAGTACAAAGCAAAAATGCATCAGGGACCCTCCTGGACCTGTAACACTGTCTGGGCTTTCACTGCACCTTCCTGCAGCCTCTGATGTCACCTGCATGTCCCTGCCTTGTCCGTCTGCATCCTGCTCCTCCCCTCACCCAGGGCTGGTGGTGGCAGCCTGTGAACATCCCCTGCTGGTGGAGGAACATCTGCCAGCCCCTCTCCCCAGCCCATTTTCCCTCTGTCAGGCTCCAGGCTGCCTCCCCTGCTTTCCCAGCCTCTCCAAACTCCGTGGCACTGCTCCATGCCTCTTGTGATAGATAGAGGTAGAAACAGCGCTGGCTTCTTTCAAGATTTATGAGATTTGAGCTTGCTTTGAGCTCTTCACAGAATCTCCAAATGACACCTAAACACAAACCCTTTGATTTGTGAGCTGGGCTGCGCAATGCTCTACACATGCTTTTTTATAAAAAATATATATTTAGGAGAACCCTTCAGGGCTCCCTTCTGGAAGCTGCTCTTGCAGGGTTGCAGAGATGCTGTTGCAGGCAGGAAATCTGCTGGAATTTCCACCAACCCTGGCCTCAAGAGTTGCTTAGTAACCACCACTGGTTTTCCAGGCACAGCTTCCATGTACCAACCTCCAAGTCAAGAAGAGCCAAGCTGGAAAGCAGCTCTGAGCTTGCACATCCCCTCTGCTCCTGATGGGCCATGAGGCAGGAAATCTCAGTGCTGAAATTCAGACAGCAATTAGGAATGTATATATCCAACAGAGAGGGTGTTTACTTGGTTTAGCTCGTGCTGATTTAGAAGGTAGTTTGTGGAGTTAAAGCATTGCCCTTATAAAGCAGATTTACAGGAGGACAATGGGCATTGAATATATTAAAATAGGTTAAATTCCTGGAAGAAGACAGGAAAAAAAAAAACAAACAAATAATTATTCACATTTGGTGATTTATTAAATGACAGATTTCAACCTGTCCTGACTTTCTACATTTAAACCCCATAAAGGAAGAAGAGAAAAACCCCAGAGTGGCAACACTGCTGGGAACAAGGGAAAAGCTGCAGTGGAGGGAAGGCAGAAGAGAAACTGGACAGTGCTTAGCTCGTGTCAGAACTGGAATTAGCACCTGAGGCTGTGAGAGCTGATATCTCTGCAGGATTATGTTAAATCAGGATTCATTTTCTGAACTGATTAAAAAACTGCTGCATAATGAAAATTCAGTTTTCTACTTAAAGACTTGAAATTTTAGACAGGTGAGGCAACCTTGCTGGTGAAAGCAGTCAGTCAGGCAGACCACAACAGAAATAACTTCTTTTTAAATGCATTTTTCCTGAAATAAAGACAGAAAACAGGAGCTAATCATTCAGAAAACTCTAGTGGAAAAGCTTGGGAATTGTGTCAATTCCTAACTAAACTCCTCCCTCTGTGTCAGTGCCAAAATGTGACAGCACCAGGCTGCTGTTCCTACCTTCAAATGCAGCCCTTGCAGGACTCCAGGCAGCCAGGGATGCTGGGGAGGCACTGCAAGGAGGAGAAATGCAACTGCAAAGACAAAATGCAGTTACCTGAGCTATCTTGCAGTATATCCTTGTTTGAGGTTAAAAAAAGTAAGTTTGAATCACATCAGTGTGTTTCTATTTTTACAAGGAGACTCTAAGGAATTTTTTTTATATTTTTGTTTTTGGTAGGAGTCAAATCACCAATTTAACTGGGGTCCCTTGTACCAAAAGTGACTATTCCCCACCAGGGAATGCAGGGCAGCCTTAGGCTGCTGGTTTGCTGTGGGTTTGGTTTTGTTTCTGTGGGTTTGGTTTTGTTTCTGTGGGTTCTGATCAACAAAAGCACCTTGAACACTTCAGTCTCTGCTGTGGCAGCACAGTTTGAAACTGGGGAGATTCCACCCCTGGATGTGCCAGCACAGCCTGAGCAGCTCTCTCAGCACAGCCATTATTCTGTCCCTGCCACTCAAATGCCATGGCTGTGTAAGCCCATCAAACTCCCAAACCACAGCTACAACCCCCTCAACTGCCTGGAGCCCCAGCCAAGGCCCAATTTGGGTAATTGCATTTCTGTCTATTTAAAATCCTCGTGTCAGGTTTCAGTTTGCTGTGGATTGGACTCTTCCTCCCTGTCCTCACTCCACCATCTGCACGGTCCAAGGCAGGAACTGCAGTTTCTCTTCCAGGTAGTTGTGTTCCAGTCCGTGGTGCAGGGGCTGGATGGGGCATGGCCAGGCTGTTCCAGTGCCATGGGCAGTTCAAGTGGCTCCTTGACTGCCCCACCAGCAGCTGCTCCTCTTCCTCAGCCAGGGATGTCACCTCTGCCTTCGCACGGTGACTTGCAGCTCTGCCAATTCCACCCCAGGAAATGCCTGGGATTTATTTACTTTTGTTCTTGGCATCAAATCCTTTTAAAAAACACAGCCTGGGAGGAACCTTGTGGATTGAGCTAAACTTGATCGTCTGCCACCTTGGCAGGCACAGCTCATGAAATGCTGCTGTCCCATGCAGGCTGTATTGATCCCAGCACTGCCAGGAAAAGCTGTTCAGTGTCTCAGTGATGCACACAGACCCTGGAGGGCTGAGCTGCTGATCACACACTGCTTTGCTCCTGGCCTGTCTCAGAATCACAGAATCACAGAATGTGGAGGTTGGAAGAGAACTTCAAGATCATCAAGTCCAACCCACCCCTAACACCTCAACAAGTGCCACATCCAGTTTCCTGCTAAACACATCCAGGGATGGTGACTCCACCACCTCCCAGGGCAGATTATTACAATATTTAATCACTCTTTCTGTGAAAATCTTCTTCCTAATATCCAACCTATATTTCCTTTGACACAGCTTAAGGCTGTGTCCTGTCCTTCTGTCAGTTGCTGCCTGGAGAAAGAGACCAACCCCAGCTGTCCACAACCACCCTTCAGGAAGTTGTAGAGAGTGATAAGGTCACCTCTGAGTCTCCTTTTCTCCACCCCTTGCAGTTTAATATTCCAAGAGAATTCGCTCACCAGGAACATGAACTTTGCTGCAGAGCTGAAAGGTCCCAGACAGCCCTGAGGAAAGGTCCCTGAATGCGGCTGGGCAGGGAAAGGAAAAGATATATTCTTCTCTTTTTCATTCTGAACTTTCCACGAGGCAGCCAAGCCAAAGTCGAAGCTTTCCCACCAGCTCCAGATAATTCATGGCACGAAGGAGGAAAGTGAGATGTAAGATCTATTTCTTGCTGAATGTATTGCTGATGAGCAGTGGCTGAAAAGCTGCGATGCACAATCACAGGGACAGAGTCCTGGAGCCAACTGTAATTAAAGCTCTTTTGACATTACAGTAAATCCTTAGTAATGGTGTCTTGTTATTCCAGTTTCCTTTGACTGGCACACCTGCAAGGCCCACTGGGAATGGGAAAAACCCTCCCTGGAAACCCTCTGCTCTACTCTGCTTTGCTGTAATTAGCCTGAGTGTCCTGGGTTGCAGTGTAGGATGCACACAAAGTATTTATTCTATCACCATCTTCATGAGCTGTTGAAACCAGGTGGGCTAGTGCTTTCCCAAGGGTGTCTTCTGCTAATGGCCCATTAACGCCTTGCCCATGAGTCACAGGTAACTCCCTCTGGGGGTTATCTCTGTTTAATGGGCCATCAAGGACCCACTGCACACTCCTCATTCTATTGTGAGATGCTCTGCCCAGGGGGAGGAGCCAAGCATTCTCACCTGGATATAAGCTGGTATGTGGGACAGTGCAATGGGCACTTACCCACTGGATTCCCAGAGGAGCAGAGCTCCCAGAGCTTTCTGTGGGATCACTGCTTCAGGAAGAGCCCCTCACCTGGACTGCTCCCACCACCCTGCTCAGGCTGTGTTCTGACTCTGTCAGTGCTCTTTTGTGTTATTGCATTTATTTTATTTTATTTTTACCTTTTTACCTTTCTTCTTATTAAATTATATCTCTGACTTGGAGCCTCTCGTTCGTTTTGCTTTCAAACCACAACACTGAGCCAACAATGCTCATGAGAACATTTCTGAGCCATTCAATGGATGCTCAACTCTGCTTACAGTCCTTTATAAACTGGAGATAATCACCCAGGAGATAAATACAGGTCCAGCTCACCCTGCTGAGCCCTTGGCTCCATCTGAGAGCTGTGCCCATGGCTGTGTCCATCAGGATAAACATGGGCACTCTCCTGGTGTGTCCATGAGTTCCCCTCACCAGAGGGTTTCTCCTCGAGCTGCAGAGAGGAACAGCCACGTATTCTTTGATTAAAGCCAGAGGTTTTAATAAGGGTGTAATTCATCCTCTCTACATGTCACTTCTGCTTAAAATCTGCTGGAAATCTGTGTTGGTGGGCTGTAGTGCCTAAATCACCCGGTGTGTGCAATTTTTTGGAGTTTAAGCTGCTTTTTGGGATTTTTTACATGTTAACCAAGGAGAGAAACCCATGAACCTCATTTACTCAGCTAAGAAATGTGGAAATGCAGCCCAAAAAGAGGATCCCATATATAAATTATCACAGCTATGTCACCTCCAGTGTTCTTTTCTCTATAATATCTATTACCTTGCAATAAATCTCAGTTCTTAAATATTAACAGTGTAAACACTGAAGAGCTGCAATATCTCCAAAAGCAAGATACCCAGTCACATTGAGATGTCACTCTCCCAGGCCATGTATTTATTTCTTACTTTTACAGCATTTGGAAAAAAATAAGCAAGCAAATATATAATTTTAAAAAACCCAACCACATTTAAAGATTAAAAAAAATAAAATGTGGAGAAGTCAAAAGCAGGAAGGGAGGAAGGAATAAGAAGCAGCTCAAGGCTGCTGGTAGCAGATTAAGAAACGTTTTTACTTTTGAAGGAAGTTCTCAACTTGTGCTCTCATCAGCAGAATTCAAAATAAACCTCACACCTGGGGACAGGTGGCAAAGCAGGGCAAACAGGGTGGGGAATTAGGGTAAATTAGCTCTGGTCAAGTAATTGAGAGGACATTTATTTGTATTGCTTAAATTCTTGGATTACTCTGATCTATAAAATGTTCTACAGAATATATACAATATACACTATACAGTCTGTCTGATATATATATATATAAAATGCTTCTATAAATGCTTTTATATATAAAATTTATCCAAAGGTTGCCTGTAATGTCTGGAAGTGGTGGCCCAGATGGGGCAGCTTGTTCTCTAGATTGTTCTAGAGCTGGACAAAAAAACCCTCAAGCTTCTCTTTTGGATTTTTTTAATTTAATTTTATTTTATTTGGTTTTTCTTCTGGAAGAACACCAAAATGGTGCAATCGGTGAAATTATCCCCGAACTTTTGTTTTGTTCAGTTGAGGTCCATTAAAAACAACAACAACAAAAAGATCCAATTAATGGCTGCAGAATAATTCATTTAAACGCAGACAAAGCCAAGAATCTCCTGACGAAGGGAAAATAAGATCAGTGCAGGAACGAGGCTGTGCAGGAAGGTACAAGTGTCCTCAATGCTGCTGCCAACTTTCCAACAGCTCATTTTGTGCTTTTTGCAGGGAACAAAACCCTCAAAAGGCAAATCAAAAGGCTGATGTAGGAGACAATCATCTCTTAATTCCCTCCACCGACCCAGCTAAGGGCTGGTGATGGTTTTGAGCATCCCCAAAGAGCTAAGGGTGTTTTTGTGGGATATCCCTCTTGCCATCCCACTAAATCTGTGGGGTTTGGAGCTGGCAGCCACTTCCCAGGCTGGGGTTTGGGCTGGGGTGGTAGCAATAATTATATTTCTTATTTTACTGCTTGTAATTGCCCCTTTGATCAGAATCCTATGCCATTTAACCACATTTATATGGTCATCCTGCACACAGGTTCTAAATACAGAACAAATTCTTTTCCAAGAGAAAACTCCAGGAGTTGGGCTTCCCTTTGCTGCACACACATGGAATCCCATACATTTGGCACCAATTTAGGTTATTATTATAATTTCATTCTTCCTTTTTATATTTGTTTCACTGTAAAAGCAATACCACCAAATCCTTCAGAGCCAGCCCCGTGCCTGATGGGCACTGCTGGGAATTAGCTCAGGGAATAAATAAATCAAGGTATTTGGTGTCACTGCACTGGAAGGGATTCTGTGAGACCTAAACTCTGTTGCCACTTTGTCATGAGGATATTTCTCTGGAAAACCAAAAATAAAGAGGACAATCTGTGATATTTAGCCTGCCAAGGAGCTAAGAGAGAAAGAGGAATGACTTTGTTAATAACTAATTTTGGTTATTTCTGAACGTTCTAAAAACATGCCCAAAGTTATTAAAAATTAAAGCATCAACAAGATGCTAAAACCATATGTTTCCAATATGCTGTGCCTGAAAACTTTTCAAAGCCTGGATGATTTTGAGTGGGTTAAAACCCTGTGGAAGAGATTCATTGTGAGCAGAGACCACTGAAATGGAAACAGCAGGGACGGGTTGTCCAGACAGATTTGGATGGGAGCAAAAATAGCTCAAATATCTAAATTACAGCAGATGTTTCTGGCCAGCCCTGACCTAATGAGCATGAAGAGCTGCACTGATAGGCAAGAACAAATGGGGAACTTTGAGGAACTTCACTTTCATTGGCTTCTTTAGGTGGGAAAATGATGAATCTGATAAGACAAGTGTGTGCTCAGCCCTTCCTTAAAACTTTACATTTTGTTATTAGAGTGTGGCATCATCTTCACAGAGGAGCTCTTATCTTCCCCTCTCCTTTTTTATGAAACTGTTTCTTAAATTATTTTGTCTTTCACCACCAAAATGGTGGCAATGAAATATGTCACAGAGGTGACTGGAGCCCAATGGGTCCTCACAGAACCTCTTTTGCTTCACAAAAAACCCAAATTACTGAGGAAACTTTCTTTTTACATATTAAAAAAAAATAAAATTAAAAGTCTTTATTGCATGAAGAGGAGGAGCAGAGCATCAGAAACCCCTTGATGTTGTCAGAGCTCAATCCCACTGAATAGACCCTACAGATTTCTCTAATTATTCACACAACATTTGGAGCAGATGTCCACAAAATAAATTATCTGCTGTCTGCCAAAAACTACTTCTGGCAGGCAGCATACCAGGTAAATAAGATGAGAGGTTGGGAACATGAATAAAACATGAAGAGAACAGCTTTGGGCGTTTTGTTCCTCATAAATTCAGCAGCACCAGTTGAACCCACAGAGGTGCAGAAGGGCACCGCATGAGAAGGGGTTGGAGAAAAAGCTCTTAACAAACATTTTCTTGTGTTAGTGGCAGTATCCTTGTGCCAAGTCACGAAAAGCACTTTAGGGCAGCACTCTGCAGTGTCTACCATGGGAAACAGAGAATTTGGACTTCCAGCAGCAGCCTGGACCCTGCAAGTCCCCCGGGCCACCACGTTGGGTTCTTATTTTAGCAAAAGTTGCTAAATTGTGCCATTGGCAAGGACATCCTTATCTAATTTAGCCTTACTTTGATAATCCAATGAAAAATATTTCATTTTTTGCACTTTCTGATGCTTTCCTAATCCTGCATGCTTTCCACCCTTTCCAAAGGCAGGAATCAGGGCAAAATTACCCCCACAACAAGGCTGGACATTGCAATGAGTAAATCTGCAAACAGAAATCCATGGGGGCAAAATTTAGGTTTTAAACCAGTCAGCCTCTTGTTGGCTCATCTAGTTCTGATCACTTTTTGAGTGTGGTGTCATTTCAGGCAGGTTCAGAGAGATCCAGAGCAAAGAAATTATCAATTATTTGAGAGGAAGGGGCTTCCCAAAGATTTTGTATTGAGTTAAAGTTTGCTACTCTGTATTCTTTCATTGACTAATAAAAATTTTATAGTGCTTTAGGAACAGGTATTGTCTTTCATCCATATCAAAATTTTACTGTGCTGTACAAAATGTGCTGGTTTGTTGTTTCAAAGATAAAGACCCCATAAAGGGAGGCTGGTAAATCTAAACATCCAGAAATATCAATGAATCATTTTGCCTTATGGAAAAGGTGGCCACGTAAAAGAGAGAGAGAGAGAGGAAAAGATGGGAAGGCAGAGCAATTTGAAAATTGTGATTAAAAGAAATGTACGGGCAGGTAGGTAACTCCATCAATAATGGACCAGATTTATTCACAGTGGGTTCATTAAAAGCAGTGATAAATTAGTGCCAAGCAGAATTCTGCTTCTCTGCAGTGCTTGTGACCTATTCGGTGGAACCATTGTAGTTACTAATTCACACAGGATTATACATAATTGGGATGCCCAATTATTACAGCTGAGTTTCAGAAATGACAATGTTCCCTCTCCTTCAGGGATCTGTAATTTATTCCATTACCTTGAACCTCACGTTACGCAATCTGCCAAAATAAAATTTGCAAATGTTCTGCTAAATCCTGCTATCTCTGGTTCATACTCTGTGTGTGAGGGAAACGTGTCCAGAGGATTAAAAATATGGGAAAGAATTACCATTTTAATACATTTGACTTGTCCACCAAGAGACAATAGAACGTTTTCAGCCTCTGTAAATCCACTTTAATATATGGAAAGAGTTCATAAAAAGTTATTCTACCCCATTGTCATCAGGAAAGCTATAGCTGCTCTGCGCTAGAAAGGCCAGGACTAATTTACCAAAGAAATCTGAAGATTTATTTTGTTTTTGCAGGGATAGCTTCCCTCACCATGTTTTATTCCCCTCAAATACTTCCTTACCGTATTAATTCAGGTAAAACCATTTATATAAACTTCCAGCAGAAGTATCAACACTTCCAAAATGGTGGCTGATGCCACATTTCCCTGCACTTTGGAATTTCCAACACAGAATTTGGCGAATGGCTCTGCTTTCCACGCATCAACTGGAGAAGCTGCTGAGATATTAAGATAATAAGGGTTTGAAGAAAAGAATCTATTCATACAGAATCAATAAAGCGTTGCCAGGAGAAACCTGAAGCTCTCAGAAGGAGGTTTCCTAGAAAAAAAAAAGGGTTTTCCAGGGAAGAACGGCTTGTACACGTTTGATTCTTTCTGATTGTTGCTGTCTCATTGCTTTTGTTCGTGTGGCACTCAAAGCAGGAATTCCCCTCTGGAAGATCTTCCAGCAGCAGAAAGTGGAAAAAATGATTTGCTGGGATGTCCAGTGTGTGTTACAGGGGCTGGATGAGGGAGAGGTGTGTGAGCAGCACCTCAGCAATGCAAGTGATGGGAGAAGAGCTGGGGAGGGCTTGGGCTTTGGGGGACCTCTGGGTGTGCTGGGGGATTTTGGGGGGAGGTGGGTGAGCTCTGGGGTTCTACAGCTTAATTACAGGGCAGGATGATGATTGATGATGAAGATGAAGATGATGATGATGATGATGATGATGATGATTTGGTGCTGGAACTGGGAGGAGAAAGTGCTTTTTCTTACGGCTTTTTTGTCTGGACAATCCTCTTGGGAACACTTTGGGTGTCCTCTGCAGAACCTGGACTTCAATCTTCTGGACTTTGATCTTCTGGGTCCCTTCCCACCAGGATATTCTGTGATTTCTGGGATTTGCTCTCAGGGGAACAGTGCAGACATTATTTTGTGGGTGTTCAGATGATGTGAACTATAGAATGTGCATGCAAGTACATTTATCCCTTTTTCCAGGGTTTGAGGGGGGATATCAATACCTGTAAGATGTGACAGCATTATCTTCTGTTGCTACAGTGAACAGTTCATCACCAGCCTCTTAAAAAAAGGGGATAAATTGGATTCTTTCCTAGTCACTCCTGCAGAGATTTTCCTGTGGGGTCAGCAAGTCTTTGGGCACAGGTGACACAATAAGTGGTGCCGTTGGAACCCTTTCTGCCTCCCCACAAAGCCAAAATCCTTGGATTGTCAGCCCAGCCCGAGGACAGCTCTGTGCTGCTGCACATTCCAGGGATATGAACTGAGGAGCTGCTTCTTCGGCTGCCTCTGAATTCAGTTTACAAGGCAATGAGTTGGAACAAAGCCAGAGCCATCCCTGAGTGTCAGAAATGGGATCTTTGAAGTGATTCTGGATGCACAGCCAGCCAGGCAAGTTCGGTCCCTCTTCAAAGTCATGATGCAAGTATTGTAATGCAGATTACATCGATTTGCTACCAGTGGCTGACAGCTCGCAGGAGTCTTTTCAAGATTCTCCACAGCATCCATGGAATAAAGAGCTCCCTGCATGAATAGGAAGCTGTATTTTCATGCAGATGACAGCTCGGAAAAAAAAAAAAAAAGTATCAATGTTATCATATATGTAAGGCAAAATTCAATTTTGTGTAGTGGATTTTATGGCTGCGTCAGGGTTCAGCTTGCAGCACAAAGAGAACTTACATCTGGCTCTTGAGGACAAGGTTTAATAGTAGTTCTGGGCTGATGGTTGGACTTGATGACCTTAAAGGTCTTTTCCAGCCTGAACGATCCTCTGATTTTATTATTTGAGCACATAAGAAATGCTGCTGGCTCAGACACCTGCTTAAGAGCTTGTTGATTATTTGTTTTGCAATTAATGTATGACAGAGAGGCAACAGAAACGCTGACTTGGATATCCCCCCAGCAAGTTTGCTGTGGCTCTGAGCTCCCCTTGGGCAGGACCAGTGTGCAGGTGTTTGATGAATGAGAGGAGACAAGATTCTACAATAAATACCTGAAATACCAAAGCCATGACTACTGAAGCATAAAAGGAGTGCTGCACCAGGCCATAATTCAAAGCAGCATTCCATTTACAAATGGAATAAGAGTAATAGAAAAGATTAACTCTCATAGGGAATTACAGTTTGGGTGTGTGGAAGTGCCTGTTTTTATGAAGTGCAGTTCCTTACAGGCTTTATGTTGCTGCATCAAAGTTACCAGAGCGATTTGAGGCTGCAGCTCCTTTCACTGATGTTCTGTCACTGTGTATCAGTGCTCCCAAGGACTGCTTCCCACTGGGACCAGGTTTTTGCAAAGATGTCTGCGTGTATTTACAGCCTCACCATAATCCAAGCTCTGGAAACTGCAGGGTGTGCTCATTTTTTATTTTATTTGCATGTAAAGGCACCTGCAAGCCTTTGGGATTACACCTGAACACTGGCTATAGCTGGATGCACCAATTTGCAGACTGGAGGAATGTTCCTCTAAAACCTGCATCTGTATGGAGGAGCTGGAAGTGTTTTAGATTCATCCAATGCCATAAAATATGCTCTGGTCTCTCCAGCTCCTCATTATCTAAGGACAAAGTGATGCAATGTGCAACCAAGGCGGGGACCCTTTCCACTGTCCCAGGCTGCTCCAAGCCCCAATGTCCAACCTGGCCTCGGGCACTGCCAGGGATCCAGGGGCAGCCACAGCTGCTCTGGGAATTCCATCCCAGGGCCTCCCCACCCTCACAAGGAAGAATTTCTTCCTAATATCCTATCTAAAGCCTCCCTCCCTACAGCTTAAGGCCACTTCTACTTGTCCTATCACTTCATGCTCTTGTGACATGTCCCTTTCCAGCCTGGACAAGAGTCCTCGGACAACATCAATCCTGCAGTCCTTGTTGGTTCCTTCCTGATGAAACTTCCCAGCCTAATAACCTTATTTAATACAAAGAAACTAAACACACAAACCTCAACAAAAAAGGAACCTGAAACCAAAACACAGGCAGTATAAAAATCTCATTGCTCAACTGATGTCCATCCAAAAATAAAATAAAAAATGAAACCTGATTAGGCAAGGGAAAGGAAAAAAGCAAAATCATTGCTCTGGTTCTTCCTTCCTCCTCAGGAACTTCTGTTCAATGCCTGATGTTGGGAAAGATGGGACAGGAAGGTCTTATGGATATGATTGTCTGGTAAGAAATACGGGAGATGTAAAATCTGTGAGTGAAATAGAAATGAAGGGCAGCTTTGAGATGTGATCATGGCAGGCAGGAAGACGGGGATGAGCTGGAGATGGGGTGAAGGACAGGAAAATAAAAGGTCTCAGGAATGTAGCCCCTCTCCACCCTGCCAAGGCATCAGGGAACGAGTGCATAAGAAAAGTCTCTTTAGAGTTTAGAATACAGGATGATATGGTGATATAGCAGTTCTCATGGGCTGCAGGCAAAGTTTGTAGGTTTTGTATCTTGCACCGGTTGGTCACTGTAAATTAGAATATTCAACACAAAAATAGATGGAATGGATTGGAACAAGGTCCTGGCCCTCTTTCCGCCCTCTTTTTCCCCTACTCTCTTACCCCTTAGCTCTCTTCTACCCTCTCTCTCTCTCCCTATTCTCTCATTTGGGGTTCCCTCCAGCCCAGGCTGGTGGCTGAAGGCAAAGCCCTCTTTACCCACAACCCTTGCAATAAAACTTCATGTTTCTAGAATATCTCAGCTCTGCAGAGTTCCCTCTCCCTGCCCTCCACGGATGCTCCTACACCCTGAGTTCCACAGAGTCGTTTAAAACACCTGTCCTTTAAAAAGTTGCCATCACATCTCTGACAGCTTTAATTTCACCTGTGTGAGCTGGAGGCCTCTCCAAGCTGGAGAGAAATCTCCTTTGCAGATCCCTGCACAGAGGGCTGGGCTGTGATTGCCGCCCCAGATCCCGGCTGGCCCTCGATTCCATCACCCACACGACAGATTTATTGCCTCCCCAGCTCTGGTGATGAACTGTCAGCCCTGGCGAGGAGCAGGAGTGACATCCCCGAGCTGAAGAGGGAGCAGCTGTCACAGGGAGACAAAGCTCAAATGCCACTGATGTTTTCTTTAATGCCAGGCCGGGGATGCCTTAGGATTTTAGCTTTTATGGTTGGTTTTTTTTTTCAAACTTTGTACTGATTGAGTGTATAACTATAAGCTCCTTATAAAAGTGTTAGTTAACTGACTGCACATTTTGGTCAGATGAAAGGCTAGGCCTGAAATCCAAGGGCACTTCACTGCCTCAGGCCATGAAAATTATAAACAGAAGGGAATTGGGGATGGAGCAAGCTGGGGGTAAATGACTTCATTACCTGAAGCTCTAATTGGAGGATTAACCCCTGATATGTAAATGGACCAAACTTATAATTGTCTGAAAAACCCGTCACCATTGTCCATCTTGGGTGTAGCTTTGGACTACCCAAGATATATCTATTGAAGGCATTCAATAAATCCCTATTTTTTGCTTTTAATCTTCTCTATCTTCTGTTCTAGGCATTCCAAGGCATCAGCAGCACTGGCCAGGTGAGAGCTGGAGTATCCCCATGAAGGTTTAACCAGCTCTTGGCAAGAAGAACACCATGTAATGCAGGGAATAAAATGCAGGTTCAGGAGGAAAAGCTCTGCTTGAGATGTGGCAGTGGGAAGTGTCACCCCTTGTCACTGATGGGAATTTTTTGTGCCTTACACCATGTAAGGAGCGCAAAAATTATCAAGGTACATGTTGAAATAGCTTGGTATCTCCTCAAATTTTCAAACTGTTTTGTACAAATCTGCTCTTTTACACTTTTTCACGTTGCAAGAATCACAAAATCCCGGAATGGTTTGGATTAGAAGAGACCTTAAAGATCATCTCATTCCACTCCTTGCCATGAGCAAGGACACCTTTCACTATCCCAGGTGGCTCCAAACCCCATCCAACCTGGCCTTGGGCACTGCCAGAGATCCAGGGGCAGCCACAGCTGCTCTGGGAAAAGATGCTTTTGACTATCCAAACTTCCCCAATTTTTGATGCATCTGCTTTTTTTTTTCCTTTTCTTTTTTTAATTGCATATAAAGCTGGTAATTGGGATTTGGCTAGAGTGAGCACATTGTAAATTCCTGTGGACAGCTCAAGGCTCTATTCCACATGGAAGATTTTCTTCGATGTTAATTTCTTGTTTGTAACAGGCATTCCCTTTCTTCCCCAAATAACAGGAGGTAATCACTTGATGAACAATTTTCAACTTTCTGAGTGACAAAGGCATTAAAACAGAATTGGGTTCTTCAGCCTAATTGAATGAATGAATGAATGAATGAATGTTTTTCTTGTTTTGCTGCCATTTTGCTCCACTGTAAATTATTCCATGTACTCCAGGTAAGCTCATTATCACCTGTTTTTTGGGTTTTTTTTTTTCCAAATACACAGTCCTGAGCTGCTAAGGCTTGGGATGCTGTAACCTCCAGATGTGCTACTGTGTGCTGAGCTCTTGCATGACTTAAAATCCAAACTGGAAGCCCTTAACATGATGGACCACCTCTAAAAGTTTTAATTGAGCTGCACACTGTAATAGATTGGGGGAAATGAGGTAAAACGTTATCACTAATCTTTGTGCTAACTGCATTAAATCTCAGGGCATATTTATAAAGGCAAGGGACGATATTAGCAAAAAGATTTATCCAGCAGTGAAGGGTTTTTTCCCCATTAACCAACTTCTAAGTTTCAAAGTTCTCGTGGTTTAATTAGAGATAGTGGAATTTAGGAGAAATAATTATAAACATGACTACACAGGCAATATGCTGCTATTAAGCACAAAATAGAACAACTGTTTGTTTGGGGCTAGTAATTGAACCAACACAATGGGAGAAAATTTGAATAAAATTAACTTTCATTGGAAAACAGGAAAACGATAATAAGGATATTTTGAACAAGCTGTCAAAGGCTTAATCTGACTGTCATTGAGAGGAGCACAAATAAATGGAGCAAGAACACAAAGACAAGTAAAACCAAGTGGCCTCATAGAAGGTTAGGGGTTGTTTTTCTCAAGGAAAAGAAAGAATTTAATGTCTGAAGTCAAAGTTAGACCCAATCAATACATTCAGGGCTCTTGAGAAATTTTGAAAATAGTTTCCTACTTGTAGTGATTTAGGGCAGTCAGGCATATAAAAAGATTGAATCGGTTGTGAGAAATCAATGACCTCCCCACAGCGTCCCCCCTCCCCAAAATTCCCACTGAAATGAAAACTTGCCAATTACAATGGGAGTTTTGATAAGGCCAGCAGGAAAGGGACGTTCCAGACTCAAAGAAATAGCATTTGAAAGGTAGTATCTGTTATTTTTTGTGCCATTAGGGTGTGAGACAGAGGCCTGCTGGACATCTTAGCTCAAAACTCCAGCCTCCATCACCCGTGGCAGATTAGGGGTGGTGATGCAAAGCAAATAAGCAGAGTTTCCACCTGCATGGGATAATCATCCTCCATCCTCCATCTTCTGCAGACATTTCCCACCCAGCAGGAAACTGAGATGCTCCTTCCTTGCAGCCTTTGGAACCCCCTGTCAGAGATTCCTTTGGGTAAAACACGACAAAAAAAAAAAAATACTACAATAGGAAAAATAACAGATAATGGATGATTTCCCTTCACTATTTAACACTGGCATCACTGGTTTGTTAATCTTTCACCAGGATGGTCTGTCTTGTGCCACGCCAAGCACACAGGTCCTGGTGGAGACCTGTCACCACCAGTTAATGGGGCAGATCCACAGTTCTGGGGAGATGGTGTTGGCTCTGCAATTCCTGGGGCTTTCAACTGCACAACAAGGCTGGTCTCATCCTCTGAGATGAATTTCCTGAAGGTGTGCACTGGGAGTGCTCCTGTGGGGACATTTTCCAGTTTATTTTCACCTGAGAGGAACCAACTGGTGCAGTGTGAGAGTTTTCCCTGATGGGGAGTGATGGATACAGGGGGTGATGGGGGATTCAGTTTGGTGAGTGCAGAAAGGAGGTCCTGGCTTACAGAGAGGAAAGCACAGGTGCAAACATGGAATGCAGGTCATCATAACACTGCACTGCCCTTTCCCAACCCTCTCCCCCTTCTCCATACCGTCTCCTTTCCAATTTAGACATTTCAGTTGGGGCAGCATCATTCCTTGACTTGCTGCTATGGCCACTTCCCAAAATATCTCTCTGAGGGATCAACCAAGGCTCATGGGGACGAACTTCTCAAACCTCCACATAAGCACAGGTAGAGAGGACCCCAAAAAATCCTGATTTCCATGGCCTCCTGCAAGCACCCAGTGATCCCTCCTAAAGGCCAAGCCCCTTCCCTCTTCTCTTGCCTTCCAAGAGCAGTTTTTGAGGGAAAAGCCAAGCAGCTGTGCTTACAGGATCTCACAGAGATCCCTAAAAGGTGATAATCAGGTTTGACAGTCATGTCATAATTGTTAACAATGGCACTGGAGACACTCCAACAGCCTCACACTCTGCTGCTGCCTCTCTGGCTGAGAGGAAATGCACCACGAGTGCAAGTCTGCAAACCAAATTTGACACCAAGGGATGGTCCACGGAGAGGAAATGTAAAGCACTGGATTTTATTGTTGCCAGATCACACAGCAGCCTCAAAGGGCAAAACAATGAAAAAGAAGAGGCTGCAGTGACACCACGTTAATATTTGGTATTTCTGCTCTCTGTGCACTCACATTTATTACGTTGTGAAGGCTTTAGGAACATGATGGAAAGCCTGGTGTGCAGGTTTGGCAGAGGGTGTTGGGCATTGTAGATATTTTGGAATTAGGTTTGAACTACCCACCCTGGCCCCACACCAAGGCCAACTTGTGGCACAGCTAAAAATTAGATGTTAAGGTGTTAATGGGAGATAGCGGATTTTCTAGGTGTTAATAGGTAAAGTTATTAGTGTGAACCCTTTAGCCACCTTAAGGAACAAGTGAAACAATATCTATTTACATTCTTTCTGTGCTGTGTGCCAATGAAAACATACCTGCATTTGTAAACTATCTAGAAAAGTATATAACCTGCCATTTTAGACTAAATAAACAGAGAACATAGCATTAATCACAGTGATTTGATCTGCATTTGCTCCTGTCCAGCTTCCCATTTATTTTAAGGGTCCACTCACTTTAGGGCATGCTCTGCTGGGAGAGCCAGCACTGATGGATTCACATTGGCTGCTGCCACCTCACCCCGTGAAAGGCTCTGCTCTCCCCTGCTCCTGATACACCACACCAAGAAAAGTTTGCAAAAGTGTGATTTGGAGCTCCTTGTGCTCCTCTCCTGCACAGCCATCTGTCCTGGTTAACATGCACCCAATAATGTACCTGCCAGAATAAATCACAGCAAATGATACTTTTCCATGTGGGTGTCATGAATTTCAGAGCTCAAGGTTCTGGGATTGTTTCAGGCCGATGGAGGGGACCAGCTCCTTGTGAAATTTGTTGACCCTCAGACAGCCATAACTCCTGGCAACCTTCACTGTGAAAGGAATCAAAATACAAATCAACACCATAAAAAGTGACACATGAGAACGATGTCCTTTCTGCCTGTGTTTGTAATTCCTTCTCAATGGCTCTATTAGAACTCCTATCAGCAAACCCATGCAGATCTCTGCACGAGCTGTTAATGATTATAGACTGTTGCTTACCTTATCAGGGAAGCTGTCAATAGGCCTAGTTAATGAATTTTTTTTTTCCCTTGTCATGGGCATTTTATTTAACAGTTTATTAACTCCCAATCCAATTCACTAGAGGCCTTGGCAGAATTCTAGAAGACACATTATGCTTTCTTCTCTATTTAGACAATTTCTGGTCCAGAATTATTACATCAATTTCCCAGCACTGCAGATACAACTCTGACCACTCCAATTATCTGTCTGCTCCACGATACAGCAGCCGTAACTTCGAGCCATCATAAAGAAGTTTATTAATTTAGATCCAACTGAGTGCCAACCATCTCACTGCAGTGCCACAGAAAGGAATCTGCCCACACAAGAAACCTCACCCTGTTCGTCTCTTGGCTTTTTAAAAAGGACTTTATAAAATTTGCAAGGATGAACGGTGGCTCCAGTGCAGAATCTGCATGGAAGCTTCCCCAGATTCCTGCAAGAGCAAAGGAGTGTTTCAGGTGAGAAGCTGCTATTTTTTTTTTTTTTTTGAGCCTCAGAAGTCAGGTTTGCTGGGGACTGCAGCAGCACTGAGGACCTTTTTCCTCCTCATTTCCAAAGGCTGGAGTTTGTTTGTTTATACTTATTGGTATGTGCTGTTTCCCCTTGAGTGAGCTTTTGCTGGTAACTCTGAGAGCAATCACTGAATATAAACCTCCAAATTCACACCTAACCATATTCTTCCCAAGAATGGTCATTATTTTAATATCCTGAGCATGGGATACACCTGACATTCAGGCAAAATTGGGTTGAATTTCAAACTGGCCACTGTGCCCTGGGGCTGTACAGACACCTGGGGTGTCCAACAGCCTGGCAGGAAGGAGCAGAGCAAAAAGAGATGCTCAGAATAGCTAAAGCTGGACTCTAATGGCCAGTGTGTCATGGGGGAATCATCTGCAGAGATCACAGAGCTGGTCCAGCTCTGAGCAGAGGGAAGGAAGGGAGAAAAATCTCCTCAGCTGGATAAAATGAACTCCTCACCAGGAAAGCAAGGAGTGAGGGAGGAACAGGGTTGTCAGGCAGGTTGGAACACCTGGGTGTGTGTAACCTCCAGCATGATCCTCACTCTGCATCCTCCACAGGACAGGAAAATCCCCAGGGATTTCCTCAGCCAGAAGAGATTGGTCTGGGATGCAAAAGGATTGCTTTGCCTGCAGAAAGAATGGTATTTCTCGATGTTTGGAACAGATTCTGCACTTCCCAAGGTACTGAAGCAAAACAAAATTCCCTGAGCTCGTGGCAAGTCCAGGTGCTGCAGCAAACCCAGGCACTGAAGCTGAGCACGTTTTGCAGGTGAGGCTCTGCTGTCTGTTTGAAAATGTCAGTTGTCATGGGCATTCTGGTACAATTCCAGCCATCTCCTGTCATCTCCAATTGCTGCTGGTCAAACACCTGTAACCCCAAGCTCAGAGCCCGTTTCTGAATTACAGAAATCAGCTGCCAAAACCAGCAGTTTAAATACCATCACTCCATCAGCTGGGAACCAGCCAAGGGTAAATGCCAAGGAAATGCTCCTGCAGGGCCAGGCAGGAATGCTGCAGCCAGGACAGAGCTTTGGGGGGATCTGTGGGGCTCTTGAATGTTCTGCTCCCAGTCAGGGGGCAGAGCCCAGTACAGGGAACCTGCACTAACTGGGAGCAGGTTTGCTTTCCTTGACTGCTCTGAGAAATCATGCACCAACCCCTGACAGTCAGTGGAACACAGGACCAAAATCCCTGATTAGATTTTCTAAAGAATGGGGGGAGGAAAAAAAAAAAAATAAAAGAGAAAAAAAGGCAATTCCTGTGCAGTGCTCCCAAAAGAGCCAAAAGTGACCTTGCAGAGCCCAGCTGCTGCCCAGGGTGGAGGCCACACTCCATTTCACAGGAATATCAAACATGTTTGGCAGTCAGAAGGTCTTTCCCTGAACTGAGAGTGAACTGTTGCACTTCATGGATGGTTACTAGTGCAGATGTCTGGGGTTATGAAAGAGCAAAGACAGATTCCTGATCTTTAGGCAAGGCAAAATGGAGAGTGGAGGGAAACAGAGCTTTTCTCAAGTGTAATAGGGAACAAATGTGAAGCAACTATTTGAAAATCGCTTCAAAGCCACTTAAGTCAATGAGAGGTTTGATTTCCCACTCATTCCAGTAAGGTTTTAATCAGACCAATAAAGAGGAGACAGAAACAGGCTGCTGGAAATTAAAGAAGTGTAATCAAAACACGTGTATCCATTTGGAAATGGGACATAAAAGGGACTTTTCCCTTTGCACTGTGTTTAATGCTCATGCTCCTGAAGATATTTATTAAGAAAACCAATCAGATTCTGGTTGGCAGAGAACATAATGATCTAATAAGTTTTGCAGACTTATATGGAATGGTAGCTATAAAAGACACCACCTATAAATTAAGGTTCAAAAGGTGAGACAGAAACAGAATATTAAATAACAGCACCTTTCCCTAAGTTGAGTTAACTGTTCCAGCAAAATTTATTGCCAATCTGGCTACAACATCTGCAGAACTAAAAGAATTGTTAGAGAAAAATGAAACTTGTCTTTCTGCCAAAGTTTGGAGAGGCTTAAACAGAAATTAATATCCATAAGAAATCCTGGAACATTTTTTGAAAAATTATCTGCCTGGCAATCCTTGGTGCTTTTCAGAGAAATAAAAGCATTTTAAAAGGCATCTTTCACGGGCGCAGCACAAACTTGCTCCGCAGAAACGATGGTGCTTTGATACAACTGCTTTCAAACGCCGTCCCTGTGGTAAGGTAAATTTATGCTGATCACTCTTATTTCCATCAAAACAAATCTGATGCATTCTCCTCAGAAACAGACACCAGGCTCTTGTAGGCTCACACAACATGGTGATGCTGAATGTGAGGGATGTGGATGATAATGCACAGAGCAGGTTCAAGGTGACACTCGAGGACAGCGCTCTCCTCTGGGTCATAAATCCTCTCCCCGGTGTGTTCTGCAGGAGAACTGCCAGAGCAGCTGAGATGGGCTGCAAAGGCCTCAAAACTAATCAACACTCACTTTTTTTTTT
>VWZU01019468.1:194705-205863 GCA_013397095.1 Sterrhoptilus dennistouni
TTTTTTGCCTGTAAAACATCCAGCTGTTTATATTTAAACATGCTAATGGCTCTTCCTTTCAAATTGTGGAATCCTCCAGTTCCTTTTAATTAGTAGCTTTGTAAGAGATTAATGGCACCAAGAATTCAGTCACTTGATGACATGCTGCTTCTCCTTTTATCACTGAAATCTGATGCTACAGCCTCTACTATTGGTAATAACACACCATGGAAAAGAAGATAATCTATACTATTGCGTTTTTAAATCTGAATTCTCTCCCAGGGCACCTCTCAGAGGCTCTCTGGGCTGTTCTTCATTAGCAGGAGGCACACTGGACTGCCAGGCAACACTGTTGATGAGGGAGATGCCCAAATTCCTGGCTCGGGGTGCAATGCCAGGAAAACCTGGGTTGAAAACGGCAAGACCTAGGGAAGAACATCAGCTGGAGCAGAGCTGCCCTTGGTACAAACTGAGATCCTGGTGCTGGACAAGGGTAGGGGCTGAAATGCTGAATTCACCACCTAGAAAAAGAAATTCTGATTAGCCAGTAGTTGGTGGAGGATCAGAAACCAGGATCAAATCAACTCATGGATGGCAAAAGATGCAGCATTTGGAGAGCACAAACTTCTCCAACTTACAGAGCACTCTGTGCTCCTGTTCAACCAAACTCAGCATTTCACAGCATTTAAGGATCATCAGGAGTGTGAACAATGATTTCTGTTCATAATGCTTTGGTTGTTATGACACCTTCTGGCTGTGCATTTCAGCTAATTACAGTAATTACTTTATCCACAGCATCTTTAGCTCTGGTAAAGTCACCACCATCCCATTATCCATAAGCACTTCTGCAACAGGGCAAGTTCAAGTTCCCCTGTGCCCACAAGGATCAACATGTTCTGATTTTTCTCCCCAACAGAGCACCAGGGATATGTCCAAGGTGCTTCTTGATTCAGGGATTTCAAACTTGCACAGTCCTCATGTGTAAATAAGTCCCTCATGCATATTTGATTCCTGCCTTGGGTGGCAATATCCCTGCCTTTAATATATGTGCACATTGTGCAGTTGCTGTGGGAACTGTAACTTTGAGGTTTCACAATTTAAAAAAAACAAAACAGAAAGAATGTATTTATAGCCTTTATTTATTTGGTTTACGAATCAACATGTTAATATTGATGCAATGGAAGAAGAAAGGAAAACAAACTTCTAAACAGAGAGCGCAACATCAAACACTGATCTGTTTGTTTTTTCCTCTTCTGCAAAGTTCCCATAACAGCAAAAATCACAGCAGCAGGAAGGGAAAGAATTCTAAACCAAAGGCCAGACTAGAGAGGAGAAAGCAAGCTGCAGAGGGGTGAGCAGCTGAATGAAGTTCTCAGGGATCCAGTTTTACCAGTCACAGGTGACACTGTGCCTGAAGATGCTGCGACACTTCCCAGGATTGGCCATCTCCAGGTGTTCCCCCAGGAGCCTCACCCAAAGCTCAGGTGAGTGTCCCAGGCTGCTCAGGTAATCACAGCACTGCTTTCCACAGTCACCACTGACGGCTGGGTGGTCACAGAACGTGGGATTCAGGTTTGCTTGTAGGTTTGGGCTTGTTTGAACTGCCCTGAGGTGTTTGTGCTCTGAGGAGCTGCCCCAGCACTGCCCTCCCTGACCATGGGAGTGGGACTGTTGTTGGTTCAATTTTCAAGTTCAAATCACAGGTATGTTATGAAGGAAATAGGAAAATCCCCTCACAGGTGGCTCTGGGGGGTGAGTCTGTTCTCTCTGAGTCTGGGAGTGAAAGATGCTCCCGTGGTGAAGTGAGAAGAGTAAAGCACCGTGGTGAATTTATTACACCAGGGAATTTCAGGGAAGGATCCAGCTCGATCCCTCTCTCCTTCCCAGGGCCAGGCCACTTCAGCACTTCCCTCTCAGATGTCCTTTACCTGCATTCCCATCATGGGAGTTATGGCCACAGAAAATGCCTGATATCAACAAAATGTGGAAGGAAGGGAAAATCTTTCCACTCTCGTTTCACAGAGGGCTGGGATTGTGCCAGAGACAAGGAGCTGGGAGAGGAATGGGGAAGCAGCTCTGGTGTGTGGATGAAGGGAAATGAATTTCTATGATTGAACCACATGTAACCAAGGGCCATCAATCTGACTAATTGTTGTAACCAATTAATAAGTTGGAGTCCACTCAGTGAAGCCCTAACTGCTCCATGCAGCTCATGGCAGGAGCAAGGAAGGAACTTGTCTGCAACAGCTGCCTGAAGGTCAAGAGTTTGGCTACCAGGCTCAGGGTGGAGATGGTCATGGCAATAGAATTGGCTTTTTTTTCTCTCAGATATTCCTATGATACATAAACAAAAATATTCTGCTTTCCACTGATTCAGCAAAGACACACAGTAAACTCCTAACTTAGAATATTAAGAGATTTTGTGTTTTTTGTCCAGAAAAAGGTTCTGCAATAAAGCTAAATATGTTTGAAACACACAGCAGTTCAAAACAACACTCATGCATGAGACACTAATATTTACTTGTGTTGTGGCACAGTGCAGCACAGAGAAGTTGGCAGAAAGAATTGTGTTGTAAGTACAAGTCCATCCTCTGCTTCCCTGTGTGATTACAGCTCATTTGGGCAGTGCAGTTTTCTCTGCCAACGAAACCCTTAATGGCAGCCTGAGATTTCTGAATTTTCTATTTGTACCCACCTCATCTCCAGATGCAGGTCCTTATGAATAAAGCCACTTAGAGGGGACATTATAACTTAATTCTGGGATTAATGATTTGGATTCTGCCGGTAAACAAACTCTTCCCACTGCAGAGGGACAACGCTGGAGCCAAAGAAAGGGCCAAGAATACACTGGCCCCTTCAGCTGCTGGTTATTAAGTTTTCTGGGATGCAATTATTCATTTTTTCTTCTCTCATCCGTGTGGTCTGGTATCCATTTAATCTGCAGCCTGAAAATGCATTTTGCAAAAGGTGAAAAATGAGGGATCTGATGAGTTCCTACAGGCTGGAATAAAAAAGCGTGGAGCTGACTCCCAGCACAGCTCCTTTAGACATGACCATTATTGCCACTGTGCTGGATGGATTTCATATTATGGCATAAATCTGTCAATTAGGATTGCAATTAGCACCCCTGACTAATCCTGCCCATGCTGGGAAGTTGCAGCGTGAGTTCCTCACCAAAGGGGATGGTCTTTGTTTCTTTTTTATTCCACTTTAATGCCAGTTGACAACTGCAGCAGTGGAGGGATAGGACAGAAAATGGAGTTTTCTTTAAAGTGGGAGGTGAAGGGTTGATTAGAAGGGTTTCAGCAGAGGCTGAGATCTTGATTCTCCTGTATTACATGAAATTCTATATTCAAATTCACATTATGCATCAACTCCTACAGATTTTCTTTCAAATGAACACTCCAGAGTTGCTCTGAACTTCAATAAAGGACTTTGTCACATGGGTTTGTTCTCATGGTCTCTGATAGCACAGCTCTTAAAAGTCTCAGAAAAACCAAATTATTCCTAACTGTGTAAACACCCTCTCCCCACCATCACATTTTTCTATGGCAAAGCCTTTTTATACTCTCTTAACACTATAAACAGATTTTTTTTATTTTTTTAAAAAATAATATCTGTAAGCAATTAATGCGCTAAGATTTAATGATAAAAATAATCCAGTCTTCAAGTGTGACTAAAACATAATTAAAAGAAAACCCCAAGGAACAACAAAAAGTTGATTTGGGGGCTGTGTTTTGGTACAACATCTGGAAACAAGGGATATCTTCCTCTTTTTTCATGATTTTCTTTATGCCAGTAGAGGGCACAACAGTTTAAATCACATTTATTTCATACACAGTGGGCCATAATAGAGGCAATTTAAAAATTCATAAGGAAAAAAACCCCATCCATTTCCAATAATGAAAATTTTGTGGCATTTTCCTGTATTATCCAGGAACTGTTAATAGCAAAAAGAATGTTATTTAAATGATTTTTGCGTTCCACAACTGCAACTTTGAGAGTTTCTGTCGAGTTCACTATCAGAAAGCAAATTTTTGGGCAATGGGATTAAGGGAACGAAAGATAATGAGATGGAAGTGCATGAATAGAATAAAACCAGTGTTAATTTAAACCCAAACCCCCCATTAATTTTCTGCTTCTAAATAATAGGAGTTGGAATGTTCGTGACTTTTTAATCAAATTTTATATAAAACTCGGTAAACTTTCTGTACAAATCACCTCTGCAATGGGAAAAAAAATCTTGGGGTAATTTTTCATTGTATTATTCCATCTGACATCCACGTAAAAGGGAATTAGAGAGGCTTGGGATAAACCATGGGCTTGAAAATGACAAAATAGCAGTTCTACTTTCCATGCATAGCTCAGGATCCTTTCATCCCAGAGTTTATTTCTGGAAAGGCTTTGAAAAAAATCCTCAAGTCAACAGATTAATAGCTCACCTGGAATTGTAAAGGAAAAATTAATTAACAGAAAGAGCATCCAGTGGGACAAAGTTTAATACAACACAGAAAAAAAACCCCAGCAACTTGTTTTCTTCCACTTTCTGGCCAATGGCTCTAAAATTTTGGAATCAGCTCCGTGCAGGGTTTTAGTGAGTAGAAAAGCTGATATTGGATTGATTCTAATGCTGAAATTAGAGATGTTATCTTCCAGCTCTCTGCTGTCAAGGAAAGTTTGACACAATTATTGAGGGAGGTGGAAAAATTGCCTGCCATGGATGGAATTGGTGTTTGGGAGAGGAGCAAAAGAAGGATCAACAGCAGGAACCGGGAAAAGAATCCATCATCAACTTGAATTCTCTTAGAATCTTCCTTTTATTTTAACATTCTCCAAGTATTTGAAAGTCTGCTTTCAACGTGTTAAGGTTCACAAGATGCTGCAGGGATATTCTGGCTGGAGGTCACTGACATGCTGTTTTCCTTATTTTTCCGTGCTCAAAGACATTTGCACAGGGTCATTTGTATTCATTACTGAGGCAGAGTTTTTCCATCAGGGTATTTATAGATCACAAAAGTATTAATATTTGATTTAGGGAAGTATTCTTAACCTGGGCGTGTGTTTTCATGGAGACAAATGTAAATAGTGGCTGAAATACCTCACCAAATCCAAGCTCCTGGGGCCTTTTTTTTTGCCTTGTTTATCTCTCAGGTAGGCTGGTTTTCATTTTGCTCCTTTCCAGGTCACTGTTATTTATGCTCCTTGTTTTATCTGGCTGCATCTGATCCTGCTGGCAAAGGATTTAAATGCTTTTTACCTTCTCTTCCCCTCAGACATGTTTGGGATGCCTGAGCTAACTCATGAATGAAACTGCATAATGCTGAAGCCTGATCCTACTTTATCATATTAACATTTCAAGTGTCAGATGCTCTTTAAAGTTCTGCAGAATTATTCCTTGACTGCACTGAAGGTTCTCTGTAAGAAATGGCTGAGAGGATGACAACAGTTTCTGATGTTTGGCTGCCATGAATCCCCCAGCTGGGAGGGAAAAGAGTAAAATCCTGCGGCACATTTGCAAGCAAATATTGTCCCATTACAGAAATCAGTTTAAAAAATACGAGTTAAGCTCTTTGGAGTAGAACAAAAAGTCCCTGTGAGGGTAAGAAGGGAAGGAGGAGGAGCTGCTGTTTCCTCCTCTCCTCCTTGGCATGACAGTGCCAGTGATCACATTTCAAACCACTTTTCAGGACTATTTCTTTGCTGGTCAAATATTTACCAACCACATTCTGCTGGCAATGGTTTCCTGTGCTTTGGTCTTTGTCTTCACCCTCTGAACAGCAAATTCACAGTCACATTCTGGATTCATTTATCTCTGTGGCTTCACCTCCTCAAAACTGAGTTTGAGCCCAGGAGAGGAGCCATTTCTCCTCCACAGAGATCCTCCTGCCCTGAGAGAGCTCCTCAACATTCTAAACAAAACATCTCATTTCTTTAATAAACTAATCTGAGCTTTTGGTGGAATTAAAGCCTCTCATTTAGGAAACGTTCCATATTTAGCAAACTTGAATAGTACATCAGGCAATTTGTCGGAACAAAGGATGGCAGGGGTGGTGGGAATATAATTTTGTGTTTAATTGGATTTGATTAGGAAAGTTACACAGCCCATCGCTCAGCTTCCAGGACAGCCATAAAATGTCTTTGCCTTCCACTGAATGGCTGGCCAGGCCTCCAGGCATCAGGCTGGTTCCTGCTGAACACTTCAGCTCAAGGTTGCCAGTTAATGGGTAATGAGAACTGATCCCTTGCATTTTAATGGGTGTGACAAAATCAGGCAGAAGTACTGCAAAAATAACTTGAAATATAGGGGAGTGATCGTGTTTTAATGCCTGGTAGCTGCAGATGTTCAAATTACTGTAATGCTATTAAAATGAGTAGCTATTAATACACAAATATTTCAACGACACACAAAAGCAGAGTCAAAAAAAAAAAAAACAACCCTGAAATAATGACAAAACTAAAATTGCCTGTTTATTGGAATTAGCCTTCAATCACTTCTTTCTAATGGGCAAAAGGCTGCACATCTGACAGCATCACTCTCATTGCTCTCCCTCTCTGAGTTCATAGATTGCTTTTATGCCTCCATCTACCTATATGTGAAATCATTTCCCCATTTTAATTTTCTTTCCCTGTGATTTCAAGATATTGTATATCAGTTTGCACTCGCTGGGCACTTAACCTTCCTATTATCATTTTCTTTCTGTGCAATGCTCTCCAGCAACAATTGCACATAATCCACTTCCTTTGACGGGTTTTGGAGCAGTCACTGTGTCCTGCTGCAGGTCCTGCCTGCATTAGGGACATTTGCATCCCCAGAACACCACTGGGGTTATTACAGAGGTGTAAACCCTCCATGCAGACCCTGTCAGGGCAAAGTGAGGCTTCCAGAGCTGCACTTTAATCCAGCCACAGAGTTAATTTCCTTAACACAGACAGGGCCTCTCATTAAGCCTCCCCCCTCCAGCCCTTCCCTCCTGCTGCTCCCAACACCAGTTGCACTCTTCCATTTATTAGCACGAGCAGCAGCTCATGGAGGCAATGAAATGGGAATTTTAAGATGCTCGGTGATTTAATCAATTGGGTTCGATGCCAAAGGAAGTGTTACCATTGAATTCAGTGAAATTGGACCAGACCTGTGCTGGCTGCTTCTAAAAACAGAATTATTTTAAGGAAAAAACCTCCCAGGCCTGTGGGGGATTATCCAAAGTGGGGGCAAAATCTAGTTGGCCATGGGCACGAGGAGCCTGGCTGATGTTGGTGACCATGGACCAAGTAAAACAGTGAATGCAGCTTATCCTGTGGCACCACCACACCAAGGAATCTCCCCAGGGCTTGTGATACGGATATACCAAAAAGTTGTTACAGCTGACCTCGATCTTGAGAGAAATACACAATCTCTTAACTCTGCCTGCAGATCGAGGCCTCAGATTAGCATCAGTTTAAGGAGGGAAGCATCACTTAAAAATTAGGAAGATTAAATTGGCATGAAGCACTTCTCTTTAAATAAGAATCCCGTAAGTGTAATGGGAATGAGTGGATTTTCTGCTCATTGAACTGCATCCTGTATTTTGTCCGTGTATTTTTGCCATTGACACTATTATGTCAGTGTGATTAGAAAAGGTGGGCTGCTCTAACCTTCACACCTAGAAGGACTGAAATCTAAAATTTTCAACAGGTGTTAAATTTATTTTTAATATTCTACTTTCTAGTGGCTGTTTCAGTTAATTGAAACTGAGAGTGATTGTCAGTGGTAAGAGCAGACTAATGGTCCATTGAGCCCCATTGGCAAGATCCTGCTCTGGCAACCTCCTAGAGATGTTTTACAAACCAAGCTCAGCTTAAGCTTGAGGTGAGTTATTTGATATTTCTGGCAGTGCTAAGAGAAACTCTTCAAAAGCTGAAGCAGCTGGGAGAAAAGCACTGATTGATTTTTTTTTTTTCTGGAGGAATTTACAGTGTATCTGAGTCTGCTTGTCACTGGTGGCTAAAATCCCATCTAAAATTTGAAAAACAAGGTTTGTCAAAGCAGGACACAAAAGTTATATGGGGCAACCCATGTGGTCAAAACATAAACATGGAAAAATTGCTTGGAAATGGACACAGCAACTAAAGCAGAGAACAGTGAGAGGGTGCAGTTAATAAAAGCCAGAACTCAGTTGATAGTTCAGGTCTACACCAGCTGCCATCAGCATGGACAGGGTTAAACCAGGTCTTCAAAACAAATTATTAATTGGGAGGTTTAAATATGATCTTCATGTACCTGCTTACACCTGTGCAGGGCTTTTTTTCCCACTTTGATTCTTAGGAAGCATTAATTAGACAACACTAGAGTAGAAGCGTTGCTGTTCTTCACTTGTAATTTCAGAGAGCTGTCGGCAGTGATGTCTGAATGACAAGTGGAAATGAAAAAAAAACCCCAAAATCATTAGCTGGAAGGAGCATGAGGCTGGCAATTAAGTTGTTATTATTGAATGTGAATATTGCAGTGGGTTCAGAAGCCCCAGATGGCAGAAGGGCAGCACAGGCTCAGGGGCTGTGTGAAAACATCCCAGGTAACCTCAGAGAATTCACTGTCTGCAAATTGCCTCCCTTCAGTAAGTACATGGTGATACTGCAGCTTTGCTGTGTTTTCTGAAATGAATACAGGGAAAGCACTTACAAACCCCCTATTTCTGCATGCCTGGGTTGCTGGAAAATAAGTGAGGGGAAGAGTGGGTTTTGTCCTTTTTAACTTGTCATCTTAAAGATTAGAATCATCCTTTCAACCTCACAATCTCATAAAGTGCCTCTCTGACAAATTTAAAATAAAAGCATCTTTTATGTGGCCTAACTTGATACCCATGATAGGAATTTGAAGTCCTTGACTTAACTGAAATTGAAAAAATATATTAGTTGGGCAAAGGAGTCCAAAGATGGGGCTGGGCTGGAGGTGACAAAGGACACCAGGCAAGGCAAGCTGCAGGATGCATCTTCAAAATTCAAACAGCCTCTGGGGTCGGTCAAGCATAAAAACACAGACTATCCTTCTCACACTGGCCTTGCACAGCCAAAGCTGATATTTCCATGTGGAGAGCTGTGCCACAGGTCCCTGACCTTGTCAGCTCTCATAAGACTCGGGTGTGGTGAATGGGACGTGACCAGCAGAGCTCTGAGGAAGCCAAATCTGCTTTTGGGGTTTGCTCCTGCCCCACAGAGGAGTTCAGAGGAGTTCACAGCCACCATAAGCTGGAGCTTGCTGGGGAAATAAGGCTTGACCCCAGTCCTAGCGAAGGCTTTGTGCAATATTAACTGAAATTTAGTATTATTGTCCAGGTAAAAGCCCAAAGTGGAGTTTCAGAGATGTGGTGGTGTTATCAGACATCAGCTCCAAATGGGCTGAGAGCACCTTCCTGCTCTGTGCCAGGGCTGAGCTGGACCTCACTGGTACAAATCTTTGCTCATTAAATCCCTGTAATTCTATAATCTCTACGAGTCCTATTTGATCCCACTCTGCCAATTAAAAATGCATCTTGTTTTTCTGAGCTCATTTATTTTTTGACATCCCTTCCTCAGACCAGCCCCACATTTCATTACAGAAGTGGCTACACTTGTGTGCTGGACATTTCTTAATTATAGACCTGCACAAAAGGAAAAGGGAAGTAAGGACATCTCTTCAGGTCAGGGCTCCTGCACCAAGTCTGGGGCAACAGATGCTGTGTCAAGTCTCTGCTGTCCCCAGAGGAGATGTCATTGTTTCTCAGGCAGCACATTTCAATAATTCATGACACAACTGGACAGAAAGGGAAACAGAGGTGGCAGTGACTTAAATCTTACTTGCTGAAGAGGCAAATTGTTTTTTCCTCACGTCCTTCCTCCTTATGCCATGATAGCAAAGCGTCAGCACCTTGTCCAGAATTCCTCTGTGTACAAAAGGACAGACATCAAGTCCTTTCTCCCTTCTGGGAAGGTCCCAGCACAGGGAGGAGCTGGAGATGCTGGAGAGGGTCCAGAGGAGGCTCCAGGATGAGCAGAGGGATGGAGCAGCTCTGCTGGGAGGAAAGGCTGGCACAGCTGGGATTGTTCAGCCCAGAGAAGTTTTTGGGGTGACCTCACTGTGACCTTCCAGAGCCTCAAGGAGCTACAGGAAAGATGGAGAGAGGCTGTTTATAAAGGTGTGGAGTGACAGGACACAGGGAATGGCTTCCCACTGCCAGAGGGCAGGGATGGATGGGATAATGGGAATAAATTCCTCCCTGGGAGGGTGGGCAGGCCCTGGCACAGGGCGCCCAGAGCAGCTGTGGCTGCCCCTGGATCCCTGGCAGTGCCCAAGGCCAGGTTGGACATTGGGGTTGGAGCAGCCTGGGACAGTGGGAGGTGTCCCTGCCCTGGCAGGGGTGGCACTGGATGGGATTTAGGGTCCCTCCCAACCCAAACCAGCCTGGGATTCTTCCCTGGAAGTGTCCAAGTTGTGGCTGCCCCCGGATCCCTGGCAGTGCCCAAGGCCAGGCTGGACATTGGGGTTTGGAACACCCTGGGATGGTGGAAAGTGTCCCTGCCATGGCAGGGGTGGCACTGGATGGGATTTAAGGTCCCTTTCCACCCAAATCATCCTGTGGTGCTGTGATTGACTCTCTTACATCAACACTTCACTGTAGCTATGAAGACAAAAGTCATCCCTGACAAAATTTGATTTCAATTGAGGCACAGGGGAGGTAAGGCAGACTTTATTATAACACACACTTCTCTGTGCTTTGGGACGCCGAAAGATAATACAGATTTCAGGAAATTTAGTACTACCTTGCTGCCAAAGGAAAAAAAAAATAAAAAGAAAGAAAGAAAGAAAAAGAAAAAAATATAAAAGGAAATAAAGAAAAAGAAAGAAGAAGAAAAAAAAAGAAGAAAGAAAGAAAGAAAAAAAGGACTTAAAGGAATTCTGCTCAGCCTTAATTACCCCACACAGCTCTAATGCTGCCATCAGCCGGAGCCACATCCAATAAACCCTCCACTCGGCTCCTACGTGAACCTGCTGACTCTTTCCCTGAGCTTCCAGCCCAGAATCGAGATGGAGTGAGTTTTTATTCAAGCCATAACGCCCCAACTTTCCCCGGCAGCGCCTCCATCCCCGGGGGCGGGCGGGTCCAGCGGGGACCAGCGGAGCATCCCCGGCGCCAGCGGGTCCGGAGGGGCTGGGTTGGGCTGTGCC
>VWZU01019468.1:205922-218299 GCA_013397095.1 Sterrhoptilus dennistouni
CGGAAGTCGCTCCGGGCCCGCCCCGCTCCGCCAGCGCCGCTCCAGAAGATGCTCCGGGAGCCGCAGGATTAACGGCGCCGGCTCCGCGGGGAAAGGCAGCGCTGCAAAGGCTGGAAAAGCTCGGCTGCAGGTGGGTAACTTCGGGGAACAAAGTTGGGTAGTGGCTGAAAGCCCCCCTCATCCCTCGGGCCGGCGGTACCGGGGACACGGACACGGTGCTGCGGGAGATGCAGCGCCAGGCTCGGTACGTGCCGCTCCCCGCCCGCCTGATCCTCTCTGGTGGCATTTCCTGCGGGGAGCTGCTGTCCCCTCCCCACCCGCCTGTCCCGGGGGCTCGGGTACCCCCAGGGCGGGGGATGCGCCCCGGTGATGCTGGAGCGTGTGGTTCTGCTGGTCTGGGCTTTTTGCACAGGGTTTGGGCTTTTCTCTCCCGTTTCTAGAATTGTTTTGAGTCGCTCAAGTTGTAAAGCTGGGCGGTTTTAATTTGCTTTTAATGAAGCGTTAATTGTGTCGAAGGCGAGGAGGCGCGCACGGAGCTCAGCCCCGGCGCTGGGGCGGCGGGGGTTTGGCGTGTTTGGTGTGGAACAGCCCCCGCACCGCGCCAGGGAAGGCTGCTGGAAAAGCCTTTTCCCTTCTCCTCTCGAATGAGGATTTTGCTGTTTCTGCGCATCCCTGGCAGCCGTTGGGGTTTCAGGGAATCCTGGCGATCGGGGAACTTTGCAGACCGAGCTGGGCGGTAAGTTCAGCCCTGGCTCCGCTGAGCAGCCGCTGCCTCCGCTCCCCGAGCAGCCTGGGCAGGGTTTGCCTGCTCTGCTGCTCCTTCTCTACCCACTGCTCTGCTGCTCCTTCCCTACCCACTGCTCCTTCCCTACCCACTGCTCTGCTCCTTTACCCACTGCTCTGCCTCTCCTTCCCTACCCACTGCTGTACTGCTCCTTATTTACCCACTGCTCTACTGCTCCTTCCCTACCCACTGCTCTGCTCCTTCACTACTCACTGCTCTGCTCCTTCCTTACCCACTGTTCTGCCTTTCCCTCTTGCAACTTTATGGTCCACACCTGGCTGGCTGTGAGCTGCTGGCGTCCCCAGCATGTTGATGTGTGTGTGAGTGACCTTGTTGCCAGCCCAGCGTGGTGCTGGCTGTGGTTCACCCAAATCCAAGCACTGTTTTGTTGGAGATCAGCCCGTTCCTGATGGGGAGTGATCCAGCAACAGCCTGGGGTGGGATCTGGTTAGTCAGGGTTACCTTACTGATACACACATAGAATCAATCCTGATTTTTTTAGCTGTCCTCAACGTGTTTTACACAATACAAATGTCAGTATTTTTATTGTGAGTGCAAAAATCAAAACCAAGACCTTATGAATGACAAGAAACTTTCCAAAGTATTGACTGCTGTGTTTTTGCAAGAGAAACTTGAACTCCAGTTTAAGCTGCATGCCAGGCTTGTTCAGTGATGGATTTTTTAAACGTGTGTGGGAAATTATGAACAAAAATACTAAAATCAGGAATGGAAATACTGAACTTGTAAGCACTGAAAGTGTGTTACTACCCCATGTGGAATTGTTCCAGAAAGTTGTTTATTATGCAGGAGACTTCCCATAGTAATCTGGCAAATGCATTTGTGAAAGCATTTGAGGGGAGTGGCTGGTGAAGGTGTTTAACTCTTGCCAAAATGCTGCCGGGTTGGTGCTGGGGCTGCAGGTGAAGGCACAGAGTGATGTGAGCTCTGTCCTGCCACACTGGCTCTTCCTGCTCCTGCTCAGGGCTCCTGCAGTATCCACGGTCCTTCTGCTTCTGTCTCTCACTCTGGCATTGCCTTGCACTGCAGGGCATGGGTGAAGTGCAGGTTTGGAGCTGGGAGCAGTGGTGTTTTCTGGGAATAAAGCACTGGGAGGTGCTGCTCGGAGCACAGGATCTGGCAGTGGCTGTGGGGATTTTCCAGAGTGGGTTTTGTGGATGGCACCTCAGTGAATAGAACAGGTAGGGATTGTCTAGCTGATCTGAAGCTTGGGTTTATTCTTTGTTAAGGGAGTTAAACTGATGGATTTTGGGGAGTTTAGAGCTGCTGTGGGGTGATTCCTGTAGATCTGTCACTCATTCAGATCCAATGCTGGTGACCAAAGTTGGGTTTTTGTCCAGAAATCCAAGCATTGCATCCAGCTGGCTGCAGATCCTTGAGCTGGATGTGATACATGGACCTACCCAAACAACTTGCTCTTCAAATTCCTAAAGATTACGTCAGTTAAACCACTTGATTTTGGGGAGTTTGGAGCTGCTGTGGGGTGGTGACAAGCTCTGGTTGGTGATTCCTGTAGCCCTGGGATTCACTCAGCTCCGATGCTGAGTTCACCTCAGTTGGGATTTTGTCCAGAAATCTGAGCACACATCAAGCTGGCTGCACACCCTGCAAATCCTTGAGCTGGACCTACCTAAACAACTTGTTCTTTAAATTCCTGAAGATCACGTCACCGTAGCTAAGGAGCAGTGCCATATTTCCCTGTCGCTTCTCTGCAATGCTTCTGTTGGAGTTTCCACCCACAAACAAATGCTTCCAACCACTCCTGCAAGGGCGGTGGTTTGGGTTGGTTGTTTGTTTTTTTTTTCTCCTGAGCGAGCCTCGCTGTCTTTGATGTTGTTTATGTTTATGTTGTTGTGGTGTTTCTTGTGGGAATTTTCCCATTGCAATACCACAAGAGCATCTTAATGTTGTTGTGGTACAGCAACGGGAACTTTCTGCAAATAGACTCAATCTTTTTTGCTGTTCTTCCTGGAAGAGGCTGAGTCTTACAAGTGACATAAGCCGGTGGTTTTATATGTATGGAAGTGATTATCAGGATTTACTTTGAGACCAGAAGACACAGATTAGCTGCAGTCTGCACACAGGATTTGTTTTTTTGTGTGTGTGTGTGTGTTCACAGTGGTGTGAGGAGTGTGTGAGGAGCCTGCAGGGACAGGGGAGTTATTAGTGATTGGGAATGAGAGGGCTGGAGGTGAACATCCCTCCTGGCTTTGGATGACTTGAGAAGTAGTTATGAGCCTGGTCGTGGTTTAGTAGAAAATGAAGGAAAATGGAAAGTTTGGTTATCTGTAAAGTAATTTTTCATCCTTCTTGGTGCTCAGCTTGGGGCTAGATCAGCTCCATAACCTCCCAGTTCCTGCGGGGAAACCAGGGACCATGGATTAGGGTCCTGTGGGGTGCATGCACACATTGAACACTACTGGGGATACAAGTGATGAGAAATTACTTTTTCAAGGGATTTGTGTGATGCCAGCATTGCTTAAGCTCCTGTTGTACATTGGTGATGTCAAGATGGATTAATCATAAACAGCAGCATACTCTGAAATTGACTTTTGTTTGAAGAAGCTTAGAAACTTAATGTTTTGGTTCTTCAAAACTGAGTGTGCCACAGGGACTGGCTCTAGAAATGGACTTGCCTTGGTGCTCTGCTGTTGTTGTCCTTAAAACATATCTCCAGTGACAGCAATTCTTTTTTTCAAGTCTTAGTTTTGCTTTGCAGCTCTACAGCTGAAGTTTCCCTCTCTCAGCCAAACCAGGGATAGTTCAGTCAGTGTTTTTATCCCACTGAAAAAACAACTGGAATGCAGAAAAATGAAACTGGAAGAGCTGCAGTTCCCTCCTGTGCCAACATCTCCACCTTGGATTTAGTGAAGCTGTTTAGAATTGCAGCCCAAACTGTTCAGTGGAGATTTGATGGTGCGCCTTTTATAGGATGTGGTGCAGGAAAATGAATTACAGGAAAAAAAAATAATTATCAGTGACACTTTGTAAGGTGCCTTAACCAGGAAAGGATTAGGTACAGGTTGCAGGTTTGTGTAAGATGAGAGAGACTTCTAATTCAGAGCCCAAAAAGCCACACAGTTCTCTTGTCCACTGAGACAGATGAAAACCAGATCAGAGTTGATGCCCTTTCAAACAGAAATGTATCCAGGAGAGCATTGCTAGGGTAACAAAAGTTGGAAGGGGAAAAAATAACAAACCTTTGAGCTTTGACTACAGTCAACTGAAATTTACTGATTTATTTTTTTAAAAAATGTGCTGTCTAATGTAAAGAAAAGTTTTAACACAGAGTAACAGGAAGTGGCAGGAGTTCAAAAATCTTATGGATTCTCATTCTTCTTGATTGAGTGAAGGCGATGGGCACCTGATGAAATAATGGAGTTAGTTATTTTTATTAGTGTAAAGTTGAAATTTGGTGTGAGAAAATACCAAGTGAAATGCAGGTCCATAGTGTTTATAGCATTGGCTTTAAAGAGCAGTTAATTTTATACCCCTAAAGTTTCACTTTTTAAATGTAATAAAGTATAATAATGTTCATTAAAATACTTAATACTTGCATTTGGCATAGCTGATGTGCGATTTTTTCCCCAAATTGTAACATCCAGGTATTTTTTTCCTCTTGAAAAAATTATCTGTTAATTAATGTAAAGAATAATAATTAACTGGCAGAGATGTTGCACTTCCAGCTGGGGGAGGCAGCAGTGGGAACTTCTGAAGTTGTGCTCAGCCCTGGCCAATCCCCCCCTGCTGATGATGCTCTTCTGGAGAAATTCATTTAATGGGAACAGCCAGGATTTGAAACCTGGACATGTATTTTAGTGTTTCCTTAATCCTGATTGCACACAGGAGGAACTTTGTCTGTGTTTGACTGAATCATGGAGTGTTTCAAACAGAGCTGCCAGGCTGGGGGGGGCTCCCAGAAAATGAGATGTGTGCTGTAAAAGGCTTTGGAGTGAATGGAAATAGGAAGAGAAAAGCAGGGATGACCAGACTTCTTTCTGTCAGGCAGTTCTTGGTTGCTGGAAAATCCAAGTGATGCATTTCTGAGCTGCAGTTTGAGGGGGAAGCACCGACTGTGATGGCAAGGAGTGAATAGTTGGGAGCAGGAAGGAGCTGAAAAAAAAAAAATCTTTGTGCAAGTGAAATCTGACTTACAAGACAGTGGCACCAGCCTCCCTGGGGAACCTTGTGCTCCCTGATCTGCTGCAATTCCTGCAGCTGAGGATGGAGCAGGGCTCCATCACCACGACTGTGAGCAGCTGTCTCTGCTTTCCTCATCCTCATCAGATTATTTGAGTCCAGAATGGCTGAACTGGTTCAGCTGTTACAGATCAGGACCTCTACACTGGGTTTAAATGGAAAAAAAAAAACCCTAAATAAGCAGTTTTTAGCCCTAGGAGGTCACTTGTAGTGCACAAAGGAGGCTCTGGAGTGCAGAGCTGTGAGGGGTGATGGACACAGCACTGCAAGAGGCACCAGGTCTGTGGATTTATTCCATTCCTGTAGATTTATTCCTATATCCTGTTCCTTCGGGTTTGAGATACATGGCTGAGGAAAGACACACTTGTACACTGAATTTTAACAGAGAAGTGAGAAATCTTGAATTTGACTCAAGTTTTGAAACAGTGGTTTGAGCCTTGTCGAAAATTTGTGGTTAAATCCCAATTCCTTTTCCACCAACATTATAAGTGGTAATGAGCTACCCTGGTATTAACTATTCTAAAAACACTCCTCTCACTATTTCTGGGTTTTTTTGGGGTTTTTTTTGTTTGTTTGTTTGTTTGTTTGTTTGTGACTGACTCTTTAAAAAAAAAAATAAAAAATCCTATTGCTTTTCTAGCAGTGCTGAAATCACAGTGCCATGTTCCTGATGTGGGAAGCATATTTCACTTCAATAGGCCTTGACAATTCTGAAGAGTATTACTGCTCAACATGTTCAGGCCTTTTGTGAAATGTAAAATACAATAAATTACAGCTGTTTGTGGCTGTAAACCTCTCGCTGGAGTAAACTGGTGAGGAAAATCAACTGGGTTTTCCACAGTCTGGCTTAATGTGAAGCATGTCCAGCCTCCCTTTTGCTTGTGCTGAGGTCAGGACAGTAATTTCCAGTGCACTGCAGTACTTGACTACATAAGGAGCAATTCCTGTCTAATCCAATCCAGGGTGGATCAGTAAATGATAAATTCTGTTCAGCTCGCAAGCATACAGATTTTCATAGTTCATTTGCAGAAGGATCACGCGTCTCTGCATTTGAAGACATTCCATTTGTTGAAGTTGGCATCTCTGAGCATTCCTGGTGAAAGTGTGCAAGACGAAAAATCCTGTTCTAATGACATATTACTGTGGAGTATTTTACAGGCAGGAAGCAGCAAATCCAGCTGGTGGGGTTGTTGCAGAAACCACCATTTATTTCCCTGAGTATTGCAAAATATTTGGATTTTATCCTGACTTCTTAAAGCAGTCACCTGGATGTGTCTGTCCCACCTGTCCATCTGCTTGGCTTCTAAAAGCCATGAAAACAGAGTCTGCTTTTGCCAGAGTTGGGGAGGGGAAACTTGATTTTTATGAGGTGCTGAAGCAGGTAATAACCCTTGGTGTGGTCCTGGCTGGTGCAGTTTTCACATCAAAAGCTCATGACTAAAATATCAGCATTGCTGTGATGACTTTTCCTTTGTTTAACAGGGAATTTTCGGTGCCTGCTGCTGCGAGTGTGGTGCAGATTGTTGTGTGGGCAAAGCAGAGTGGGAGGAGAGCTCTCTGCAGCACCCTGGGTTATTTATTTAACATCTCAGCCCAGCGTGTTGGTGTAGGCTGTAAATGACAATAAAAAAGCAAAGGCTGTAGATGCCTGTTTGCTTTGCCAGGGTAATTTACAAAGCAGGGTGTAATTGGGAACATTTCTGCCAGGTCACTGCTGACCACCAGCTCCTCTTCACCTCTGAAGTTTGTGTGCTCTAAGAACAGGCTGCTGGACAATTAAATAATAACAGTGACCTTGCTTTCACTTTTTAAAATCAAATGCTCTAAAGGAACAGGATGAAGAACCATTAGCATCTCTCCTGGCATAGGTGCATCCCTTTCCACTGCTCAGATCAGTAGAAGACCCCAGGTTTCCATGGTTTGTGCTCCTTCAGCTGCATCAGTTGAGCACTTAAAGTGCATGTTTTTAGCAGTGTGCTCCTCCTTTGGATAAAGATTTCTGGATGCTGCAGAGCTTTGTGTTTGTGTCAGTGGTTTGTGAAAAGCTGTTTGCACACTGAGTTTTCCAGCCCACAGAAAATGTTTTGTTGTTTTAGACTCAGGATTGCATCATTGATCCTGAAAGAAGGAAGATGTTACCTCGATTTGCTTGCCCTAATGTCTTCCTGCTAAAAGTGGTGGAAGTTGCCTGGTAAATTCGTGCTGAAAACTTAAGTTTTGTGTGTTGGAAGTAGAATTTTGGTTTTCCTGGACCTGCTTTAGCCCAGGGCTGCATTCACAGCCCCCAGGAGCTCTGTGCCATCACTGCCTCCCTGCAGGGGAAATGCACTGAAATGGGTTTTTATCCTTCTGGACAAGATGAGGGGCAGCTGCTCATGTGTAACCTTTCCCATTCTTGAGCATTGACTTGTTTGTTTTCTACTCTTGACTAAACAAGAATTGTTAGCTTTTGTCCTAGAAGGAGGTAAATTAATGTAAACCAGAGCTCTTTCCCTCTTCTCCCCCATTTTTGAAGGGCTGCATTCTCACTCAGCATTATTCCTCTCACTGATTGTGTCACGTCTTTCCTCGTCCAAAAATTCAGCTGAAATCATAGTGAAAAAAGCAATGAAGCCTCAGAGAGGACTGGCAGACTGTTTGTAGAATCAAATGCAGTCCCTGAAGTCATTACATACACATGGTAGTTTTCCTTTTAGTTGTGGAGCTTAATCTGTTTATAGATCTTGCAGCGTTTCAATTTCTCACTCTAATTTTTGTAGCTGTTTGATTTCTGAATCGCACATTGACTGTTTTTGCTGTTGCTGAAGAAAATAAAAATCACTGTGGCCCTGGTGAAGAGCAGTGTTGGTAATGCTTTAAAAGCTGTTTTAGCTGGTTTATAGCCTCCTCGAGCATCTCTTTTCCTCGATAAGCTTCAAATGTAAACAGAGGAGGTGTTACATCTAACAGTGCTGTTCTTCTCTGACTGGTAAATGAGGGATAAGTAGAGTTTCGTGCCCTCTCCTCCAGGAATAAGAGATTGTGGATTTTGCTCGGTGCTTTTTTTCTGTAGCAGGTTCTTCCCTGCCAGAGAAATCCCGAGATTGGAAAGTTCCAATGTTTCATCAGGTGCACTTGGGGACTGGAGAGTTGTTCTGCAGGTCTGTCCTCCTATGAAACAGCTGAAATGAGGGTGACCTTGATGAAGAAATGTCCCATCCTCCTCAGGAGCACAGCCCTGGGAGCCCCTGGAGTGGTGCCAGCTCCTGTGGTGTTTGCTGAGCCCTGACCTGGTGTGTGACACAGCTGGAAATGGTCCTGGTGGCATTTGGTGCCTCTCCAGGAGGCACTGAGGTGAAAGAAAGGACTTTCTAAGGTTTTTTTATGCGTTCTTCAACACCAAGAGGACTGGAGCGTCTCTCTCCTGTTTGTTACTCATTCAATTCCTTGGATGCAACTTAATCAAGCCTCTTGTAAGACCTTAAGGCTTTGCCCTGTCCCTATCCTGTCCCATAAATACCCTTGACGAGGCCCATTGTGAGTTGGTAGGTTTACTTCCAGGTTTATTTTCCTGGAGAATCTGAACAGCCCTCGGTAGGTGGGAATGGCTGCAGTGTTTACTCTCCTTTCTGAAGCTCTTCTGCTTGGAAAAGGGAAATAATCTCTGGCTCAGAAGCTTGTTGCTCTGATTTTTTCAGCCTTCTGATGTTTACATTCTTGTACTGGAGTTCCTCACCATTGTAACATAAACAAAGGGAATTATTTTTGCATTCCTCTCTATGATGGACTCCTGGTTTGACCAGTGGAGTCAGAGAGGTGTCGACCTCATGCTGATCAAACCCCAAAACCTGTTTAAACCCTAAACTCAAAATACCCTAAACTCAGCTTCTTTCTTGTCTCACAACCCAATGATGCGAGTGTGATTTTTTTTGTGTCCATCTGTGACAGAAGCTGGGTTTACTGTGCCATTCCCAAACCATGCAAGGGAAACATCAAGGAAAACAAACATGGAACTCATCTCCTCTGCTAAACTGAACCTCACTTTTCCTGGACAGATTTTTTTGTTTGTTTGTTTTGTTTTTTTGGGAGGGGACTTGGGTTTTTTCTTCTTTTCTTGGTCAGAGGGCTCAGAATGACTCCTGAAGTGTCTGTCCCAAGTGTAACTCAACCTGAGCACTGTTTGCCATCGTTTGCTGGGTGTTTTCCAGAGTTAAGGAAGTTGGATAAGCTCCTTATCTGGAGCTAAGCAGCTTAAGAAAGGTGCAAAGCTCCAGCATCTCATCCTTCCTCCTCTTGAGCTGTTTTAACAGAGTCCTCTCCTCCTCCAGCATCTGAACATCCTGATCTTACAGATTCCCATGACCTGCACAGGTACCTCCTCCTGCCTCTGAAAGAACAGAAAGCTCCCAGACCTTTGCATGGTTGTGGGTACAGGATGAAAATACAACAGTAAAATGTGTGAAACTGATAGGAAACAGTGCTGAGGCCTGGGATTAACTCTGGAGTTTTCTCCAGTCTGTTCTCCTTCTGAGATGGATTCTTGATTAGTTAATGCAGAACAGGCATCAGTTCTGGTCTGGGTCATTGAATCCCTTTAATTCCTCACCTGGAGATACCTGCTGCCTTTTTGGGAACCTTGGGCATTGTCACATCGGGTGTTTCCATGAAAAAAATTATATCTATGTCTCAGACTTATAAATCCATCATGACATCAACGTGCTTCCCTTTGGTGTCTGAGGATGTTCCCTGTCCAGCAGATCATAGTTTAGAGTGACATTTTTAAGAGAACCAGGCTTGGAATTTTTATTTGAAACATAGAACATGTGGAACTTAAAAATTACTTTTTTTTTTTTTAATTCCTGTGCAGGTAACCTAGGGAAATGAGGAGAACTAGGAAAATAACTTTCTCTGTCCTGATGCCCCTTAATAATATTGGAACAAAGGCCATCTTCTCCCAGGCCTTGGCTCCCTGCAGCAGGAGGGAGGAATCAGCAGTTCCTCTGCATTTTCAGAAAAATTGGAAGTGCATTATTCCCCAGAATAAGCCCTGCAAGACAGTTAAGTGCCTGTAATTCTAATGCAAATTTCTTTTAATTCTAGATTGGTAAAGATCCACATTTTTCTTTTCCAAAAGCCTCAGCAGCTTGTCCAATAAGCCTAATTAAAGGTGCTAATGGAGGTTCCATTCTCAGATTGATTTATTCCTATGCAAAGTGATTTGAACTGGTTAAATGGCACCTGTGAAAAGGGGCTGAGATACAGGCAGGGATGGTAGCAGAGAGCTGATGTGGTTCCCTTACTTTCACAAAAGAAATGTTAATGTTGCACTGATGGAAAAGCCATTTCCTCCTTCCTTTTGTCAAGTTGAACTCATAATGAATTTACAGAGAATCCCAGAGTGGAAGAGACCTTGAAGATCAATCCACTCCTTGCCATGGGCAGGGACCTTCCACCATCCCAAGCTGTTCCAAGCCCCAAAATCCAACCTGGCCTTGGACACTTCCAGGGATCCAGGGGCAGCCACAGCTGCTCAGGGCCTCTCTCTCCAGATGCAGAAAATTGCAATTCTGGGCACATTTGTTATTTGTTATTTATTTGGTTCCTTGCAAACCCTCCTGGGGAATGCATTATTCTGATAAATTCCACAAGTTGTCTTTGCATTGCGTGGAGGATTTCTGAAAAAACCCAGCTCTTTGTTTCACTGGGATATGTTTTACATACCTGAGACTTTTCTGGCTAAAAGGGGTTGGTACTTCTAGAAACAAAATCCCAGCAAGGCTTTATCGTCAGTTGGCAAAGCTCTGTGGTTGTGTTCCTTCTCTCCACAATGTCCAATATATGGAGATCCAATTAACATTATGGGAAAGTGAAAGAAGTCTTGAAAGTCTCCTTTAATATTAGGCTTTGAAAAATCCTGATTCACTGTGGTCAGGTGAATTTAATGGTCTGCTTAGTCAAAAAAAAAAAAAAGAAAAAAAATAAAAGCTAAAGGCTCCGAAAGCCTTTGTAGAATTAAAATTCTTTTTTTATGAGTTAAAAACATGCATTGCAGGCACAGCTTCAAGGGCTCTTGTGCAGGGTTTTTTCTGTAGATGAGTTTATACTTTGTTCTTGCATTAATGGCACCACTTCAAGCCAGGCACAGTGTGTTCTCCAAGGCTCTGATTTCACTCTCCTGTACAATGGAGGATGCAGAGGTGCCCCAAACATTTTAGCAGCTGCAGCATCTTTCAGGCCATGTGCAACAGATGTGGCTGCTCAAATTCTATATTCAGCTTAGAATAACTTTTCCCTGTGAGGAAGATGAGAACCCATCCAACATATGTGTTGACACACACAAATATCCACTTTTCAGAGAGCATCTTCCCTCCTGATGTTGGTAACTCCAGCAAAATGAGATGCAGGAGGTCTGGAGTTCTCTGGGAACATCTGGAAAGAGTTAAGGGGTGCTGCCCCTAAATCTGAGAGGTTTAAGAAGAAACATTTAGAAGAAGAGAGGTTTGGGTAGGACTGTGCTCCAGCACAGAAAAATACAGATTTAGTGGTGGGTTGAATTTATGTAGCACACCTCTAGTCTCTGTTTATAAAGGACCTCTGGTGTCTCCTGGCCTCTTCCTTCCTTTCCTGGCTCAAAACACGGGGCTGCTGTTAAACCACATAAACAGTTTCCACTCTGTGCTTTAAATCAAGGTGCTAGTGGATCTTGCTAAAGGGAATAAAGCAGCTTTGTGTGCCTGGAGCCCACTGCAGAAGGGCTGAGCCTCTCTGGTTCAGTGGGTTTATTGGTTTTTAAAGAATTATGAATTTAGTTTGAGGTCATTTCTGGAAAAGCACTTTCTCTTGGTCTGCAGTCCAGGATTAATGGCGAGAGCAACGCCAAGTGCATTAAGACATGAAGTGAACCTTGGAGATCTGAAAGAAAAACAGCATCTTCTCAGGCCTGGGGCTTGCTGCTGCTTTCCTGTTAGACATGGTGCAAAAGAATTGTTACTCTCTGAAGGAAAGTGATGTTTGGAGCTTTTTGGCTGGTAAAGCTCCCAGTGTAGCTTTTTCTAGAGTTGTACCTCAGACTCACTTTGGTGCCATAATTAACCTCATAACAATATTATTATTATTATCATCATCATGAAATAAAGCTCCTGAACCTCAGAATTTAAGTTTGTGCTTGTTTCTCCACCCCCCTCCATGGGCTCTCTGTGCATCACCCTTGTGCAGATTTGTTTTCCTGCCAGGGCAGGATGCCAGGGCATTTTGTGTCTTGGTACTTTCAGTACAAACCAATTAACCTCTCTCCCCATCTTCTTTTCCTCCCATGTTTTCCAGACCTTTGTCAGACAGAGATTTCCTAATTTGAATTTAGTCCCTAAGTCAAGAAATTGATTTTTTTTTTTTTTTT
>VWZU01019468.1:218311-237026 GCA_013397095.1 Sterrhoptilus dennistouni
TTTTTTTTAGTTCTTTAGATACTCTGAGGTTCATCAGCACGGAATGTTATCTGGGTGTAGCTCCCTGCTCCTTCCAGGTTTGTTTGGGTTTTTGGTGGTTTTTTTAAAACTAAAGCTGTCAAACTTGGCCAGCAAAGCCAGTGGAGTCGTTATCACATCTAACCTTGTACTGATATTTAAAGAGATCTTGTTAAGTAATTTAAATAGTTGTTTGGTTTTGGTTTTTTTCTCCCTGAAAGTGAGGCCTCATTCCATGGGAAGAATAAAAGATGTGTTCATTCCACTGTTGTTTGGCTGAAAAATCTGGTTCTTTCTTTACTCTTCTGGTGGATCAGCCATGTTTGCAGGCATTAATTTTGGGATGAGCTGTGACACTCGTCTTTTAGTGTCAGTGGAAGAAAACTCAGTGGAACTTAAACTCCAGTTTCTGCTTTTTCCAAATCATGGTCTTATGCTGAGACTCATTTTCCTGAAGACACAAGGAACAAAGGTACCCAGACCACTGTCGTGGTTTGAAAGCAAAACAAGTGAGAGGCTCCAAGTCAGAAATACAATTTAATAAGAAAAAAGGTAAAATAAAATAAACGCAATAACACAAAAGAGCACTGACAGAGTCAGAACACAACCTGAGCAGGATGGTGGGAGCAGTCCAGGTGAGGGGCTCTTCCTGAAGCAGTGATCCCACAGAAAGGTCTGGGAGCTCTGCTCCTCTGGGAATCCAGTGGCTCAGGGCTGCTTGTCCTGTCCCAAATCCCAGATTCTCTCCAGGTGGGAATGCTTGGCTCCTCCCCCTGGGCATTGGGAGCATCTCCCAATGGGATGAGGAGTCGTGCAGTGGGTCCTTGATGGCCCATTAAACAGAGAGAGCTCCTGGAGGGAGTTCCCTGTGAGTCCTGGGCAAGGCATTGATGGGCCATGAGCAGAAGAGCCCAAAGGAGGGGCCTGGGAAAACACTGCCCCACCTGGTTCCAACAGCTCATGGGGATGGGGATGGAATAAATACTTTGTGCACATCCCACACCGCAACCCAAGACAACCATAATGACTATAATATCTTGATTGTACAAAACTGAGATGAACTTTCCATCACAGGGGTCTGGGTATTGGCCTCCTCCAGCAGTGAGTTAATGAAGCAAACGTGTGTCTAAACTAATGCTGGGATTAAGTGGATTAATGAGGGGGAGGAGGGATGTGAACAGCGAAACACAGAGAAAGTGAGGAGTGGGAGGAGGTGGAGAAGTGTTTGTTAAAATGAAAATAATCATTGAAAAGAACAGATTCTGTGTTATTAATAATAATCATGAAATAGTTTGATTCTCTTGCTCTCTCGCAAATCAGCCACACTCATCCCCTGAACATCTCCAGGGGTTTTCTCATGGTCTCCTGTGGGTTTTGTTCTGCCTCCTGGTTGGGTGGGTTTTTTTCTCTTACAACCTCAGTTTTGATTAATATCTCTGCTCCTGGTTGGAAATTTGGCTGGAATGCAGTATTCGAGTTCTCAGGCAATGTCTCATAGTTGCCTTTGTTAAAAAAGAAAAAAAGAAAAGAAACTTTTTCATTAAAATATTTGAGCATTTTACTCCTATTCATAAGGGAGGAAACTCTCTCAGACTGAAGAACTTTTCAAGTGAAACTTCATAGACATCAATGCAGATTAAGCTGCCTTGGTCTCAAGTAAGAAGTAGAAGGGGGGGAAGAAAAAAAAAAAGTGCTGAAATGGGTTCAGCTCTAACCATTCAGCTGTGACTTTGAGCTTTTCTTTCCTTTCACATCAGTGCTCTGTGCTGCAGGGGATTATTTTCCTGCATGTGACTGGAAGAGAGATAATCACAGACAGGAGAGATTAAGGGTACCTGTGCCCATATCTCCCAAAGCTCACTTCCTTCCTGAAATTGGTGAATATTTCTATCAAGCTGCTCCATTCCCAGGCTACCTATATATATATATATTAGAAAAGAATAAGAAAAAGTTGGCAAAGCTGTAGATTAAATGTAAATTTCACTTTTTTTTCCCTCTTGTTTGCTTCCCTGCTTGAAGCATCTATCCCATTTTTCTCTCTCTTGCTTTATTGCTGCTTGGGAATTAATTCTTCTTTTGTGATTAAACAGAGATGAAACATCTCCCTTACCTGTTGCATGTTGGGCTGTAAACAAATGTGATGCTGGAGCATCAATTTTATGTCAGCTTTGGTCTGGGGAGTTCCCCTGATGTTGGTCAGGAAGAAACAAATGTGAAATACAATAATAAAATATCAAATTCACACCATGTGTGGGATCCATTTAGAGGACAATCATCTGCCTTAGTGTCATGTAATACATTTATTTGTTTGAGTTTTTGATGGATTAGTCTCTCTAATGTTAAAAACCCTGAATAAAACCAACTCAGACATCTGCAGGGCAGTGAGGAAGGGCTGTCCTGTCTTGCTCCAAGTAAATTGGCCAGAAAAGTCCGCATTAAAATGCATTATTAAAGAGTTTAAAACCTGCAATCTTGGAGGCTTTTTCCATTTAAAAGCTGATTTGAGGCCAGGGCTTTATGGGAAGCCCCAGTGTTGGCATTTTGCTGGGAGAGGTGCAGGTTCTCACCTTCACATCTGTCAGGAATTCGTTTGGATTTCTGTTGGGACAAAGAAGTGTCTGTGCTGCTTTTTCTGGAAAATTCCTGCCTAATGCAGTGCGCAGGTCATGTTTTAAGGTTGGTTTGGGTGTTTTAAAGATGTAGTTGTATATGGTGGATTTCTTCCTCTATTGGATTGGTCATAGGACAAAAACACCATTTAAATGGGATAAATTTTCTTGTAGGCACTTGAGCATTAATGAGACTTGGAAGGAGGAAATAGAGAGTGAGAAGAGATTTTTCTGCCATTCTCTCTTTAGTTGTACATTATCAGACTGTTCTCTATATCTCTCTGTAAATACATGTGTGTGCATGTGTAGGTGGCAACACATTTTACTGTTTAACCTAAAAAAAAATCTCTGGAGTTTTTCAATCCCAGAGTGTCTGACTGTTTAATTTGTCAGCTCTAAAGGTATTCAGTGCAGAATGATTTTTCTCATGTGTTGCAGTTTAAATTGTCAGTGTAGGGGGAGTTTAGTGGGTTGGAAATGTTGTTTCTGCCTGCTCTGATGGAGTTTGAGTTTCTCCTGTAGTGAGAGGGACCAGGCACAGGCTGGAGGGCTCATTTTCATTTTTGGGACTAAGAGCACCAATAAGGAGCTCTGAAAATCAAAATAACTTCTTAGGAGAAGTGAAACACAGGGCCCTGCTGATGTAAATTTTGGTACATTTGGATGTTGGGAGTATTTTTGTGTTGAATTTTACATTCTTTTTAAGTTGCAGGGTCATATTGTCAGCACTTTTAAAGTGGAGTGTCTGTGTCGCTGTTTTGTGGTGTTTAATGGGCTGTCTATGGTTGGGTTTTGTTTTTGTTGTTTCATTTTTAATTGGTTTTAAATCTTTGTGTTGGGAGGGAGTTGAGGACAGCCTTCAGGGTTTTTTTGTTCCCTTTATCCAAGTGCTTGCTGGCCTGTTGTCACTTTGCTCCCTGGATGCCTCAGTTCAGGATCTGCCTGAATTTCACTTCCTGGGATTTGAAGCCCATCTCAGGTGTAGGATTTTGTCCTACCCTCTGATTTTGAGTAGAGATATGAAGGAGAACGGCACATTCTGGTTAAAAAATAATACTTGATGTAGCCAGTTCTGTAACATCATTGGCAATTCAACGGCCTGTAAATTTTTGATGAAGAGGGAACTGCTGACAAATTGCTGCAGGTGACCCTTGGAGCTGGGGCAGGCAGTGTGGATCAGCATTCCTGGGGATCCCTGGGGGATGTGGGTGTTAATTCCAGCCAGGACACCACAAGGGGCGCGGATCAACTTTGTTCTGGCCAAGGAATATCAAAGTGGAATTATGTATGCAGTGGAGAGTGATGAGGTTTTTATTGGGGAAACCGTGCAGGATGAAAGAGGCTTTTGAAGCTGTGATTTGTAGTGGATGGACCTGAAGGTGCTTGGAGGGAAATGCTGATGGTTGTGCCTCACCAGGGATGGCTCTGGGTGTGTTGATAAAGGACTTGGGAATGAGGAATGGATCATAAAAGTATCCTGGGCTGATCCCTGCAGGAAATGGGGGATTCTGCCCCTCTCAGGTGAGACCCCACCTGCAGAGCTGCCCCAGCCCTGGGCCCAGCACAGGGAGCACCTGGAGCTGCTGGAGAGAGCCCAGAGGAGGCTCCAGGATGAGCAGAGGGATGGAGCAGCTCTGCTGGGAGGAAAGGCTGGCACAGCTGGGATTGCTCACCTGGAGAGGAGAAGCTTTGGGGTCACCTCAGTGTGGCCTTGCAGGGCATGAAGGGGGTACAAGAAACATGGAGAGAGACAATTGACAAGGGATGGAAAGATGGGACACAGCAAATAGCTTCAGACTGTCAGGGAGTAGGTTTAGATGGGATATTCAGAAAATATTGTTCCCTTTGAAGGTTCTGAGGTGCCCAGAGCAGCTGTGGCTGCCCCTGGATCCCTGGCAGTGCCCAAGGCCAGGTTGGACATTGAGGTTGGAGCAGCCTGGGACAGTGGGAGGTGTCCCTGCCCCTGGATGGGGTGGGATGGGATGATCTTTAGGTCCCTCCCAGCCCAAACCATTCTGATTCCAATGGTCACCCTTCTTTTCAGGGACTAAGAATTGACTCAGCAGCAGCATCTCCTCCCTCCCGAGGCTCCCTGTGCTCCTGGCAGCGGGTCCTGGCAGCCCTGGAGAGTTTGGAACACAAATCCCAACACTGAAGTCGTTCCTCTTATGGAAGTCAAAATCAGCTCTCACCCTTTCCCCCACTGCAGCTTCACAAGCCAGAGTTCACCCGACTTCATATTTGATTTTTTTAAAAATCCAACAGCTCTGATTTATTTATCATAATTCTCCAGCCCTACATTATTTTGAAGTGTTTTGTGACATGTGGGTTGACAGAATTCCTGACCCCTGGAAGTACCTGTAGTACCTGCCTTGGGCTGCCTGGTTGAAGGTGATGACCCATAAATGTTATCAAAAGGGTGTCTGGAATTGTGGGGTCACAGGTGGAAATAAATTATGACAACAGAGGTCTGAAAATAACAGAGGAAATACTTGACTTGTGACAGGTCACTCTTTTGAAAAAAAAAGAAAAAAAGAAAAAAAGAAAACTTTCTAAGTTGATTATTGGTGTAAAATATTGTTATTCCAAGAAAGGAAGAATTAATGGGCAGAGCATCAAGGATGCATTGCAGTTTTAAAATTTTTGTGTTTATCAGCCTGGGTTTAAATGCACATGTTTGTGCTGTCATTGGTTGGGAAGGCATTTAATAATTACTGAAGTATAGAGGAATGTATCTGTACAGAGTAATAAGTGGAAATATTTAAAGTAGCAGCTGAAGTTGGCTTTTTGCAGTGAGGGGGGAATATTAATATCTATTTTCATCTTTATTAACAGTCGTATTAACACAGAATCTCAAACTTTTTTTTGTGCTAAATATGCAAAATTCTGGGTTATCACAAGTAAAGAATTCTTCCCAAGACACTGCAGCCTGAAAATACTTGGTTTTTAACATCCTAACCTCCTGTGTGTTTGGGAAATACAATTTTTTCACAGAATGAGGGTTTTGCTTGGAGCCTGGGAGTGAGTTTGGTGTTGAGCAGGGCACACAAAGTCCATGTGCAGATGAGATAAAGGAGATTTCCACAGCAGTTCAGTGTGTGGATATTTCACTAAGTAATGCAGAAAAGGGCAATAAAATAATTATTTGATTTAATAGCTGCATTTCGAATTTGAAAAATTAACCTGCTCTATCAGTGTAACACCTTCACTGCACCAACACCAAAAATAATTTCCAGGAGCTACACCTGGCATGAGGTTTGGGTCTTCAATAAAGAGAATTGGTCTTCAATAAACTCTGTTGAGTTTTGAGTTGCTGTTCCTCCAGACTTAGCAATTTTAAATTTATCTCCTAACTGATGAAATGGCAAAGAGTTTAAAGAGATTCTGGTAAACATTTCTAGAAAACTTTGGGAAGGATGCAGAGCTGGTTCTCCTGTGCAGTGCTCCCAGGGGTGTCCCGGGATTGATTGAGCTGAGCTGCCTCCACAGGTGCTGCAGGATGAAGATGTGAAGAGGCTCTGGAGTGGCTGATGGTCCTAAATCAGAGCAGGATTCCTCAGGGCTTCAGGATAAATGTCACTCCTTAATTATTTTCCTTTTGCAGTCGTGCTGCTTTTGTTGAGATGGAATAACTGCCTGTGGTAAGTGAGCTGAGCTGAAGGTTTTTTGGTGAGATGGCAGAAGTGCAGGTGGGGAGCTCAGAAAAGGCTGCTGGTGTGTGCAGGGGCTGGGCTGTCGAGTGGAATGAGAGATAAAAAGCAGAAATATTCTGTGACACTCGGCGTGCAGGGATGAGGATGTGGGGAGAGGGGGAATTCAATCGCTACAAATGCTCTTTGCTGCACTGGGAGAAGAAGGAGGGACTGAAATAAGTTCCAGGGCCAGGGAGGATGCTCTGCAGAGCACAGCCACCTGTGTGATCTGTGTTTCAGGGAAAATCACATCAAGTGCAGAGGATGGATGGGCTGGGGAGGCAGGGGACCCTGCCTGACAATCCACAAATGCAGCCAGACAGCAGAAGTTGTAATAAAACTCTCCACAGAACAGTTGCTGCCTTTTCCATATTAAACCATTGTAAATTAATTTTGTATAAAACAATGCTTTTAACTAAGCCCCTGCTAATGGCACACTGGAGAGAGCTGGAATCCTGCTCGGTGCTGGGTAATGGAAGAGTTTTCTGTGTCATTCCTGGCTGGTTTTGGTGCCTGCAGCTGGGTCAGGAGGATTTGTGTGCTGGCAATGCCCCTGCAGGGACAGGAGGAGGCTGAGGAACAGCCACAGGCTCCTCATAGGGTTTGCAGCTTCCTAATGAGTGCTGCTGTTTGGAGCAGGGATCTAATGAGACCCCAAAGGAGCTGGAACAAAATCACATTTTTTTTCCTCGGAGCACCTTTTTAAACTTATCTCAGGAACAGGCCACAGCATTGCTGAGCAGGTTTTTTTTAACTCTGTTCCTTGTCTCGCTGCTGTAGCTTTTAGCTGGTCAATCCTTTTTGATTTGCAGCCTTTTCAGGTGTAGTGGATGCATTTGTGTTCCTTTTAGAAGTGCTGCAGCCACTGCTGCCTCTGTGCTGGTCAATATTGCCTCTGTGTTTTGTTTTCCAAAGCCTTTCCAATCTCTAACATGAAATTACTCTGATATTTTACTCTACATGTCAAATTGAATTAACTCTTCCCTTCCGCTGACAAAAAAAAAAAAAAATCCCTTCTAAGTTTTCTTAAACTGGCACCATCTCAGCTTCAGTGCAACAAAAAGCAGATACCAGTTTGATTTTAATAATTAATTAGTGGCCAGCTGTGGCATTGGGCAGTCTGACCTTGCCTGGATATTTGCAGGTACCTTGAGCACTTTTGGGTTGGATTCATCTCAGCAAAGCCAGATCCAAGTGTTTTGGTATCAAAGCAAAATCTGGAGATTACCTGGTGTTAGAGAAAGATTGGCTTGATAAATCAGGTACAAATGGAGAACCACCACAGGGGTTTAGTTCTTTTTCTTTTGGGGCTTTCAAAAGCCTGTTGATTATAGCATTTTTCTAATTATTTTTTTATTGACTGTGGAGAGGTAAGTGTGGAGTTCTTATGCAAAACTTGGAATATTTTCATCATTTCAGGCTTGGAGGAGAGGGACTGTAGGAGGCAGAGGTTTGACTCAGTGATGATGGAAATTACCAGCTCAGCTGTTTTCTCATTGAAACCAAGTGGATTTGGGTCACTTTTCCCAACTCCTGATTTCATGGGTACCCAGAGACGGTTATCACTTTCTTCCCTGAAAAATAATAAAATGGGCTGCTCGAGCTTCTTGTGGAGATGACTTCAGCATTAATTGGAATGTAAATCTCATCATTTATCCACAAGGCCCTGGCACAGGGTGCCCAGAGCAGCTGTGGCTGCCCCTGGCTCCCTGGCAGTGCCCAAGGCCAGGTTGGACAGTGGGGTTGGAGCAGCCTGGGACAGTGGGAGGTGTCCCTGCCCTGGCAGGGGTGGCACTGGATGGGATTTAGGGTCCTTCCCAACCCAAACCAGCCTGGGATTCTACCCTGGAAGTGTCCAAGTTGTGGCTGCCCCTGGATCCCTGGCAGTGCCCAAGGCCAGGCTGGACATTGGGGGTTGGAACACCCTGGGACGGTGGAAAGTGTCCCTGCCATGGCAGAATGGGAATTTAATAATCTTTAAGGTCCTTTCCATCCCAAATAATTCCATGATTTTATGAGATTTTAATAATTCCCCCGCCTTAGCAAAGATCTGCTGACCTCTAGTGTCAGGACATCACTTGATTTTCTGTGCTGGGCTTGGTGATCGATACAGAAAAAATAAGTTCAGGGTCTCCACAGCTCTCCTGAGTTCCAGGAGTTTCTGATTAATTTAGACTCGATGACTCTACAAATTCCTCCTGCTCAAACTCCCCAAGTTTAAAAGGGACTTGCCAGCCAGCCCTGACAAGTTCCAGTTCTATTTATAGAAATAAAAATTCCACCTCTGGGGAACTGCTGCTTTTTATGTTTGACTCTGTGTAGTAAAAATTAAGGTCACTGCATAAAATTACTGACTCTTGAACCTTTCCCAAACTTTTTATTTCTTTCAGACATTCACGGGCATCACTTGCTGTTCTATATGATCTGAAAGCTCAGAGGTCTTGGAAGGCTAATTTTAAAGAAAAAAAAAAATAAACTGAATTTTTTTTTATGTGTGTGTGCTCCCATCCTACTTAATTTGTTTGGCTGGTACTTTGTTTGGGTTGTTTTTTTTTTTTTTTCTCGATAACCAGTTGTTTCAATCAAAAAAATGATTGGAGCAACTCCTGAGAATTGACTTTCCTCTGAAAGCTAAAGAAATAAATAAAAAAAGAAATGTAATCCATTAATTTTTCCTGGTGTTTTTCACACCACTTCACAGCTTTGCTTTTTTTTTGCTGCCTTGAAGTAACTTTGGCTTCTGAAAACAGAGCAATACTTAATAATAAGGAGCTTTCTGATTTAAAAGATAAATTTCTATTTCCTTTTGCATATTCTGTGGCTGTTACTTTGTTTCTTTACTATCTTTCCCAACCACACCAAGTGCTGTTTGTCTTTATTTTTTCTGGCCTTTACATACAAAGTGCAGAATTTTGGGGGAGCCAGTTTAAATCTTATTTCCAAACCCCCCCCAAATGATGATGTGGAGCTGCCCCTTTGCTTCTGTAAAGGGGAACATGAAATGACTCTTAATATTAAGAGAAATTTTATTATAATTGGTATTTTGTTGTTATTAATATTTTATTATGGATATTTTTCATATGGATATTTTAATATTACATTGAAATTTAATTTAATTTTGCTTTGAAAACAAAATCCAGAGGCAAGGGGCTGGGGGCTGTGGAGGTGACAGAGATGCTCAGCCTTGTCCTTGGATTTGGATCCCTGCACTGGCAGTGGATTCCTTTGATGCAGGTTATTTCCATGTGAGGAATAATGGGAGTATGATATTATTATATTATAAAAATTATATATTATCTATATTATTGTTATATAGATATAACATATATAAAATTATATATATTATCTATATTATTGTTATATCAATACTGATATTGTTATCAGTAAATTATATATAATATACATTGTATATTATGTATTGTATATTATACATTATGTATTGTATATTAGATTATAAAATATTAGATATTAGATGATAATAATATTATATATGAGATTATAATAATATATATCATTATAAAAAGCAACTCATTGCAGCCTTTATAATACGATGTTTTGGGGATTTTAACATCTTAAATTTTAGATTGTTGCAGTAAAAAAAGAAAAGGTTACAGCAAAGCTGAGCTGCTGTGCTGTTCAATATTTGATTTTTTTTTTTCTTTCTTTTTGGAGCAATTTCCAAGGCAGGAGCTTTCCCCAGTGCCAGGCATTGACCAAAGGTCTATAAACAGCCCGATCCCACTGACTTGGCCTGGGGCAACTGTGCTTTGTAGCCCTTCATTCACTTCTGTGCAGAGAAAAAGGACTTTGGGCTCCTTTTCTTTATAGGAAAGCAATGAACTGAGGAGGAACTTCAATAAGTTCATGCTTTGGGTGCACGCCTGGGTTTGCATCTCTGTAAAGAGCAGACACTATTGAGGGTGCATTTATCTGGCTTGGAGCTGGAAATCTGAGCACTCCTGAGTGTGGGGGCTTTTTAAAACGAAGCAGTGGCGTTCAGGAATAGATCCTGGATTAGCGAAACCTCACAGAAAGCAGGAAAAATGAAGTGTTTAAAGTCGTTTAAGTCTTGCAGTGTTAGCTGGTAGCTACTGTTCTCTCTTTGGATATTAAAATTTATTAAAATGTAATGCAGCCAGAGGTTGGGATGTATTTTTATGATTTTATACCCACATACAGAGCTTTCAATTTTATTTTTTTTTTGTTTTAACTTCTACCAAAGCAGTTTTTTTTCTGGCCTGAAATGGATCTATCATGTTCTGCTCTTTGCCCAGAGCACTTAGAGAACAAAACCAAATTAATTTAGCTTCTCCACATTTTCCTCTTTTTTTCATCCTTGCAAGACTGCAAGAGATCTGACACACAAGAGTGACCTACTTTAATATTCCTGCTTCACCTCCTCCCCTCCCTGCCCCTCTGGCTGCTCTCACTGCTCCAGGGAGCTCCAGGAGGAATTCCTGCATTCCAGGGGCTGGGATGGTGATGCTCCAGCAGATTTATCTCTGCAGCCCCAAGGTGGGCTGTTCTGGGATGTTTATGTAGTGTCTGGTTGTCCATGGATAACGTTCCCTCTTTTATTTCTTTGCTGGTGCCCCTTGGAAACACAGTTTGAATGGCCAATTCTTCAACCAAAAGTGTTTTTTGGTTGTTTTTTTTTTGTTGTTGTTCTTTGATTTATTTTTTTGTTGTTTCAGTTTCGTGGGGTTTTTGTTTCGGTTTGGCTTTGTTAGTTTATGTTTTTTTGTTTTGGTTTGGGGGTTGTTTTTTTTTTGTTTTTTTGTGGTTTTTTTTTTGGTGGGTTTGCTTTGCTGACGAAGGAAAAAAGCGAAAAACCAAACAGAAAAGGAGAAAAGCAAAGCCCTGAACTGCAGGTCACACAGAACAGGTTTCTTTGCAATCTTGTTTTTTCTGGCTCAAAGGGAAGTTTGGGGAATGCTCCCAGGCACAGGGTGTGACCCTCAGGGTGTTCTCTGCTGGGCTAAGAGCTGCATTTATGATCTTTGTGGGTCCCTTGCAGCTCAGGATATTCTGTACAGAATTAAACTGTTGCCAAAGCACTGTTCTGAGGTTTATACCATGCAAAATTAACAGAATTTATTGTACTCCCATCACTCCTTTTGGAAAACATTTTAGTTGCGTGTCACGAACATTTTTTGATGTGAGATCTGTGAGAACCTGGATGAGGCTCCCAAAATTGTACCCAGGGGTGGGATATTTTTTCCCCTATCCCAGGGGTGGGATATTCCCCTTCCCCTTTGAGATGCCTGGGGATTGCTGCATCCCTGCAGTGAGCAGCTCCCTGCTGGGGGATCAATAGCTATTATTGATAGAGATGTGAGGAGCTGGGTTTGCTTATTTGCTGCTTTAGAAGCAGGTGGGGAAAAAGGAAAAAGTAAAACTTGAGCACTGGATGGAGGATGGCACTGCCAGCCCTGGGTGGAGGTGACAGTGGCTCCCACAGGGACAGCAGGATGAGGAAAAAATGCCCTTCTTGTGGCAAAGGGTGATGTGTTTTGGAAGAGAATAAATTTTCCTGGCTGATCACAGCTTGGGGATGTATCACAGAGGACCCTCTGTTTGAATTCTTTTTCTGGGGAGCTTAGCTAGAAATTCAAACACTTGTTCAACAGCAATATTAAACCCTTAATTCTAATGTTTAAAAAAAAAAGAGAGAGGTAGTTCACATGGAAACATCAAGGTCAGATCTGGCTCCTCAGAATTAGTAGTTGCTTTGTTGACTTTAATGTTGCCATGCAGTGATCTGTGGGCTAATTCCAAAAGAATCATTCAGTCTGGGCTGTGTCCTGCTTGTCTCCCCTTCCCCTGAAGAAAGAGGATGCTGTGGAAAGGACATCCAGGAAATACAAAAGCCAGAGTTGTCCTACAACTAAAGAAAATTATTGTAAAGTTTCTTTAGGGGGAAAAACATGAGTAAAATGATGTCATGGCCAGGTTGGTGGGCCTTGGCACAGGGTTTATCGTCTGGCCAGTGACACAGGTAAAAGTGGCAGTAAATCCATTCGTTGCACCTGGTGCAGAAGTCCAAAGAGGAATTAAAAACTAAAAAAAGCCATCAGGGGAGCACATCACACTCCAGTACACCCAAAAAAGGATGGGTTAGACATGGCTTTAATTAAATCAGTTACTGGTTTGTGCTGTTGGCAGCAGCACGAACTGCTCCTCCCAGATGTGTCCAGCTGCTGAGCTGTGCATGGGTTGCACCTCCTTGTACTCCTTTCCTTTAAACCCACTGTATCTCACAAATAAATCTGTGCTGGAGCTCAGTGGGAACTGCAAAATCAACTGAGCTGTCAGCTCTGCTCCTGCTGGAGAATAAAACTTGCAGCACCTCATGTACATGAGAAAATGTGAAATATGAATGCACCCTTCTGTTGGGGGATTAAGTCCTGGGAAAAAAAGAGGAACATCAAAGGATCCGTCAACTTTGTATTTATTTAAAAGTGCCTTAACAAGGAAGTCAGTTCTTAAGGACCATCGAGGGGATTCAGTTTTATGTCTGTTCTTTTAACAGGTTAAACCTTGCCCTCTGGAAGAGTTAAACACGCAGTTCCTCTGAGACAAGTGGAATTACTGAATTCAGGAGGCTGAAGATGCTGCTGCTGCTGTGGGAGCAGCTGTTCCTGGTGTCATTTGTTGGCTGCCTTGCAGGTAACAACGATTTCTTAACTTCTCTTTCAGGGCTGTGCATAAGTTCCCACAGTCAAGGTTTCAGCTGCACTGGAGGAGGAGAACCCAGAGGCTTTGAAATGCACAACTGATGTAGAGTTTAGAAACCCAAGCGTGCGATAGACGTGTTAAATAATGCAAAATATCGAAAGTGAGTGAATTAAAAGGAACTTTGCTACGTAGGGATGTGCTTTCCAAGCAAGCAGAAGATCTTTGAATGTATTAAGGATGTTGCTGATGGAAGAGCTGGAATGTGTGTTTGTCTTTAACTGGACATTCCAGAGCCTTGCTGTGGTTGATTGCTGCAGCTTCTCTCAAAACTCTGCTTTAGAATGAGGTTTATTCCTGAGGAGCAGCACTGTCTTGTTGCTGAGCTGCTGAATTGGTGCAGAGATTTTGCTTTTCTTGCTGTGCCAGGCAGCTCTCGGAGTTTGGAGCTGGTGCTGCTGTTGAGGTCTCCTCTCTGCTGCCACATCAGCTCTGCAGAGTCGTTTTTCTTTACCTGGTAAAGGAGCTCAGTGCTCGCTCCCAGCAGCACGGGGCTGTGCTGTGGTGATCCCTTTGCTCAGCTTGCTCTGCTCCAGCATCCCCAATGCTGCCAGGGCTGTGAGGGGAGAGGAGAAGCTCCTGTCCTGTCCTCAGGGCTTGGCTCTGGTGAATTCTGTGCCCCTGGGCTTTGCCAGGCCTGCCAAGAGGGGGGCAGTGCTCAAATGTCCCCTGTGCATCCTCCCCAGGATGGTCAGCACAGCTCTGGGGAGGAGGGCAGTGCCTGAACTCCATGGAGTAAGAAAATGGAGTGGTTTTTTGTTGTGGATGGATGAGTTTTGCTTTCCAAGAACTCCAGTGCAGAAAAGGATGGAGGGAAATGCTGTGGCTGCCCTGGGCAGGCCCCTGGCTGTGATTTCCTCTTGCTCCTGTGCTGTGCCAGCCTCTCCTTCCATCCCCTTCCCCCTGTGCCCCGTGTTTGTGTCCTGGCTGTGCTCAGTGGGGTCGGAGTGCTGCACACAGCTCCAAGGTGGATGGATTTAGCTTTTCATGGAGGCTCAGGAGGCCAGGGTTTGTTTGTGGCTTAGTCAGGGACTGTAAAGAAAGGGAGGTGACATTGTTAAACCAGTGTCCATCCTCCCAGTCCTCCTCTGCACCTATTTCAGGTCCCTCCCTGCAGCTGGGCACTTGCCAAATGTCACTTTAGTGGCCACAGGGAGTTGGTAGATTGAAGAGACCAGCAAGAAGTCAAGCAAAAAGCTGCTTTTCCTATTTCCAAATCCATCTGGCGTGGTGGGGCAGGGCTGCTGGGGAGCCTGGAGCACCCACCACAGCTGTGCAGCCCTGATTGAATGTGGAATTGCTGGCACTGAGGAGGCTGTGAGGAGTCCCAGTCAGCACCTGCAGAGACCAGAGTTGAGCCAGATACAATTTGAGCATTTCCAGCTCCCTGACCCATCTCCCTCAAAACTCTGCAAGAAGGGCTGACATCAATCCTGACATTAAAATCTGCTCTTTGAGGCCTGGGTGTGTGTTCCAGTCTAACATTTACCTGTTTGCTTCAGTTGTCTGACTCTTCAGTGGACTTTTGGAACAGCAGGCTGCCAAAATCCACTTGGGAATCCTGGAACTGAATTGATTTCAAAGCAGATTTTAGTAAGAGCCCGCTGTAAATGTAAAAAACAAGTTGTCAAACAGTTTGGTGAATGTTATTTTAACCTCTTATTAAGACAGATCAGCAGGTATTCTGCCTCCCCATAGAAAACCATTTTTCTTTTGCTTTGCCTATAAGCAAAAAGACAGTTCCTGTAAGAGCTGTCTGCAGTTCAGTGTTATGAAATAACATCAGAGCTGCAGAAAAGGAGATGATGCTGATCTTGGCTTATAAACCCTGACATTCTCTGTCTTTGCAGATAATGTATTTCAAACTGGGCCCCTTATTGCAATGTCCTGTATTGAATTGCTTTTCCTTTATCCCTTGTGAATCTTCATAGTTCATCAAAGAGGGGAATGTGAGAGGATCTAATGAAAGAAAGCAAGTGGCCCTTGGGTTTTTGTTTATTGAAGTGTGATTACATCTGTGTGACTAATGATCCCGTGGTCCTTTTGTCCATTTACCTTGGGGAGCAAAAAGCTGATTACCGAGTATTAAATATATATATTTTTATATGTGGGGTTTTGAAATATCTGCCTTGTTAGGAGAGGGATTTCAAAACACACATTTTTTAGCATTATTTTGCTTAAATTACTCCAAAGAGTGACTTCAGAGATAAAAATGAGTAAAATACTTAAAAAAGCATCAACAAAAGGTGCCAAACTGAGCTGTGGTGAAGTCATGAATTAATTCCAGGTGTAACTTTTGACTCTTGCAGGACCTTTACCCCTCCTGAGTGCCCTGACTGCACTTGGCCCTTTGGGGAACTGGGGTAGCAATTCCTGTCTGGAATTTGCTGAACAATTTGATGAAGTTGTGAACCCCCCATCACAAAGTGTGTAAAAACTTCCCTGCAGTTGCATTTTCTATTGGCTTTTGGGCATTTTAGCTTCATTTTCCTGCTGCACTGTTGAGCAGGAGAAGGTTCCTTGGGAGCTCTGCAGAGCACAGGCTCTGCTTTCTTCCCTTTCTCAGGATGCTCTGCTGTTTTCTGCTCAGACCAACTGCTCCCTCCTCCCCAGAAAGATTTGTCCTTAAAGCATCACCTGAGAATTAACGGGGAAAACAACTTTTGAAGGATGGTTGAAGGGGAAGGAAAGCTGTGAATAAAGAGAGTTCAGAGAAGTGAGACAAGGAGGGCTCTGTGTGTAAATGCGTAAAAATTTTTTCTCCTTTAGGACATGAAAGGGCACATTTCAAACATCATGTCCAGGGTGAGACCTGGAGACGCCGCTTGGATTAAAAATCCTAAAGTTCTGACTCCTTTGCCATCACAAACACTGTGTCCTAACACTGACTTTGCTGCACTTTATTTAAATTGAAAAAGCCAAAAATAATTTTTTTTTTTCCTCCAACCCTTGCAAGCTTGGCAGAAAACCCAACAAAAGCAAACAAAAAAAAAAACCCACCACAAAACCAAAAAAACCACACCAAAACCACAAAGCCACAAACAAAAAGCCCATCCAATGGACTCCTGTAATATGTAGAAACTACTTGGACATTGAAGCCTGGTTGCTGTTCTGTCACTTTATACTAAAATTTGCCAGTAGGGAAGTTTTTCTTCTAATTCCTTATTCAGCAGTCCATTTGAGTTTAAAACTAGATCATATTCTGTGTATTTCTTTATGTCAATTCAGGTGTTTTTATTGCTTTCATTTTCATTTTTTTCATTTTGTTTTCTCAGGCTAATACAGAAATAAACTGTTAAACCCTCAGGCACAGCAATGTCATGTATCAGATTCACAGTTCTCCTCTTTTTTAGCATCAAGTTTAGGAGACTTATGAAATTGCAAAGCATGATTCTTTCTTTATTTTCCAAAGAGCAGGAAAGCAAACCTTCTGTGTCCTTACTGCTCTGATGTTGTGATTAAATCATGCCACAAGGAAAGCAGAAATATCCTCTCCAGGTTTACTCTATGGTGGGGAGTGTCTTTATGGGTAAGAGTCCATTTGTAAGAGGGGGAAAAAAAATAGCATCATTCACTACTCTTGTTCAAATTCAGTTTTCGTTAAGAGTTACAGCCTTCAGACAGAGCCAGCCTGGCTTTTGATGTATAATGCTTTTGCATATTAATAGTAATCTTCCTTTTTGTGCATTATACATGTCCAGCCATCATGTTCAAGTGCAGCTATGCCAGTAGTGACTGTCAGAATTGTTTAGCTGGGATTGTGCAGCACTGCCAGCATTCATTGCACTGGCAGAGAGTTTGGGTTCAGTCAGTTACAGAATGAGAAACCAGTCCTTGGGAGTTCTTTTTTTCTGAAGTGTTTGGTGACTGTTTGGGGAGCAAAAAGTGATTAATGAGCATTAAATATGTATATGTGTGTATATATATATATATGTGTGTGAGTGTATATGTATGTGCATGTGTATATATATATATGTGTATATATATTTATATGGAGTTTCTGCCTGCCTTGTTCAATATTTCAAAGCACACACTTCAGCAGCATTATTATGTTTAAATTACTATGAAGAGCAACTTCAAGGTTGGAAAGGAGTAAAACACACAGAGCAACATCCGCAGTGGAAGGTGCAAAACTCATCTGTGAGCTGTGGTGATGAATTAATTGCAGGTGTAAGTTCTTCCCCCCTCCTGGGTGCCCTGATTGCACTTTGGGGAATGGGGTGGTGTTGCCAGATGGACACAAAAAGATCACACTCACACCATCAGGCTGTGAGACAGGGAAGAAGTTGTTTGTTTTGGGTTTAAATAGGTTTTGGGGTTTGATCAGCAATTGGGCCATGAGGTTGACACCTCTCTGACCCTACTGGTCAAACCAGGAGTCCATCACAGAGAGGAATGTGAAGACAATTCACTTTGTTTATGTTACAATGTGTGAGAAACTCCAGGACAAGAACGTAAACATCAGAAGGCTGAAAAAATCAGAGTGACAGGGTGGCAGTTCCTGCCTGGAGCTCCAGGATGTGGTAACCCCAAATGGAATGGGTGCTGTAAATCCTGTGCTGGATTTCCCTGAGCCCTGACCTCATCCTGTAGTGGGCACAGGAGCCAGGCTGGTGTCCAGGCTCAGGAGGGAGGGATTTGTCCTGCCATGGGTGTGTTTGTGAGCTGGCAGATGGTGGGAGCTCAGAGCAGACCCAGTTTCACCTCTTGCTGTGCCCCAGGGTAAATCTTACCTTCCTCTGCAGCTCCTTTATTCCTCCTGGCGCAGCCTTGGGCACTCCTGGGTGAGGTGACCACATTTAATCCATTTATTTGGAATTAGGTGAGGGGAAACAAGAGTCTCCTTCATGAACATCTGTGTTTTCTGGGAAGCTAAATAGAAACTTGGACCTGGATATAAACTGAAGTCCAAAGCCCATGAAAAGACCTTTGTTGACATCCCAGCCTTTCTCCAAGTTCGTGGAGTTCCAGCAGTCTGGATTTCCGTGGTGAAATATTCTTACCAGTTAGAATATTTAATTCCATAAGTGCAGAAAATGCTGTTCTATTCAAATTCTTTTTGGAGAGAGCCCTTTAATAGCTTTTGAAGAGTCTCCTTGGTTTCTGCTTTATCTTTCAAGCTGGAGAAAGGCTCCTCTTGAAAAGCAGCTCCCTCGTGCTGCAGATACTGTCTAACCTTACAGCTGAATCCTCACCTTCAGACAATTAATGCTTCATTCCAGCCAGACAAATGCTGCCTTTTTCTTCATTAATTAAGCTTACTGCAGGTTTGATGGCATTTGAATGGAGAAATTTTGGCTCGTGGCAATTCTGATTCTCACGTAAATTACCAAGAAGGAATTTCGGAGCGGTTTATCCTGCAATAAAATTTTGTTACTGCAAATGTTACTGAGCATGAAGTGAAGGCTGTACATTTGTACTTCTGCAGTTTCTTCTGCCTGCTGCAGTTTGAAGTGCAGTACAATAGAGCAAGTAATTCCAATATATTTCTTATAAAATGTTATGGGCACTTTGAATAGCAATCCCTACTGGAATTACTTACTGCAATCCACGAGCTAAATATTGATTTAATAGGAACTGTGGTAAATCCCAGTGCCTTAGGACTTCTGTTTGCTGATTTTTTTTTTCTTTTTTTTTTTTTTTTTTTTTTTTTTTTTTGTG
>VWZU01019468.1:237042-304831 GCA_013397095.1 Sterrhoptilus dennistouni
TTTTTTTTTTTTTTTTTTTTTGTGGATAGATCACTGCCTGGTATTTTGTTTATGGCTACTTATTTGCTGTGTGGCTTCAGCCTTTTTTCCCAGACACCTTGGAAGAAATTACTTTTGAAGATTCCCTGATTTCTCTGATTTCCCTTAACATGAAGCCAGCCTGCCTGTGACAAGGAAAGGAGCCACTCCATGGCTGTTTTTTGGGGTTTAGTGTGGCCCAACACTGTCAAAGTTTCTTAAGAAGTGAAGCTCTAGAAGTTGTTGCAAGACCCTTGGCTTCCAATCCTTCCACCCCCTCACTTGAGGAGCTCAGGACACATTGGAGTTAAAAAATCAGATTAAAGATGCTGTGCCTGACAGTTGAAAAACAGGGAAGGTACACTGGGTTGAAATCTAAAGCTGAATAATTTGGCAGATGTTCAGCAAAACAGCAGAACTGAGAAAAAAATGCAGTTTGGATTTGAAAACAAAGCACTTCAGCAGAAACTGTTCTGATTTTTCTTCTTGTTCTTAATGATGATGTTCAAAAATGAATGCTTTAGGTTTTTAATTTTTTGGTGATTTGAAATATGTGGCTGCCAGTGCCTTGGACAAAAGCTGTGTTTGTGCCATAATTAACCTCTCAGTTTTTTGTGTAGTAACAAATGTGTTAATAGTAGCCTTTAGCTCCTGCAATACAGGATGTACATATCAGCAGTGGGATTTCAGGGATCAGTGTTTGTCAGGGATTAGAACACAATTTACACACTGTTTTTTTCAGTAACAAAACAACACAACATTGCAAAGTTATAAAGCTTAACCTCAGCCATATTTACCAAACGTGTGTGAAAACCTAAGCGAATAAAAGCTCATTTATATTCCTGTCTGATTAGCACAATCAGAACTTATTGATGCTAAAACCAGCCAAATTTCCATAACTATAAACAGAATATTAAAGTACAGTTGGCTGGCAGAGCAGGCTGTTTTTCCCCTCCTTGGATGGAATACGGAGTTACGACTTTCTTGATGACTTTTTTTGGGGATCTTTCAAGGAAATCAAAGACATTTCAAAGCCAGGCCTTTGGGGCAGGGGAGCAGAACTTTCTGTAGGCAAGTGTTTGCTGCCTTGGAATAGAAAGCAGATGACAAGTAGGTAAATGTGTTTTTGCTTGGCTGTTCTTTATTTCTGCATTTGGGGGTCAGGAACATTTGTAGAAACTGCTTTATTTGAAGCAGCCACTACAAATATTTGTATATTTTACTCAGTAGATGGGAGCAGAAGACCTTAGTGAAGAAGAGGAGTTACAGAGTGACTTTGTGCAGTGATATAAATGAAGGAATTCCATACTGGATGTTTCCCTGCGGTGTAAAATGAGAGTGACAGAATGGTTTGGGTTGGAAGAGACCTGAAAGATTATTTAGTTCCACCTCCTGTCACAGAGACATGGAATAACAGCACAATGTAAGGAGTTTTGAGGAGACCTGGGTTTGAGTGTGATGGCTGTGAGCTTGTGCAGGTGACCCAAATTTCCATTTAAATTGCCAGGGAAAAGCTTTAATGACACTTTGGAAGTTTTTTTGTGGTCCCAAGGGCCTTGGTGAAAAGAGTCCCAAAGCTGAGACTTGCCACGTTCATCCTAAACACACATCAGGGTTTGTTCCTGTCTCTGCAGTGTCGTTTTGTTAAAACTACCATGAGAGGAGTGAGCATCACTTTTATTCAGCAGAGACAGCAGAGTGTGTCAGGATCCTGTCTGAAATGATCAGGAAATTTTGCATCTCCAGTGCACCCTCACAGGCTGTGCCCCAGTGAGCTGCAGAGTCACACCTTGCACCTGCTTTGCAAAATAATTTGGTGCAACTCGAGGTGCTCTGCAAGCAGCAAGAGGCAGAGGGCTGCAAAGGGAAGTGCAGCATCCCCTTGCCTTTGGCTCTTGTTGTGCAATGAAAATGGTTTAAACCTGAATTAAAAATAGCTCCATTTGCATAGTCAAGGGTAATTTGTGTATTTTTTTTTTTCCTGATTCCTTGTCTGGCTATTTATAACTCTGAAAGTAATAAAGAGAATCCTCAGGTAAGTTTGATGTTTGATTCAGTGGAGGATTCTCCTGTAGCTCAGAGGTGGCACATGAAGATCTCACTGTTGGTAAACAGCTGAATGGCAAATTTTCATATTGGAGATAACAGGTATAGCTTAGGAAGAGATAAAGTGCAAATAAGAATTCCCATTCCAAAGCTGTGCTACATGTCCAGGAAAAGTTTTTAGCTTGATTATTCCAGATTATTTCCAGTCTTTATGTTGCCAGAGATCATCCACTGGAAGAGACTTTATGAATCGGGTGTTTTAAGGGTTTCATCCCATTTCTCTTTTTTTAAGCTTTGCTGTGTGGGGAGCTCATATGGCCCTGGATTTACTGAGTCAGGGCAGCTCTGGGGGTATGGGATGGAAAGAAAAAACATTTTCCCTGCACTTCTCAAAACGAGAAGAAACATTTATCCTGTATCAACAACTTGAAAATAGGACAGATTCATTCCTTGTCAGGATGTTTTGTGCTGGCTGGGCAGCGATTCCAGCCAGCGCTGATAAGAGACAGTGTTTTCTGAGATAAGCTGCTGGCAGTAATGGTGCCTTGACTTTTTGGGGAGAGGGGGGTGTGTGACAGTTCTTTCTGCCTTCAGAGTTTGTAAGAATTGCCTTTGATTGCAGCTGTAGAGAAACCCTAAATCTGAATCTGCTCGCTAGCCTATGTAAAACTTTATTGTAGACCACAGACTGTATAGTTAAAAGTAAGACAATTGCATGGCTGGATCTATGTTTTATACATAATTTATATATAAAATCTGAAGATTCATCTCCAATTTCCCATCTCCATCCGTAGCATTGCTGCAGAGGGGACGTGTTTCAGCTCTTGCCAGAGTTTGCCTGGTGAGTGACAGCAGCGAGCAACACATTGGAAAATATTACTTCTAATTCATTTTTTAAAGTTTTTTAGAATCTGAACGTGAAATACTGTATTCTGCAAAGGGATTCTGACGAGAAAATGAAATTACATGAAAGCATAGAGGAAATGAGGGAGAAAAAGCAGTTGTTTCAGATCATAACCTCATTGGTTGGGGTGACAGTTTCAATTCCATCTGAGTTCTCTCCAGTTCTCATCCTTTTTATGTTGGATTAAGTAACAGTTTTTGTCTTCTTATTCCCATAGCAACCTTATCTCTCTTTTTTTTTTTTTTGATGTAAATCTGCTTGTCTCTTACTATCTTTCAAAGCTTGTGCATGAATAGCTTGTGAAGGAGAGGAGTGTGGCAAGGAGAAAGCAGAGACTTTCTGGCATAGAAAAACAAGGGAAAGAATATTTTGCAGCAAGAAATAGAGAGCTAAAAGATGTTTTTCTTTCCTCCCAAAGCTATTTATTCCATCATTTTCCCCGTGTCGTTTTTTCACCAAGGCTGAAGCTTTAGTGCTGTTTTAGGATGTTGCATGAGCTTAACTCCTCCAAAAAGTTGAGGCCAGCCAAAAATACAGATTTAATGATGTGTAGTGTTATGGTTTCTATAGCTTGGGAAAAATGCCACCACTCTGAGCAAAGATAATCTTGCCTTGCCATGATTTTGCTGCTGATGGAACTTGGAATTTCTCAGGAGAAGGATGAGTTTTGGAGCCCCAGCTTTGTGTCCAGCCCTTCTCCCTGCTGGTCCATACTGGGAGAATCCTGGTGTTTGAATGCTCAGAATCCCAGGGATGAGGCTCCAGAGCACAAATAAAACCTGTTCAGACAAAAGGCTGCACATCCTCAGTGAGGGGCAGCTGCTGGTTGGTTTCAGGCATTAAGTGAAGTTGAAAAATGCAGCTTTGTCTCCCTGCGTCTTTTTCTCATATTAAATACTTCCCTTGGCTGGACTGGCTTAATGTGTGTCTGAAGTGCAAGGGAGACAGTGGACACCAATATGATTTTAGTTTTTTAGATTTTATGCCTAAATTCTGATTTTTCTTTTTTTTCAACAGGAGCCTTTTGAAATGCTGGCTTAATTTCTGTAAAAAATATTTTTAAATAACGAAAAATTTCAGCATTTCTTGCACAGCTCCCCTCACCTGGTAAAGCTCTACAACAAAAATACTTTAATTCTTTTCTGTGTGTGTGCTTGGTTTCTTTGCTTAAGAAAACTAGTGATGTTCCTCAGGATTTTTGCATTGCAGGACTATTCTTAAAACCTCTGAAACGTGGATTATTTTGGGAAAACAGAGCTTATATTCACTGAAAAAATCAAAGCAAGTCCTTGCTAAGGAAAGTATTTCAGCCCTTGATTTGTTTGTCAGAATTACCCTAATGGGGTCTTGTTAGCCCATTTAACATGCTACTGATAATATTAAGATAATGCTTAAAAATGTTTACATTACATTAATACCCCATTAAGGCCCTGATCTAAAGCCCATTGAAGTTAATAGGAACGTTCAGTAGGAATTGAACGCTTTGATCTTTCAACTGTAGTTTTTTTGCAAGTTTAAAAAAAAATCAAACATGAAAATTGTTGCAGTCAACAGAAACACGACTGTGCTGTGACCTACCCCACCCTTCATGGCTCATAAAGCTGTTGGGCAAACTGAAATAAAGATTTAGAATATCCATTTGGAACGTGTTTTTACAGCACCGAGCTGCGATGTAGGAAAAAAAGGGTGTTGCTAAAAGGCTTTTGATGAGAACTTGAAATAAGGAGAAGCTTGGCTTGGGTGGCTGAGAGGGTTTGACTTCATCATTTAGTAGATGGAGGGGTTTTGTTGTGGGGTTTTTTGTTTGGATTTGGGGGTCTTGTGGCTTTTTGTTTGGGGGTTTTTTTGTTTGTTTGGGTTTTTTGGAGCGTTTTTTTCTTCCATGGTCTGTCTCCTAGAGATAAAGTTCTGATTTTCATTTTTGCATTTTTATGTGAACTGGGCAAATTATTATTGGGGTTTTTGGTGGTTTTGTGGGTTTTTTTGTTGGTTTTTTTTTTTTTTTTTTTTGAGATGTCGAGCGCCCTGGCATGGTTTTAGTCAACATTATTGTATGGAAGGTGTTCAATAACACAGAGCAGATGTCCTTTTCTTTTGAGGTCACCTGAAGACGTGTAGAGGGGAATTCAGGGATGTGGTTTAGTGGGATAAGGCAGTGCTGGGGAATGGTTGGACCCCAGGATCTTGGAGGTCTTTCCCAACCTAAATGATGCTGTCATCCTATAACATCCTGTGTTTTGTGGAGTACAGGATCACTCTGACATCCAGTGCATTTATAAGACATGCACAGTAAAGTTTGACTGAATTAACCCCTGGCTGCAGCCCAATAAATGTGGACAGGTTGCAAAAATCAAATTCAGTGCCTTCACTGGGTATCACTTTACTTCAAATATACTTTTTCAGAGCTCCAGTTTGCTGCCAACCTGCGTATTTTGCTTTCTGATGTTCATTGCAAAGCAAAGCAGGCGTCTCAAAACTGAGGCAATGGAAGTTAGAGAGCTGCTCCTATTACACTGCATTGCTTGTGTCTTTATTCTTGTATTGATTATGTATTTATGTCTTGTTCCTCATCCAGTGTGGCACTGAGTAGTTACAGAGAGCACAGGCTGAGGCTTGTGGGGAGTCTCATTTAATAACCAAGGAAATTCTCTGTGCTTATGAGAAGAGATGCAGTACCTGATTTTATTTTCCTGTTACTGCCGCTCTCAGCCCTGTGCAGCGAGACGTCTTCTCTCTTTTTTTTTTTAATGAAACTGTGTTTTTTCAGCCCATGACTTTTTATTAAATTGCAGTTAATGATATATTTGTGAGGATTACATCACCCTGCGAGGAGCAGTTTGGCTGAGGCTGGGGGATCAGTCTGCACATGGAACATCTGTCATAGAACCATTCTGCTCGGATCCCAGCAAAAAAGATTTGAGGTCCCCCTGTGTTTTGGGGGGGTTTTCTCCTTATGTGCGTGTCTCAATCTATTCAACTGTCCTCAGCAACACTGGAATTGTATTTATTTCTATAATCAGAGTAGCAGAACTCAGCTATTTCTCAGGAGTTGCTTTTTTTTTTTTCCCACGCCTGCAGCCTCTGTTGTTGAATTTATTAATCTATGCTGTTGCTTTGCTCAGGTGTAATCCCTTGTTCAGCCACATTTATTCATCCACTGAAGGATGTGCACATTGGTCCATCATGGCATATTAAAGGTTTGCCTCCTCCTGCCACAGCTGTCATCTCTTTGACCCCTCAGTAAACTAACAGTCTTCCACATAATTTTGCTTTCATTCAAGTGTAATGCCATTACTGTGGAGGCAGACAGAATGCAATTCTCTAAAGATCTTGTCTCATTCCCTTCTCTTCCAGGGAGGTTAATGTGCTCAGATGATCCCTGCGTTTTCTTCTTGCTCTCTTGCTGCAAGAAAAAAAAAAAAAAAAAAATAGAGTGTTCCTGGATAATCTGTTTGGACTGGCTTTTGGGGGATGGAGCAGACTGGGAAGATGAACTCACCAGCTGGGTAGAAGCCTCTCTTCACCACTTGTGCTTCAAATGCCTTCATTTGTTCCCTTAGCACTTTATATTTCTACAGCTTTTTACAGAAATGTTAACACAGATGTGTTCCTGAAACGGAAGTAACTGAGTCAAAACCTCTTTACCCCAAACAAGCTAAGCCAGGTTTAAATATTAATGATGCTGGGAATCGCTTCAGTCTGAAGTTGAAAGCCGTGTTTTGTCCACAGCCATTTGTCACTTACAAGTGGTGAATTCCAGAAAACCATCCCAGAAAACCCTCAGCCTGCAGGGAATGTCTGCAGTGTCGTGGCCACAGTGATCCCTGATTTTGGGAATTCCAGCTGGGAGAGGATGGTCTGCCATGAGCTTGGGGACATCAATTCCAGCCCCAGCAGGAATCCTGTCCCTGTGTGCAGGATCCCTGGATGAACTTACTGTCATTGTCACATCTAATGACTTGGAATTGCATTGATTGCCCCTACTGTACACACTGCTGTTTTACCCGCTAATTAAGTTAAAAAATCAAATGAGGCAGTGAGTTGTTGGGTATAGGGGCTGGTTCTGCTCTGCCACGGCTTCTCCTCTGCTGGCTGAACTCGAGTGTGATTTGCCAGAGGCTTCCCTGGGTTTGTGATATGATGCTTTTGGTTTTTAATAATCTGATATTAATAGTGGTATTTTGTGTTTCCTTATCTGTTGTTAACACTCCTTTGCATTCAGCTGCTTTGGAGCCTCTGGTTTCTTACTACATGTCTCTTCCTGATTTTATTTCAGATTCTTTTCAGAAGAATTTTTATGGTGCTTTGGTTAGCAAAATGTACCATTTTTCTCCTTAGTGTTTTGTAACTTCAGCTCTTAATAACACATGCTGCTCTTAGTTACTCTCTCATTTTTTTGTGTATCTCTTTTTTGCTTCCATTTAAAAGTCACTTTAGCATCTCCTTTAAGCCAACTGCGTCTTATCCATCCCTTATTTTTCTCCTGTCTTTCCTGATGGGGATTCAGTGGAATTACTGTCTTATTTCTTCAAGAAACCTTATTGCCTCATAATAAATCCTTCTTTAGTGAAGAAAAAAAAAAATAAAATCAACTTGTCTTGTGATGGCAAGTCTGAGCTTTGTATCTAAACTTGTGGGACCTTAACATCCTTCCAGGCTCTGGTGTTTAGTGACTCCATGGCAAGGGTAGAATTGGTTTCTCACATCTCAGTGTCTTGGGGGGCTGGGAAAGGGCTGCTCTTGGTGCCTTGGGAAGGCTGAGCTGGAACAGAGACTGGACAGAGCTGGAGAATAAAGTAGAGATTTATTCAAAGGCCTCCAGGATCCACCTTGGGCAGGACAAGAGCCTGGCCAGGGCTACACCCAAGGTGGACCCAAAATGGTCACAAAATGGACAAACAGTCACCAGGTCTCACACTTTGATAAGTTTTGGTTCATTTGCACCTTGGGGTTGAATTGTCCAATTGCAGCTCCAGGCTGTGAGGTCCCATCCTTCTTGTCCCTCCCTCCAGCCCATCCTTGTTTGTGCTTTTGGGGCTGAGAGTTGTCCTTGGTGTGCAGCAGGAAAAGGATTTGTTTTGTGTCCCTACTCTGTGAAAAGAGCTTACTAGCACTTAATATGAGGCGCAGAACTACATCCCTGAGCAGCAGAGAATCTGCAGATATGAAAGCTCAAGCTTTAAGGCATCACTGTGGTCCCAGCTGAAGGCAGACACATGGGCACAGTGAGGTCCTGGGGTGCCCCACATTGATCTGTTCCTGTAGAAGGTGACCGAGCAGGTCAAGGCTCTGAGTCCTCACCACAAAACCTTTGTGTGATGAATTTGATTTATTCCGAGTCACGCTTGCAAGGGTCTCCTGCTCTTCCTGCAGACACTGCAGGTCCCAGTTCAGTCTGAGCCAGGCCAAATGCAGTTTTGTCATCTGTTTGCCCCTTTGTTTAATTGTGTAACGATTATCGTTGCTGCCTCCATAAAGCAGAACATGGGATTTGTTATCTGCGTGGGGATTACTCTGATTGGGTTTTCAACGTGTCTCTGTTGCATCTGGGTCAGAGCAATGATTAATATTGAAAGGGAGGTTTTGTAACCAGGCTGAAAAGGCTGCTGTGATTTTGAGAGAGGCTCTGAGGGGGCAGAAGTGGATGTGTGGCAGAGCAAGTGGAGTTTGGGCTTTGATTCCAGGCAGGTGGAATTTGTCCCCCTCCTTGGGCTGATCAGCCTGGGCTTGTCCCTGGCAGGAGGAGCAGTGCTCTGCTGGGATGGCAGGGAGTGGAGAAAAGCTGTGCCAGGGGTTACTCCTGTCTCCCTCTGATGAGAGATCAGAGCTGTGGGATGTCTGTGCTGCTCTCACAGCCATCACAGCACATGACAGCTTTTACTGTGTGACCATTGTGTTAGCCCCTTCCCTGCTCTGCAGCCACTGACCTGGGGCTGTCATTCTGACTTCAGTTTGTCTGGCTGCAGCCTTTGGGCTCTGTCCTGCCTCAGAAATACCACCAGGATCAAGTGCTTTGACCTTGTGATGGGCAGGGGAGCAGGAACATCCTGCAAAGAGCCGCTCTGGGTGTCTCCTGGAGTTCTCACCGCACACCAAGGAGCCTTTGCTGCCTGCTGGGAGCTGCTGATGGGAAGTACAAGCCTGACAAAGTTGCTTACACAGCTCCAGCTCAGTAAAACAGCAACCACAGGCCCAGCTCTGCGTTTTGGAGCAGCTACAGGTGGTCACTGCTCCTCTGGTGTCCCCAAACATCCCACCAGGAGCACAGAGCTGGTACCCAGCCAGAGCTCGATGCCTGCTGCAGCTCAACAACTTCACACCTTCCACTGAGCACTCAGGCTCTTGAAAACTAATTAAACACACTCAGCAGCACTTAAGAGGTTTGCAGGTAAGACAGGGAAGTGGCTGTTTGAATAGCAGGAGGCTCTGGTGTGAGCATCAGTGAAATCACACTGATGGGGCTTTTGGTTTGTTCCTCTGCCAATATTTGTGGTCTTAGGCAACCTTAATTCTGGTATTTTTTGCCTTCAAATAGCTGAGTTTGCAGCCTCAGTGTTTTCTTTTAATTTTATTACGGACTAGAGAGCAATAGGTTTGGGTAGTGCTGAATTAGGTTATGCAGTGGTTTTCTGCTTTTCATTAAATAATTAATTAGCAGCTCGTGCTTGTGCACAGGTTGGAGATGTGACTTCACTGGGAAGCTTCACCATTTGGCTTTCACCTTCAGCACTGAGGAAATGATTCTACCTCATGGACTCTTCCATGGTCTGTCTCCTAGAGATAAAGTTTTAATTTTCATTTTTGCATTTTTACGTGAACCAAGCAAATTATTATTGTTTTGAACCTCTCTGCTGTCCACATCACAGTAACACGGGGTTTCTTTCCATTTTTCTGCCTTATCTGCCACAGAAAATACCTGTTTGCTTGTCAGCTGCAAATGACATCAGGGTAAGAAATGCCTTTCCCTGCATTCCCTGAAGTCTGTAAGGAAATCACTCCAGACCTTCAGCTTTAGCCACTTTTTGCTGCTGTGAAGGAAGTGAACAAAATCTCTTCTGGTTTGCTTTGATGTGCTCCTGAACATCCATTAAGGTATACAACTCCAGTGTTGCTGTAAGGTGCTGGGATAGAAATAGATCATTTTTCTTATCTCTGCTGTCCTTCTGAGCCTGTTAATCTAAAAGTAGTCTAATCCCAGCAAGATTTATAGTCAGGAATGTTTGCAGCAATTTCCCAGAAATCTGTTTTGTGCTGTGGTGACACCTTGGTGCTCACTGAGATCCTGCAGGCCTTGGAGTGGAGCGCAGGGAAGAGCAGCACATCATATGATTCAGAAATGGAAGGTTTGAACTTCATGGGAGCAATTAATGTCGCTGCCAAGTGCTGTATTCAGGATACTGACTCTGAGCTGCTGCGTTTGTCAAACGTGGAAATTCGCCCACCTCTTCCTTCAAATGGTGGTGTGAATGGTTAATACAGTGAAATAACTGTTCTCTCTCTGCATGAACCAGGCAAATGTGCTCTGAAAACGTCTTACTTTTATTGCTGCCTCTTCTTCATCTTCAGGAACAGAATTAAAAGTTTTAATTTCTCCTAAATTCCTCTGCAAATATTATTTTTGTTACAGTATGAAACTATCCTTGCCACCCTATCCTCTCTACAGCTTGCTTCAAGTGGGTTATTGAATTCAGTTATGGAGGAAGAGAGAAGAGAAGAGAAGAGAAGAGAAGAGAAGAGAAGAGAAGAGAAGAGAAGAGAAGAGAAGAGAAGAGAAGAGAAGAGAAGAGAAGAGAAGAGAAGTTTCTCCAGGTTCCCTTGTATTTCTTTCATTAAAGATTTAAGGCATAACGTACCTGAGGTTGAGAACCACTAAACAGGAGAATTATTAAAATAAATATAAAAAAATACAAGTCTGTTAGTGTTTAACCTATCCAGTTGAAAATACTGAACAGCAGCTGGGACTGGAAATAAAACCCAGCTGATTTTGGAACAGAAAATGGCCCAGGTGATTCTGGCAGGGTAAATAATGAGTTAAGGTTGGATCTCTTACTGTTGGCACATTATTTCACTGTTGTGGCTGAGGGATGGGGAGGTGATTTGTTTTAAAGCAAAACATTTCATATTATTTTGCTCAGCCCAGGTAAAGCCACACGTTTGGATGAGAACACACTTGTGAATGTTGGATTTTTCTGCTGACTCCCAGTTTGGTGGTTTGGAGGTGTGGAAAGCAGCTGGGGTGGGACATCTGTGGGCAGGACACTTCTCCATCTGCTGGGTCTGTCCTTTGTCACTGTCACATCTGTCCTGGCCCAGGTGGCCCCAGTCAAAGGTGGGATCTATTCCTGGTGCTCCACACATTGTGAGGGCAGGAAATGACAGATCCTGGTTATCCAGATCCCAGGAATCCTTTCTGGTGAGGAAATATTTGGTAATACTTGGGGCAGAATCTCTCCATTTATGGAAACGTGACATCTCTGCAAACATAAAGGACTGAAGTCTCTGGCAGGAAAAAAAAAATAAATAAAATCCCACTATCATCAGCATGTTCCCTGTGCTTTAAAACTGAGCTGTGGTAGGATGGTTTTCATTGATTTATTTATTGAGGAAAGGCTTTTTGGGAGCACTGCTGCATATTTAATAAATAAACAAACCTTCAGATAATTAGAGCTAGATCTGGCAGGGCTTTAGCCATCTGTTTAACTATTAAAATGTGAATAGCCTGGTGTTCTTCAGCACTAAACCTGCTTTGTGGTTACGAGGGCTGGTGCTTAGTAGGGTGTCAGGATGTTCTTAGGGCTTGTTTTGGGAAAGTGTTTGAGGGGAAAAAAATCTGTGTTGCATCTGAGAAGTCGACTGTAGGATAATTTCCTTGGGCAAACATTCTTGCCTCCTGAGATATTCCTCAAATTGCCTGAATTGCTTTGTTCAGTGCCGTGTTTGCCTGGAGTTGAGTGGTAATTCCCAGATAATAGGAATTTATGAAAGGCATATTTTTGGAAATACCTATTGGAGAACATTTTTCTTTCAAAACATGCATTTCCCTAGTAACGCTGTGAGGGTTTGCTTTGGGTTTTTTCCAGTTCTTGCAGTTCTCTCTTATTTTTTTTGTCAATGCAAAGCATGTTTAAAAAATAATACTCCCTGCTTATCGGATGTTGACTCAACTTTTATGCTATTAATATTCTTTTACTGCATTTTTTTTTAAATCTCTGCAGTCTCTGGTCCCTTCCTGCAGTTCCACAGAGCCCACAAATCACCTCATCCCTCTCTCTGTCCATTTTTCCCCCTCATTATTGCAAACTCTTCCATCTCTTCCCATGGTGGCATCTCCTGTTCACCACACTCTGATACACCTGTGCCAATTCATTTTTTTAGCTTTTTTTGTGTTCCTATAACACAGACTTTTGGATTATTCTCCTTTAATTGGTGTAAGAGCATTTAATTTTCTCCTGTTTCATACTTTCCTGCACCTTGAGCTGATTCAAGGGAAGGGAAAGAGTTTCAAAGATTTGTAAGGTTGTTTTTTTGCTGTTGGTTGGTTGTTCACAGCACCTGGCTCCAGCCTCCTGTTCATCCCAGCAGGACTCACCTGTGTAAGAAATTCAGCATTTTTTGGGTCGGAAACAACCTGCAGGGCCCATTCTGCACTGAGCTTTGCTGCAGTTTATTGGCAATATTTCTGTGGATGCACGAACCCTCAGGTGGGCTCTGCTGGTGGGGCTGGTGTGAGCAGAGATGGGGGCAATGTTTCCAAACTCAGGAGTTGTCTGAGGAGCATTCGGGGTGTAAAAGGAGCCTTAAAGGGTTGGGAAGTTGTTTTTTGCTTGCCCTGCAGTGGAGCTTTCAGGGTGTCGCCCTAAATTTTCTTGGGTTTTGAGTCTTTGAATCCCTGCAGTGAAAATTCTCACGCAACTTAATGTAAATGATGTGTATTTTTAGAACTTATCTGTCTGTTTGCATATTTCTTGTCTGAGAGAAGAAATGTGATTGATGGTAACCTTCACCAGTGAGGTCAAAGAAGTGGCAACCTGTGGCAGCCAATCCTTTGCCCTCGGACCAAAGTGTATATATAAAATGAAGTCGAAAACATAAAAATAAAACTTTCCTACTTAATTTTCTAGCACCTGCCTCATTCCTTGTGTGTTCCTTCAGTTTTGGGTGCCTGTCTAAAGAAATACAAAATTGATGACCACAGAAATGCCCTGGTATAGCCAGTTTTGGGGTATAGGGTAGTGGGGAAGGGGATTTGTTCATGCAACAAATATCCTGGTGGAAATTAATTATGTAAAATGTACTTTCAGTTTTGGGTGCCTGTGTAAAGAAATAGGAGATTCATGACCACAGAAATGCCCTGGCATAGCAAATTTTGGGGTATAGGGTGGTGAGGAGGAGAGTTTGTTCATGTACCAAATATCCTGGTGGAAATTAATTATGTAAAATGTACTTTCAGTTTTGGGTGCCTGTGTAAAGAAATAGGAGATTCATGACCACAGAAATGCCTTGGTATAGCAAATCTTGGGATATATGATAGTAGGGAGAGAGTTTGTTCATGTACCAAATATCCTGGTGGAAATTAATTATGTAAAATGTACTTTCAGTTTTGGGTGCCTGTGTAAAGAAATAGGAGATTCATGACCACAGAAATGCCCTGGTGTAGCAAATTTTGGGGTATAGAGTGTTGGGGAAGAGTGTTTGTCCATGCACACAGGTGAGTTAGGGCTTGGTGGTGAAGTTTGTTTGCTTTTGTTGTTGTTTGTGTTTCTTTTGTTGTTTTGTTGTTTTTTTTTTTCTTTTTAAAGAAACAAATTGGCGTTAGTGTGTTTTCTCCAGCAGTTCTCATTACCAACACAGCTATTACAACGTGCTGAGGCTGTTATTTGCCCTCAAGAGCTGAGAGAGTGGAATTTCCGATCTTCTTAATAATGCGACTTTTTACCAGGGCGAGTGGGCTGTGAATTAGTGCTTCATTATGGGCTGACATCAAACAGAGTCCTCACTTCAGAATTACCCACTCAAGAAAACAGCTTAGGTTTGGTTGTCTGACTCATTCAGGCACTTGAACATCCTACCAATGCAGAATTATACCTAAAGTACATTTAACAAGTTCTGCTCCTTTGGAAAACACTGGGTCTGATGCAGCAATACAATAAATACTTTCATGGCTATTAAGGGACAATTATGTTTGTAGAGCTCAAATCCTTGTTCTGCAGTTTTCAAAACGGGGTGGAATTGCTAATAAACAAGTGTTGACAATAAAGAGCAATTGATACGAGCGTGGTGAGATGCTTGGGTGATGCTGGACTTGGAGCTGGAAACCTGAATTTAAAAAAAAAAAATAAAAAAAAATTGGAAAACTGAATCCTGTTCCTCTCACAGTGGATATGTTCTGTGTATGACTTTAAAAAAAATAATAATAAATAGGATTTGGTGTAAGTTCTAACAGTGCCTGCAAATCTTACAAAGTTCCTGTGTACAGAATTGGTGTCTGGGGGTGAAATATCACACAGGTTTCTTGACAAAATACAGCATAACTCAGCCCTGGCACACGCCAGCAGTTGTGCGTGTGGAGCAGCTTTGTCATCAGAAATGCTCTGAATTTTTCATGGCAGGATTGCTCTGTGTCTTTTCAAAGTGTGGCTGTGGTGTTTGATGTGATCTTGCCCCATTCCTCTGCTTCCCTTCTTGGTTACAGAAACCAGGAACATCTGGGAGTGTGGTCAGCCAGCTCTGCAGATGAGTTCTGATTTATTCTTTTATAGAAATGTCCCTGTTTTCAGTCTCACTGACCTTACAGAGATGCTCCAGGTCGTGTTTCCCCCCCACCATGAATCCACAAATCCATGTCTTTTAATTGTCCTGAGTATCACTGGAGTGTTCAAATGCAGCTGTTACGGGTTTGATACTCACATTACTGTCACTCCACATGTTGGAATTTTTCTCAGCAACTTTGGGTCTCAGTGCTTGAGACTGAAAACTTGACTTGTCAAACAGAGGGAGAGAACCCAGTGGAATATGCAATTTTCACATCCTTTTGTATGGGCAGGAACTCGTTTTGTTGTTCAAAGACTTCTCAACAAAGCTGAATTGCAGATTTTTTTTTTTCCATTTTATTGCAATGGCATGTGGATTTCGGTTGATACAACTTTATGGACTGGGTGCTTAAGCAGTGAGGCAAATACGTGTATTATTAGCAAGGGGAAGGAGGAGAAAATGCTGTTTCAGGAGTCAGAAAGCCTCAGTTTGCTAATTTTAAACTTCCTTCTATATGGCAAACTATAAACGGGCAATAAAAGCATTTAATTCGCGAATTACAGTTCTAGCTTGGTTTTTATGTTGGATTTCTTTTTTCCCTTGTCGTCAAGATTTTTGTAACATTTTTCCCAAAATATTGTCAGTGGCAGGATTAGAGCCTTTGCCTGGTAGGGTTAAGTAATTAACTTGTTAATTTTGTCCATGAATAGTTGCATTTCAGATGAAAGGAGATTAGAAGTGAGGTCTAATAAATGCAAGGAAGAAGTGAAAAGATTAAGGCAAGAGCAACTAATGAAAGCACTTCAAAATGACAAGTTTGAGAGAGTTTTAAAAATCTGCTGGTGAATAAACCAGCCTTTAGTCCAGCAGATAAAATGCAGAAATACTTCAGGTGTTTCTGGCTTTTTCTTTCACTGAACGGGGGAAATTGTCATCCCATGGGCGTTGAAAAGTGAGTCCTGTTGTGACTCACCGCTCCTCAAAACCATCTTCTGTCCTGATCTCTGCTCTTTGCTTCCAGTTTTATCTACTGAGACATTTCAGCGGGAAAAGAGCCTCAGATTTCAGGGATACAATTCAATCTGTAATAATAAACAAGCTTTGCCATTATTAGTCCACCTTTTAAGGCGTTTTATTTACCCTGGGGACATTAAGTCCCTTCCCAATGAGTTCATGTAATAATAAGTTTTGTTAGAAGACACAGCTCTGCTCCCTCGTGTGCTACTGTGCTTGGAATAGTGGCTTTATTAAAAAAAAAAAAAACAAAACAAAAACCTAACAAAGAAGCTCAAGGTAAAAAACAATCACTCTTGATGTACTTCCAAACATGCCTGGGTTTGACCTTCAGTCCTTTGAATCTGCTGCAGCAACACCTGAAAATCAGAGCAGCCTTGTGTTGAGGAGCAGCCAGAGCTCTCCAAGGTCAGAGGTTGGGACTTCACTGTGGGATGCTAATAAAGATCCCTGCTCCTGGTTTGCATGTTGATTTTTCATGATGCTCAAAGCTGTGCCAGACAAGAGAAATACAGGAGTTTGTAGAGAAATAAAGTGTGATGGTGTTTTGGCAGCTGTGTGGTGAGTCTGGTGGTTGAGCTGCTCTGGGAGGTGGATGAGGGGCTTCCTGCTAGTTCATGGGAAATGATTCTTTTATTGTAGCATGGCTCATGTTCTGCATTTTTGGATGGATTGTGTTGCTTCTTGTTCCCCCAAAAGCTCTTTTTCTGGGACAACAGTCTTCACCTGCAATCAGTGATGAATAATTCCAATTTTACAGCATTGGTGGGTCCTCTCTGGGTACCTCTGGGATGATTTGCCTTCCCAATCCTCCAGCATGTCCCACATCCCTTCCCAAGGTGCTCCCAGCCCAATCCCACCCTGCCCATGGGGTTTGTTGGACAACACAAAGAAAGGAGGATTCTGAAGGGCTGCAGTTGCAATAAACAAACACAAGGGCTTAAAAACTCATTTCAGGTATGGAAATGGTATTATTTAAGATTTAAGACTTGTGGTGGTTGTGATGTAAGAAGGCAAAATGTGGTCTAAATTAATTTTACATGCAAAGTGATAATTTTTGGGGTGTGATTCATCCTGAAACAGAGCAGTGTGTGTTCAGTGTGTGTTCTCTGTCAGCTCCTGGTTTTTCTTTCCATTGCTCTGGGGAATGGTGTTGGGGCAGCTAATGAATGTATCATGTTACGGGGGAAGGACCTGAAATAATAATTTAAAGCTGTGCTGGTTTGATCCCTGAGTGAAATCAGTTTGGCTGGGCTTGTGTGTGACTTCTACATCACGTCCAGCAAAAGGATCTGAGTTTATTCTGAGCATACACCTGCGTGGAGATTCACTTGGAAAGCTGAGCACAGCCCTTCTGAGAAACATCCCTGAGAACCTCATGTGCACTGACAAAGGATTGTACAACACTCTCCTACTGCAGCGTTTTTTAAAGGCAGCATTGAGATTCTAATGGCTCTTATTCAGTGTTCTCACTGTGACAGCTGTTGCTTTGCAGTAATAAAAAACACTATATTTTGGGGAAATTGCTACTGTTGGTCAACTCACTGCTCCTATTATGCTTGGTTGTAAAGACAGCCTTATTTAAAGACTGTTAGTTTAGTATCCTATACAAGGTTATAAACAGATTTTTTTTTGTAATTTTTTTTTTAAATTGCCTGCTTTTCTGTTATGGAAAAATACATGGTTTATTTATGAAGATGCATTTGTTAGTGTGAGACTTTGATTTTGGTGTGTATTACATGTTGTATTTAGCTTAGTTTAAGGGTATAATGAGGCCCAGCTTTCTCGGGTCTTGACTCACCAGACAGAGGGAAAGCCAATCTAAATTTATGATAAATATTTACATTTATGGAAACTGAAGCGTTTACTTTCCCCACCCCAAGAAATGCTGGACAACGCTCTGTGTGATTTTTGGGGTGTCCTGTGCAAGGCCAGGAGATGGACTCAATAATCCTTGCGGATCCTTTCCACCTCAGGGCATCCTGTGGTCCTTACACAGTTTAAAATAATCCCAGAGAGCTCAGGCCAGGCAGAGCAGAGCCCTGGGTCAGCACAGCCACGTGCAAAGCTCTGGCTTGGCCATGCTCCAGGGGATTCTCCTGCAGGAATGTGGTCCAGGAGGTTCCTTTCTCTTGGGAAAGATCCATATCTGTTTTCTGAAGAGCTGTTATTAATGTGATTTTACATTGGACACAGGAGCTTAGCAGGATCTCAATGCCGAGTTCATCATTGTCTTCATTTCCAAAAAAACAGCGGCTTAAGGACCTGGTTTTAGGCCATTGGCTCCTTTTTGGTTATCAAAGCCAGGGACAAGGACAAAATTAGCCACAGGATCTGTTCAACTACCTCTGTGCAGATTATTCCTTTCAGCCCTAATTCTGCCAACATCCTTCGTGCCGAGCGTTTCCTTCTGCAACTGCCCTGAATCTGCTGGATTTAGTCAGCCCAGGAGTTGTGAGGTCAGGATCTCGGGGTGTCACTCTCCTGTCTGTTGGTGTTCCTGATGTCCTGCTCTCTGTTGTTTCCCTGGCAGATGTGGAGAGCTCCAGGACGAAGATGAGGAGCGCGGTGTCGGTGCGCGAGGGCCAGGGGGTCGTGCTGCTCTGCGGGACCCCGCCCCGGGCTGGAGGTAAGGGGGGACCCTCGGGGCTGGGAAACATCCCTGGGAATGCTAAACAACAGAATTACAGCAAAATAGGAGTTCTGGAGTAAATGCAAGGAGAGAGAAACCAAAAACGAGGAGGGAGGGAGGTATTTAATAGGATTTACTTTTATCTTGAAATGCCTTTGCGGTTCCTGGTAATTTCTGTGCACTTAATGTGTCTGATTTTTATGGGATTTCCTGTAATTAATGGAGTATCTTCTGGAGTTGCATTCTGCCCAATTTCACAATTGCTGAGCCTCCATGAATCCAGTTTTCCCTGCGAGCAGAGAATTGCAGAGAGGAGATGGTTGTCATTAACCGTGCTGGTGCAGCCGTGGTTTTGTGCCTGAGATGTTTTGATTTTCTGAGATCCTTTTCCCAAAGAATTTTCTGTAAACAAGAGAAATGTTTTTGTAAACTGTACTTTGTTTTCATTCGTTTTCCTAGGAGGGACTTCTTGATGTCCCTCTAGACTAACCAATGTGAGTGAAGAGGTTTGTCTATGTTTCACCAATCAAATTAGTCTGTGTAGAATAGTATAAAAGAAAGACACGTCCCAAAATAATGGACTCATTTTCAGCCTTCTGAGGTCAGAATCTGTGTTGCTGTAGTGTAAAACAGTGTCACCTGTGTTCTTGCAATCAAGACATTCTGTGGTGGGCAGGGATGATGCTGTGTAATTGAAACCACTGCTGCACTGAGGGGGTGAGAAAAGTGGATTCTTGGTGGACCAAAAGTTGAAAGTACATTTCATCCCTCACTCTGCACCTTCAGTCTTTGGCTAATTGCTATTGAGCCTCCAGTAATATCTGAGAGGAATTGGTTTTATTGTTTTTAATTGATACAGAGTGTCGTTATTGAAGGGCTGGGATGTTAAACATTGGATTTGATTGCAAAGACAAGGTAATAGAAGCTAGACATTATATTCAATAATATAGGTGTTGGGGCCTCATAAATTTGGCAGAGTCCAAGCAGACACAGCCATAAAGTGGCAATTTTACAACTGTCTGAGCTTGCAGAATTTTTTCCCCTCTAAACTGATACATACCCTTAAATCATCTTTATAGCCTTGCAACAGCTTTGTCTTTCAGCAGCTGAGAAAACGGGTCATTCTCCCAGCTATCTGTAAGAATTAGAATGATTAAATTTTCCTTCTAGACGCAATCCAAAGTCTGAACTGCCCCAGCTGCTGTTACAGCTGTGTCCTTGTGTGTGGGTTTGCACCCAGAGGTGATGGCCAAGCTGAGACAACTCTGCCTGACTCTGGCAAGGTTTAAGTTTGAGGTGTGGAACAGGAGGTGATGCCAGACATGCTCATGGTGCTGAGAACTGGGGTTGGAAGAGGTGAGAACTCCTCTTGCAGTCAGCAGATGGGAGATGATTGACACCCCCACACTAATTGTGGTATTCGTGCAAAAAAACAGAGCTGAGCTCTCCCAGAGTTACCAAATGGGGTAGAGAACTGCTACCAGAATTTTTTCAGACCCTTGAATCTGTCTGAGAGATGGAGGATTAACTGCTAAAGTGTTCAGGAGATGTGGAGCAAGGTGGAAAAAAAAATCCTCCCTGAAATGAAGCTGTACCGAGGTGACATCAACCACACAGTGCCCCTGACAGGGGGATGGAGGGCAGGAAGTCTGGGATAAAACATCCAGCCAGGAAGCAGAAGTGGTTTGTTAGGAAGAGCAAGGATGGTTTAGGACCAGCTGACCTGGCCTGAGGGATGTTCAGCCCTTTCCAGATCGGTGAGCTGACTTTTATTTTTTACTTTGAGTCTGTATTTATTGCGCTGAGCTATCAAATAATTCCAGACACCACTAATTCTAAAAACCTTCTCCACCAGCCTGTTTCCTCTCCCCCTGTAGCCCCCAAAATACTCTGCTTTTGTTTTCTGGCGTGTTGTGCAGTTTCTGAGAGCTTGCTAAACTTAATTGCACTTATTTCTTGCATTCTCTGTAAAGAGTTTGCAAGAAGAGACTTGATTAAATAGTGATTATTCCTCCATGTACAGCATCCCAGTTACAATAGAAACCAACGTTCATCCCCAAAGAAATGCCAGTTCGTAGTGTGGAAAAAGAAAATTGCTTCCCTTCTACAATTCATCATATTTTTCTCCTTGCTTATCTGAGGCACAGATATTTACATCAGTCATACGAAAGTTCCTTTTCAGCGGGGAGGAAATTATTCCTGCAGTTAGCAGTGGTTTTGTCCTTTTGAGTGTGCAGTTCCAGCTCCACTGGGGTGTGGACCTCCAGCATTAAACCAACAATGAAACTCCATTTACGAGTCACAAACCGCTCCAATACTTTCTTTAGAGTTACCACATTTCCCCTTCCTGGAAGTTAAATCAAATTCCCATTTTTAGCAGTCTTGTTTGGGATTTACTGAGTGGGGAAGATTTGGTAAATGACTGGTTTGAGTGTGAAAATTTTCCCTCCCCAAATATTTTTCTGATCCAGGCTGGTTTTATGTTAAATACTCTGAGCTGTATCATAATTGAGCAGTGATGTTTGGATAATTAAGATGTTCATCTGTCATCATTCTGCGTGGCCATACTTCTTGATCTTTGAATTCTGTTGAAGGGAACCTGTTAAAATACCCTATTTTTTGCCACCAAAAAATCAGTAAATCACCTCACCCACATCCTCGACATCAAAAATGGATTTGTGTAGCTCTCCTGCTACTTTTCCAGTTGTTACATCCTTTAAATTGCACTGAAATCTTTACAGCTATTTTGACTTTTTCCTGTGTTATGTCTTTAGTGGTTTTAAAGGGCTGTCAATCCAACAAACATCTCAATATCCCAAACTTAATGTTGGACGCAGTTAATGTGCAGCTGGTTAAAAAACATTTGTGTGATGCTAATTTCTGCCCCTTCTGCCAAGAATGGGAAAAGCTAGACATATGGAGATCTAAAAATGATTTTTCTCTGCTATTGATTTTGTTCCAGAATTGGTATCTAACGAGTGACAAAGCCCTCAGTAAAGCAAATCTGAGTTCCTGCAGGGTTTTACCTCCTGTTACTACTCTACTGTATTGTGATCGTTGTGTGGCTTTTTCTTCAGCTGTTATTTCTGTTTCTGTGTATTGTGATTTATATTTGTTTAGTACAGTCAGTTTTCCTAACGTGACGTTGATTTTGGATTTTTGAGGTATTTCTGCTCTTCGGGAGAGGAGGAAATGATGATTTTTAATGGTAGAAGTGAGGATTTGCTCGATGGTTATTTGAACATTTCAGCAAATTTTAGTTTGTCTGGAAAAACTAAAATTAGTTTTATATTGGTGTGCTGCATTATTCCCATGGGGAATGTGACCATAATCCAGGAGAACTTAAATAAATAATAATTTTGTGGAGAATTTTTCTTTCCAAGCTGTTGCTTGGAAATTCTGCTTTCTTCCTAATTAGCCTTGTGTGCTCTGTGTTCCTATTTCATGCAGTATGGCATGAAGGGATGTTCCTACATGGATAAAGCAGCAAAGATTTGTCCTCCCTCTTCATATAACTCCTTGATAAATGTAGATTTAATCCATAAATGAGGCTGGATATGAAGGACAGGGATCAATTCAGCTCACGGCATGTTGTGGCAGAGCTGTGACATGTTGGTAGGAAATAATATTAGATCATGGAAAAATAGATCCCAATTTATTGCTCAGTGTTTGCTGTGACAAATCCTTCACTGAATAATGTCATGTCTGTTCCAAACGAGTGTTTAGACTTGCAAATTTTTTGTTCGTGTCTCTTGTGGTGCCATTTGGAGACCTGCAAGTTCCAGCAGGGCTCTGCTTCATGAATAACATGGCATGGAAGGAGTCTCAGATGCCAGAAATATTTGGATGCTCTGATGGTTTCTCTCCTGCAACTCCTGAATAGCAACGTGCTGTTTTTCAGGGAACTATAAGTTGAATTAATTTTACATATTTGGCTTTGGAAATGTTTTATACCTTCAGAGCAAAGTCAGACAGGTGGAAGTCCAGAATATGATTTCTTCCCTGCTGCACATCAGTGTTTTCTGGGAAGGTTTGGGTTGGAAGAGACCTGAAGAGATCTGATTCCACCTTCCAAAATCCCCATGTCCAACCTTGGACACTTCCAGGGATCCAGGGGCAGCCACAGCTGCTCTGGGAATTCCATCTCAGGGTCTCCCCACTCTCATGAGGAACAATCCCTGCCCAATATCCCATCTAAACTCCCCTCTCACCATCCTGGTTTTGCACCTTTGCTTCCTGCTTCCCTTGCAGGTTGTGGATGACCCAAGTCTGGGCTTCAGCCATAAATCACACTTGCAGAGCTTCTTGCACAAAAAAATATTTTAGGGAGAGCAAGTGCCTTGAATATTGTAAGAGCATTGGCCTTACAAATGGCTCCACAGTGTTCCTGTGCTCTTTCAATCTGCCAAGGAAGAATGGCATTTTTATTTAAAAACGTATTTTTCCAATAGTCCTGCTGGTGTCATCATCATCATCTGCACAAATTTCAGCTGACAGTTTGAAATCAAATGGTACCTGAGAGACACTTCTGTTTGTCCATGTGAGGGGGAATAATACATGTTCACAGCTGGATCTTCCAATGATTTCTGTCTGCCAGAGCATTATTTTCATCACCAGCACCAAACCAACACTCTGCTCTGCACTTTGTCAAATTCAGTCTTCCTGAGGCACATTTTTTCTTTTGATAAACCCGTGCTCCAGGCTGAAATTAATGTATCTTATTTATATATTTGTGCACCATTCTTAGTTGCTTTATAATGCATGTTTTTAAGCTGACACAGAGGTGGATGAGCGACCTAAGGAGTTTTTTAGCAGTTTTTTAACCCAAAATCTTACAGAACTCTTTAACTCCATGTTCCATTGTGGGAAGAATGGGGAGGTGGAAAGAAAAAGGGAGAAGTAGATTAGGAAGAACCAAATTTCAAGAAAAAAATTCAGGTTTGAACCTTTTCAGTTACCCAGTCCCAAATATCTCAGTTGTGCCTTGGGGAAGAGAGGAGGAAAGTGGAGACAATAACTGCATTTGGCTCTCCAGCAAGTTTATTTTTATCTCTAAATTGTGACTGTGGGGGGTTTGTCCTCCGGCTCTTCATTATCTTCTCGACTCAAATATTTGGGTTTTTCTTTGGAAACAGGGTAATTGATTAGGAAGAGGCAAGAAGGAGGTGGCTGCAGTCCCAGCACACAGTCCCAGCTGATCCCAGCAGTCAGAACAAGAATGCTGAAAGGAATTTTTTGCTTTTCACAAGGGTTTTATCAAGTACCTTCTCCTAAAAGAGTGCAAGAGTACCAAATGAAAGTGTCACTAATTACTGCTTCCACATATAAATATTGGTGCTTTGCTTTGAAAGTTGACTCCTGGGTATTTCCATTAGCTTCCCTTGGTTTATGCCCCTAATATTTAACATTCACAAGAAATCAGATTTATTTTAGTTCGGCAATAAACTAAACTATCGCCTTTTTTATCCACAAAATTATTATAGGCAGGAAGCAATTTAAAATACTTCCAGCTACTGGAAAAAAAGCACAACAGAGTTCTGGAAACGCTCTCAGCAATTAAATGTAAAGTTCTGGGGAGGTGATTAAGAGAACAATTTGTCACTTGAAATGGATATGGCTAATGGGGATGTATTTACATATTGCTTCCTCAAGCACTTTCTGACTTTTCTGCCTGTTTCCAGAGTGGGAGCAGTGTGTGCTGAGAGCCAGGGCTCTGGGAATGACACAGCCAGTCTGGAACAATTAGTGCAGAAAAGTGATGAAGAGAGACCAATCCGTCTCCTGCACAGCTCCAGGGGAAGGGAAATGGGTTGGTTTTTATTTTTTTTTTTTTTTTAATTCAGCACTGGAACCTAAGTGCAGCAGAGCTGTTCTGTCAGGCTCTCATTAACATCTGGGCTTCCCTGGGAGCTGGCAGGGCTGTTTGAACCTGGCAGCTGAGGAGCACTTTGGGATGGAAAAGGAAAAGGCGTGTTCAGGCTCCTGGCTAATGGTGCCTGTCCAGCAGAAAGGGCCGTGTGCTGAGCCCTTCTCCAGGGAATGTGCTCTCTGCACTTGGGCTCACCAGGAGCTGGTGTTAATAAAGAAATCAGCTGCCAGTCTGGAACAGCTGTTTCCCAAGGAGGAGCTGAGAAATGTTGGTGCTTTAATTACGATGGTGAGTGTTGCTCGTGACGCTGCTTTGACTGATGCAGAAAAGGTCCAGGAATTATTAAAAGTGTAGGGAACAAGGGACTTTTAGTGGGTGTTTGATGTCCCTGAGCACAGGTGATCTCTTGGGAACTTCTGTGGCTGTGCTCGAGGCTGGGGGACAGCAGAAAAAAAAAAAAGTACAGTTTAGTATTTTTGAAGAATTAAATCTGTTTTTACGTCGAACTAAAGCTCATTCCAGAATCGAAAAAACAAGTGGACTCTTACCTTGTTTCATTTAAAAATGAAAATCAGCTTTTAGCCCCAAGTAGGAACCTTGCAACTCCAGCTGAAACATTTCAATATCCTCATTAAATGAGGAGATTGGAATTGCAGGATATTGTGTGTGTGTGGTGTCTCAGTGCTCTCATTGTTCTGGGCTGTTCCAAACACACAAGTTGCATGCCTGATTACCTGCACAGCAGGCTGAAAATTGATCTGGTATATTTTAGCTATAAAATAACTCACCTTCTATGCCAAAACAATTAATGTTATACATTAGTCTCAAACCAGAGTGCTGCCATTATACTCTGGAATAAAACTAATTTCTGGGGATACGTTCTTCACTTTTTGTAGCTGGACTTGCATTCCCATCACACAGTTTACATTTTGCATTAAAAAAATACAGCCAAAAGAGTTCCTGTGCAGAGTTCAGGTGAAATTTCAGTGTTTAGGAAAATTCTGCAGCTGTTTGAAGCAGATCTCACTGTCTCGTGTCACTCCTGGAGGCCACGGTTCAAGGCCTGCTCTAGAGGTTTTGTAATTGTCATTATTTTTGTGCAGAGAACATGAACAAAAAGTAAACGAGCAACCCAGATTGTTCTGTGAAGTGTGACTGCAGCTAAAGACTTTTTCATTATCAGTGACAGAGCTACTTGAATGCCATCAGCCCAGGATCCCCTTTGGAAATGCACTCTGAGCATTAGTTTGGTTTGTTTTTCCCAGCTGGAGACATCTAGGCTAGTTTTTAATTAGTGGGCATTGAATGTGTTGCAAGAATAGCCCCTAAACCCTTGAAATAGTGCACAATTTTTAATTTTTAATTAATTTTTAGGCTCGTTTTTAATTATTGGGCATTGCATTTGTTCAAGAATAGCCCCTAAACCTTTGAAATTGTTCACAATTGATCTCCAACAATATTCCAAACTGGTTTTTCATTGCCAAAATGCTGCCATTTCTGACAGTGGCACCTCGTGGCATTTTAAGCTCCAGTTTACACATATGTGATGGGAGCACAAAAACACCTTGTCCTACGCCTCCAGTGCAGGAGGTTTTTTATTTGGAAAGCAACCTTTAACGTTTGCCAGAAGAAACGAGGGAGATGTCACTTGTTTTATGGCACAGAGAGAAAATCACCAAGAGCAGCTGCCTAGTGGTGGGGAGCATGGGGTGCTCAAGGTGGTGAACTAAGCGCAGAAAAATTGACCCAAGTGAGAAAGGAAAAGTATTAAGGAGAAGTTTAAAGTAATTGACGTAAAATAAAATAAATTATACCCCTGGGAGTATAATCACATTCCAGTATCCCAATCCCACAGCAGTGTAATCCAAGGATTTGCCTGAGGACAGTTTGCACCCAAGAGCGTCCTCTGAGACCTTAATGCATTTTTTACCTCATTAATTAATTTCCTGTTTTTAAGTGATTTGTTTGCACTGTCGCAGGGGTTCCTGTGCACTCAGCCAGAGTACAGCAGTGCTGATAAATTGACATTTTTGTGGGTGGTTGTCCCACAAAACCCAACCTGAGTGCTCAGTGTGGGTGATTGTGGGGAGCATGGGGTGCTCAAGGTGGTGGAATAAGAGCAGGAAAATTGACCCAAGTGAGAAGAGGAAAAGTGTTAAGGAGAAGTTTGGAGTGATTGAAATAAAATCAAACAAATGATAGCCCTGGGAGAACTCACATTCCAGTATCCCAATCCCACAGCAGTGCAATCCAGGGATTTCCCTGCAGGGAGCTGAGGGCAGTTTGCACCCAAGAGCGTCCTCTGGGACCTTAATGTACTTTTACCTCATTAATTAATTTCCTGATTTTAAATAATTTTTTTCCACTATCCAAGCCAGAATACAGCAGTGCTGATAAATGGACTTTTGTGGGTGGTTGTCCCACAAAACCCAACCTGAGTGCTCAGGGTGAGCTCTGGGAGCTCCTCCCTCCTCAGTGAGTGATGCTCACCCACAAACAATAGATTTTGTTCCCTTTTCTGCCATTTCATCACACTTAGACCTGAAAGGGGGCCAAATGATGAACTAATTGCTTTCTGCTTTAATTAGAGAGTCTGTTATTATCCTCTCAAAATCAGTGTTACTTTTGCTTTTTTTTTTAACCTGAGGTAGATCATTCAAAAATCGCTGTTTGCTGCAGATTCCTATCTTTTTAATTGCAGTTTCTGCCAGTGCTAAATTCTTGAATTATTGTTCAGTCAGCTCCATGCTCCCCAAAAATCAAGAATTTTCATTTCTTACCATCTTTATTTCTGGAAACACCCACTTAGCTAATTCATATCCAGTCAGTTTGGAACATTTTAAATCTGTTTCAGAAGATTGTTCACATCATTCACTTCTGGCTATTTTAGAAGTCTCAATTAGGTGTGAATTATGGGGCTGGCAGGTAAATATTGAGCAGGTGCAAAGCAGTGATGTCCCAGAAGACAAGGAGTAAGAGCTGACATTACCTATGCAAATAGTGGATAAATGAACTTTATGAATTATCCTTCTCCTTTTGATCATAGGTCTGTGTGCCTTTTTTTTTGTCCCCCCTAAACTTCGGCTTTTTCAACTTCCTGAATTTAATTAATTACAGTTTGGGATTTCCACCACTGCTGTTGTCACTTTAAATTCTGTTTACAAGAGGTAAAATCACCCTGGTTCTGTAAATGATAGTCTTTCAGTCTCACTTAAATGTGTCATTACTTTAAATTCTATATTTCTAAAATTCTTTAAGTATAATTTAAAGCCATATTTTCACAAAGATGTGCATAAACTTAAGGCTTGACTTTGAACATAGTTAAAAACCAATAAATATGTGGATTTTACCCCATTATATTCCTTTAGCAACAGTAATTTGGGGGTTTTTAAGGTCCATAAATTGCAGGAAATGACCCTGGCAAACCTCAAAGGCCTTGGTGATTTAATTGTTGAAATTCATAAAGAATTCAGGTTTAAAAATGACAGGTAAATTTATAAGCGTTTTTTTAATTGAGCACTTAGGTGCACAAAAAGGAACAGTGTGAACATGCTGAGTGTGTTGGAGACTGCAGAGTAAATAATAATCAAATAATGCAAAATAAAGAGAAGCCGCCAAGTAAGATGTAGTAAACAAATAAAAATTGAGTAATAACTGTAATTTCCAATACCTCATCCATGTGTGGTCACCAAATAAGGGAAAAAATGCATTGGAAAGCAAAGGCTTCGAACTCAGAGGAAGCCCAGGAGAGACATATTACTCCCATTTATAACAGAAAATCAACTGAAAACTTATAATTGACAGAAAGGGAGTGAGTTTGTGTCCCTGGAGGTGCCCCAAGATCAGCAACAGGCAAATGGTGTAAACATAATAAATCACACACAAGTTGTTTAATATGATTTTTTTTCCCTGGGGTTTTATTTATTTATTTATTTATTTTGTAAAATAAGAATGCAATTTTTTCAAGGACAATAAATATAAAATGAGGTGGTGGTGGGGCATGGGGATAGAAATGCCCCAGCCTTTTTTTAAGAGAGTCAGTGAAAATATGTGTTGAATGGGGAATTAGGTTTCCTGGAGTGTTTTTTCATAATTCCAATTAAACTGGGATCCACTTTGCATGGCTGTCATAATCCCAGTGACTGATTTCAGTGGGTTTACTCTTGGCTTAACCCAATATCAAAGGAATGAAATGAAACTGCTGCTTTTCCTGCTGCATCTCCAGATCTCTCACACTGCTCTGGACATCTTTTTTTTTTTCTTTTTATTTTCTCCTGTTTTTAAAGCCTGAAATATTTGGAGCAAGGAGACACAAGTGGTTCACCAAATACCAGAACCAGTCAAGCCTGGTGTCACTCACTGCTGCCTTGTTGGTGTGGAGCTGAAAATGGGATTTTTTTGGTCCCTGACTTGGTGTCCCTCAACCCTGTGATCACTCAGCTCTTCAGTAGAAAGAGTTTTCCTCTATTTGCTGCCTTTCCCATTTAGAAGGACCACCCATTCCTTGCTCCCTAAGACCACGTAGTCCCCTCCAAACTCCTCAGTTATACACTCTTTTTTCTTTTTTTTTTTCNTTTTTTCCTTTTTTTTTTTTTTTTTTTTTTTTTTGGAAATAATTTAATGCTTCCCACTTCACTCATTCCCCCTATCTTTTCCTGACAAATCCTTGCTGCCTTCCTCTGCATAAATGAATTGCACCTCTGGAGTTCTGGAGGAGGGAATTTTGCTGAGATCTACCGTTGCTCCTGAGGAGATGCTGCAGGTCCACAGGGATGATGGTTTCTCAGCTCTTTTTCCTCCTTATGGTGCTGGGTTTGACCATGAATATTTCTAAATATGACAAAAGTTTTAACTCCTGAGCCCGTTAATGGTTGGCACAAGCTGCTGCTGCAAAATTATCACAAATGGGAGAGGTTTAAATATTGATGGAAGAAAATGAAATGCAGTTTAATGATCAGCCCCTCCATTTGATGCCTTTTTTTTTTTTTGCATTAGGCAGCCCTTAAATATCTTAATAATTTCATTTATCGAGTGGGGTTTTTCACCTGCAGAGTTTTACCTCGTGTTGAATTGTCCTTTTGGCTTTGGCAGCCTGGGGGAGGCATTGAGGGTTCGGGATGTGTCAAATTCTCATTCCATGGTGCACCCAAATTTGTGCACCTTGAAATTAAACCTGTGCAGGAAAGGGCTGATTTCCATTTCGTGGGGGCAGTGCCAACGCTGCAGACACAGCAACGCCAGGAGAGGTCAATCAAGCTGTAATCATTGCTAATTAGCACTTCCAGAAGCTGTAATCTTTGTGGGTGGAAAAAAAAAAAATATATCCCTTGCCTGGAATGCCATTAAAAATTTATTTTCCTTTTGATCCTGTAGGAAATGAAGGAGACAAACACGTGGCCTCGCACAGGAAGGGGATTTTGCCAATTAAAATTGGGCACACAAAGCTCAGAAAAGTGAACAGATTCAGTGGATTTTTTGCCAAATCTCTTAGTTTATCTTTTGGCATGTGGGGTTTATTTTTTTTTCCTTTCAAATAATCATAATGAATGGTAGAGGAGGCTACTTTGTCACGTCATACAGGAATGATTTTAATGGAGTTTTTATGGATTTTTATGTGGAAAAAAAAATAGTTCTGCTGTATGATGAGCCCCACTGGGAATTGAGGCCTTTTCTGCCATTCTTCTCACGTGGATACTCCTGTCCTGTCTCTACCTGCCAAGCATCTGGCTGAGGAGTTAAGTAGCTACTGAATGAATAATCTTCCCATTTTAGCAAAGTTTGCTCTCATTTTTGCTGTCTTCTCCCATTTCCTTGAATATTAAATTAAAAAAAAAAAAAAAAAAAAAAAAAAAGGAGATTTAAACAAACCCCCTGACATCCTGGATTTCTTCTGCCTTTTTTTTTTTTCCTTCTGCTGGAGGAGATGGGGATAAAAAAAGCAGGTGGAGATTTGCTCTTTTCTGGGTTCTGGGTACTAGTTGCTAGTACTTTTAAAAGTGTGTACTTGTGCTTTTTAAAATGTGTTTTTCTCAGTCACTGGCTGTGTTTGTTACACACTAAAGCACTGTAAATAATGAAAATTATTTACAATAAATAATTTACTGTAAATAAGGTGATGCTGTTTTACTCCACAAAGACACAGACTCCAACTTCAGAAGGCTGAAAATGACTCCTTTATTTTTGGGATGTGTCTCCCTTTTATACTTTTTTACACAGACCAATTTGATTGGTGACACAAAGACAAACCTCTTCACTCACATTGGTCAGAGCAGAGGGACAGCAAGAAAAAGCCTCTCCTAGGGAAAAGAATGTAAACAATTTGCAGTTAGAAAAGCATTTCTCTTGTTTACAGAAAATTGTTTGAGAAAATAATTTCAGAAAACCAGAACATCTCAGGCACGAACCAAGGCTACAATAAGGCAGTCAAATACAGTAGGGAGTAAGAAAAAAAGGGAAAAAAAAAAGTGGAAAAAATCCAGTCAAACATCTTGACTTGTGTTGTTTTTTTTTATCCCCACCCAGACTTGTCCTTTGCCTGGATCTTCAACGAGTACCCGTCCTTTGTGCAGGAGGACAGCCGGCGCTTCGTGTCCCAGGAGACGGGACACCTGTACATCGCCAAGGTGGAGCCCTCAGACGTGGGCAACTACAGCTGTGTGGTGACCACCAAGGCCACCAAGAGCCCCGTGCTGGGCTCCCCCACGCCCCTGGTGCTGCGCACGGACGGTACGGCCACACCCCTGCTGCCTGCAGGTTTATCTTCCATGTGTTTCAGGTTCTGTGGTGCCCAGGGCTGCAGCTCTGAGCTCACAGTCAGTGTCACTCAGCTCTGCACACAGCAGGGACACAAAACAAATCCTTTTCCTGCTGCACACCAAGGACAACTTTCAGCCCCAAAAGCACAAACAAGGCTGGGCTGGAGGGAGGGACAAGAAGGATGGGACCTCACAGCCTGGAGCTGGAATTGGACAATTCAACCCCAAGGTGCAAATGGACCAAAACTTATCAAAGTGTGAGACCTGGTGACTGTTTGTCCATTTTGTGACCATTTTGGGTCCACCTTGGGTGTAGCCCTGGCCGGGCTCTTGTCTGCCCAAGGTGGATCCTGGAGGCCTTTTAATAAATCTCTACTTTATTTCCAGCTCTGTCCAGTCTCTGTTCCAGCTCAGCCTTCCCAAGGCATCACCACAATCAGGGAATCACCAGGAATCCAGGATAATTCCCAGCGCCTCTCAGAGCTTTTGGCTATTGCTCCATGCTAAAAGGCTTCTGATGAGGGCTTAAAATAAGGAGAAGCTTGGCTGGGTGGCTGAAAGAATTTGGCTTCATCATTTAGTAGATGTAGGGTTTGGTTTGAGGTTTTTTGGTTTGGTTTTTTTGGTTTTTGTTTTTTTTTTTAGGGGGGGTTAGGGAGGTTGTTTGGGTGTTGTTGTTGTTTTTGGGGTTTTTAAGATGTAGAGTGCCCTGACATGGCTTTAGACAACATTATCTTATTGAAGATGTTCAATAACGTAGAGCAGATGTCCTTTTCTTTTGAGGTCACCTGGAAGATGTGTAGAGGGGGATTTAGGGATGTGGTTTAGTGGGACTTGGCAGTGCTGGGGAATGTTTTGACCCCAGGATCTTGAGTATCTTGGGGGTCTTTCCCAACCTAAATGATGCTGTCACAAATTGTCGTGTGCTGTCCCAACACTGGCTGCTTTCTGCAGAGATAAACTCTGTTACACCCTAACTCTGTCCATGATCTCTCTGTGCTTCCCTTTCTGAGTAGATCGTAGAAATAAACTTGATTTTGAATTGCAAGACAGAGAAAGAAAACCCTTTAAAAATCACCTTGGAAAATTGACCTTCTCCATTGTCTCCCCCAGGTGTGATGGGAGAATACGAGCCCAAAATAGAAGTTCAGTTCCCTGAGACTCTCGCTGCAGCCAAAGGCTCCACTGTGAAGCTGGAGTGCTTTGCACTAGGAAAGTAAGTTTTCATCCTCACTGAGAATTGAAGCATCTTGGGGTTCAAATTCACAAGGGGTGTGGGGTTCTGGCACTTGTTCTTGTGTTCTTGTTGTTCTTGTTCTTCTCCTGCCTTGAAATCAGAGGGCAAAGACTCCTGGAGTGTATTTGGATTTTGTTTGGAATTAAGATGTGTATGTTGGCAGCACAGGAATTTACATTTAATTTCAAATTCACTTAAGTAGACTTAGTGTGGCTTTGCATATGGCCTTTGAACTAAGTCTCTCTTCTCCGTGCAAGGAAATGGTGCTGAAGTCTGTGGGAATGTTGTCTGAATTTTCCCCTTAAATGTACTTGATGCTTTCATAATATTGTTCTTTCTTTACAGCCAAAATAAAGATTGAAATGCATTTCTCCTCTGAATGATGCTTCACTCACAGCTGATCCCTCTTCTCTTTCACAGATGATCTGAGAATGCATTTATGGTTCTGGGGATGTATTTACTCACCAGTGTGGGGTTTGTCAGGTGTGCCCTTATCAAATTGATAACTTGATCACACACTATTGCTTTGCCTCCCCAGCCAGGGGAGGGAAAGTTTGCAAATCAGAGAATAAAAAAAGGCTCCTAGAGGATGGAAATTCCAAAAGATTTGCCTGGATTCTTCCTCCACTGGTAAATCTCACCCGTCCTCAGGGGAGGCCAGTGCTGATTTACAAGAAACTTTGCAATTATTGGGCATTCCTGACAAATTTGGTACCAGGAATGCAGCGTAGGAATCAGGAGTGAATGCAAATCAGGTGCCAGAGTGTCTGACCATCTGTCATGTACAGTGTGGTTGCAGCTTTTAACACAGCCTGTAAGTCACTGCTGAATTTAGTTTGCTTTAAGTATCTCATTATGACAATCAGGGACTTCAAGCAAAACTGTTTAAAATCTCATTACTCTCTCTTTAGCCCTGTGCCTCAGATTAACTGGAGAAGAACTGACGGGCTGCCATTTCCAAGTAAAATAAAGCTGAGGAAATCCAATGGCATGATTGAAATCCCTAATTTCCAGCAGGAGGATGCAGGGCTCTACGAGTGTATTACTGAAAACTCCAGAGGCAAAAACATTGCAAGAGGACGTCTCACTTACTATGGTAGGAAACCTCAGTTCTGCCTCCCTTCCACTTTTTTTTACTCATGAAACACAGGCTGCTCTGGGGTGCCCTGGAATTTCCACTTTCTGCAGTTCCATCAGGCATTTGGGCTTAAAAACCCATGACATTTTAAGTGCTCCCAGAAAATGAGAACTTGTGCAGCAGTTTCTTGCTAAGATCTCTAGGAAATGGCTTAAAAGCTCACAAGGATTGCTGAGAGTGGAGCAGAGTGTGCTTGTGCTTGTTTTCTTTTTTTTTTTCCCTGTGATGGAAAGACTTTTTTTTTAAAAGAACATTTCTTCTTGGTCCATTGGTGAAACCTTCAGTTTTCAGTCAATTGGATTTATTTGGGGGATCATTTAGGCCTCCCGTTTATGGGAAGTACAAATTTTGTCTTGCTTTGTGAAAAGATTACTGGTGGCTATTCTCAATCCTGTGCTTTCAAAACAGCCAATTTTATTTTAAAATGAGTAAATAAATGGGAGGATATAATCCAGTATAGGAAATGAAATAATATGAAATTTTATAGCTGGAAAAAAGGCAGTCTCTTGTGCTTTTAAGGCTATAGAGTGAAATGAGTATCAGCAAAGCACACTGGTGGTGGTGTAAAGCAAGAGTGATTTGCAACAACGTGGTAATTGACAATTTTTGTTAAAGCCAGATCTCAGCAAATATAATTTTCTTTACTTCAATGGCAATTTAAACAGTGCTTCTGACTCTGCCTTGGAATGTTTCCCTCATGGAGGAATATTTGAGCAAAGAGATGGGTTTTTAGTGGGATAAAGGCTCAGAGCACAGCTCCTCTGCAACTGGGAGCAAATTCTTTGCTGCCTCTCTGTGGGGCAGTAGGTAGAAGACACAGATTTTGGTCCATGAAGATTTTAGTTTAAAGTAGATTTTATAAGGAGGAAGGAAAAGAGATTTCTCTCCTTGCCAGCTTCCAAATTAATCTTTGCACTGAATGAACTCCCCGTCGTTGGGAATGTTCAAGGTCAGGTTGGACAGGGGGCTTGAGGCAACACAGATTTTCCATGCACTGATTGTAATTAAGAGAATTTTTTGAGAAATCTTATGATTTAGAAAGGGCAGTAAATCCAAGCTTCACCTGCCAGTGTCCTCTGCCATTCCAAACTTGGCACCGTGCATTTGGATTTATTAAATGACCTTATTTGCTGCTTGAAAGTTCCAGAGTTGTGGTTTGGACATCGTTTTGGCTCAACATTCCTGTGGCAGTGTTAAATCAGGGCAGTTGTGAGATATATCAGTGTAAATTACGTATAAAATAGAGTAGATTTGTTCATCAGTCCTGGTAATCCCAGCAGTGGCCATTCCTGGGGAACCTGCCCTAATGCCTTGGGAAGGCTGAGCTGGAACAGAGACTGGACAGAGACTGGACAGAGCTGGAGAATAAAGTAGAGATTTATTGAAAGGCCTTTATGACCCACCCTGGGCAGGACAAGAGCCTGGCCAGGGCTGCACCCAAGGTGGACCCAAAATGGTCACAAAATGGACAAACAGTCACCAGGTCTCACACTTTGATAACTTTTGGTCCATTTGCACCTTGGGGTTGAATTACCCAATTCCAGCTTCAGCTTATGAAGTCCCATCCTTCTTGTTTTTTCTCTTCACCCCACCCTTGTTTGTGCTTTTGGGCCTGAAAACTTGTCCCAGTTGTCCTTCCTCTTCATCAGGAGAAGGATTTGTTTTGTGTCCCTGCTGTGTGCAGAGCTGAGTGACACTGACTGTGAGCTCAGAGCTGCAGCCCTGGGCACCACAGAACCTGAAATACATGAGAGATAAAACTCAAGGCATGAGCTCTGCTGCCCAAATTCTTCTTTGCTCATTAAAAGACCACAGAGCTGAAATAAAGGATGTTGCTAATGAACAAAAGCAACCCAGCTGCAGCCCTGTAACAATTGAATCAGAGTGAACGTTTTCATTGCAGATCTAGACAGGGATTTGAACCCTCAGATGGAGTTCATGTTCCAGTAGGAATGGCTGCCCATGGTAAGAGTCATCCCTGATGTGGATGTTTATCTTAAAAAGAATAATGAGAGCTGTAATGGCAGTAATGGCACTCCAACTGTTTCATTTCATTTGTTCTGCTTCATGGAACCCATTCTGCAGAATTAAATAGATTTAAGTAATCTTTCTTATTTTGGTACTTGCTTTGTTGTTGCAGTTAGAATTCCAACAAGGCTGGGTTCAAGATAAGAGCATTTAACTATTTTTGATAATTGGAAGTTTTGTTGCTAAAGATAATATCTTCTGATGGATTGCCACCTCATCTGGTGCCAAAGCCCAGAAATCTGTCTGGTGAGGAAATCTAACCACATCCCACTCAGCCTTCCAATAAAAGATCATTATTTAAAGAAGTTATTCTAAAAGCAGATGAGGATTTGGGGGAAATTAATGCCATGAACAGAAGACATAGATTAAAAAATTACCCATCTGCCAGAAAGCAGCAATGTTGTCAAAAAACCACAAATCTGGTGTTTTTAGGGAATGGTGGCTGCTCTTAAAACAACTTTACTGGTAGAAGTTTAAGGCCTGTCTGCTTATCAAACACAGAAAAATATAAACATTACTAATGTACAAATGTCTTTTTATTTCAATGGTGACAACATTGATTTTCCTCTTGGCAGAACAAAGCACGTTCCTGCCTGACCCAAAAACACCAGTGTGAGAAGGATTGGGGTTGACATTTTGCAAGTCCTCGTAGTGAAATAATGTGAGAAAGAAATTTTGAGGATGAAAAAGTATTGATAAAAATCTTTCATGTACTGGAAAAATAGCTTTTCCTTTCTTTGCAAACTTTAAGGATTCTTTGTACGCGTAACATAAAGCTGGTCCTAAACAAAAGCTTGAAACATTCCTTGCTCTGCCATGAGGAGAAACACTCCTATTCTGATTTGTTTCATGAGCTGAAACTGGAAAGTTTAAAATCTGGATATCAGCTTTTCCAGCGCATAAATAGTTTGGTCAAAGCTTTACTTTTTCATCCAGTAATGAATTACAGCCTTGAAGCCACAAAGCCCTTGAACACGGGCTTGACTTTACTCCTGTCCATAGAATTCCTGTAAATCTGTCACAGCTGTAACTCTCCTGAAAATTTTCTCCTGAAAAATAAAGAAATGAGTCTGTTTTATATTATCATTATGGTGTGTTTTAAATATAGCTCTCAAGCCATAGTTGGCGTTGATAATTAAAATAGACACTCTAAACCAGATAGTCTGGGTTCATTACAATACTCACAGACTATTAATCTTCCTTTTTTTCTCCTGAAGGATTTTATCAAGAAAAGCCTGACATCGAATGTTCAGGGGGGTTTTTTTGTCCTTTTTACAGTTCCAACATTTGTTAAATGCCAGTTTTCTACTCAAGGGAGTACAGATTGTGCTAAAAATAGGACAAGATTATCCAACTTTGACTGAATGTGGAACCTGAATATATAAATAATTTGCTTTTCCTTTATTAGCATGTTCATTTGTCGTCGCTTTTAGCTTCCCATAAAGAGATAAAAGGAAAAAAAAAAAAAATAAAGAATCCACGGTGATGTTTCATGGCAGAGAAAAATGAGAGGAGATGAAACAATTACATTTTTGTGTTGTAGGACGCAATTAAACATGAAGTGCGGTAAAGATACATAAAGCAATTAATTTAAAGTATAATTGAAGGAAATATATTCTTAATTAGCCCATGCTGATAGACCAGAAGTCCTGCTTTGGCAGTACCAAGGTAAAATGTTTGACAGGGAGAAAAAAACTCTGCTTTTCTCCTGTTGCTCTGCAAAATTCTGGGCCGTGATAACAAAGGCAAAATCCCCCAGGAATTAATAGAATCTACTTTTTTTTTTTAGTGTATTAAAAAATACTGGTATATTTTGTTGGGTTTTTGGGGTTGTTTTTTTTTTTGTTTGTTTGTTTGTGAGTTTGGGGTTTTTTTTGTGAGGGGTTCGTTTGGTTTGTTTTTGTTGTTTTGTTGTTTTTTTTAATAATCTACCAACAAAATTAAACTGAAACTGTGTTATTTGTGTATGTGGAAGAATATCTCTGTTTAAAGGTTTTATCTGAGAGCTTCACTCTGTCTTGTGCATGGAAATGTCTTGAAAACATCAACAACAAAGCTGCAAATGCCTAAATAATATCAATGAGTTGCTGAGTTTGGTTAACCTGGAATTTAATTGTTATTTCTGCCTGATAATACAATTTTCTTGCTGTCCAGACAAACAGTTTGTCCTTTTACATACTAAAGCTTTTCCCAGTGGTTTGGAGTTACCTGTTGCTTGAGGGTGTTGTTATTTTCGAATGGGAGCCCAAAAATGGACATTTTCAGGGATGTATCAGCTGTTTGAGCAGAACAAAAGCGATTCATGCTCGAAGTCCCTTGGAGTTTGGAGATGAAATGAGGGTTCATCCCCTGCAGGCATCAGTGTGAGTGTCAGACTTTGAGACAGGCTGCCTGGAAAACTGCAGGATGCACTTTTGGGGTGTTTTTTTCCTCCCTGTTTGCTCCACAGCTGCTTCCTCTTGTGCCCTGGGAAGTTCTTTCTGCTCTGATTTCGAACACACCCCAAAGGTATTTGAGAGATCTCCAGCCCGGGTGGAAATGTCAGTGTTAGAAGGAAATATCTTGTGTGAATCCTTGTTCTGGAGGAGTTTCCCAGAGGTTTTGGCTCCCAGGAGAGCACAGAACTCCCTGGAAGAGTCATGGCCCTGAAGTTCTGCCTTCCCTTTGCTCTGTTCCCCTGGCTTAGAGAATTAAAAACAGATTTTTGGTTGGCTTCTCTCGCTCTGAAGGAAATAATACGTAAAAATGTGTGTTTTGATGCACTGTGTGTGGTTAGCCTGCAAATAATCTACAAATCCCTCTTCTTCAGCTCTTCTTCAGCCATTGCTTCCCTGCAGTTGGTCTTCCTTCAAATCAACCCCCAGAAAGCCACAAAGGATTTTATAAAATCTGGAAAAATTTCGTAAAATCTGGGGGAAAAAAAGGCTTCTTCCTTCCGTTTGTGCCTACAGGGAAGGCCTGGAGTGTAATGAAGCAACAGTTGTTTCCTGCAGGTCCAACTGCCTGGAAGAGAAGGGTCATCATAACCACCAGGAATAAAATAAAAGAGATGAGAGAGGCCTCTCACTGGGATACTTTTTATGAAGTTACACACTTGTTCTCTCCTTGCCTCTGGGACCACGAGCACTGCGAGGAATATTTTAGGCTAAAACAGCTGAAGCAAAAATCCAGGCTGGTGCTTTTTCCAAGTGACTGGCCACGGAGCTGACGGCCAACCTGCTTTAGAAAATCACTTACCTACAAGCATCTCGTCCTGGGGGAGCTCCAGATGAATCTTTCATGAAGATTGCACAGCAAGTTCTGAAAAATTCTTAATATTATCCCAAAATATGGATTCCTGTCACAATCTCAAACCCTGCACTGTGAACTCCTTTAAAATTAACTTCCAACTTCTCAGCTTACAGGACGATGTTATTTTTTTATTATTATTCTCAGCAAGGATGTGCTGCCTGCTCGCCTGTTCCTTGCTTTAGGAAGAAGTGGCTCCTTCTTCTCTCCTCAGGAAGATGCAGGTTTTGCAATAACTCTGCAGCAATTCCAGGTGAAAATGAGGCTTTGTTACCAAGCCTTCCCTTCAGTGGTGGTGGGATCAGATATTTTGGGCAGTAAAATTTGCCTGGCAGTGACTAAACCTGGAGAGGAATGAAGCTGTTTATTCAGAGTCTTTCAGGTGTCCTCAGGCAGAGATAAACAAAAAGGGGAGTCTGGGCTTGGTGAGTCCTTCTCATGTTTTGAGAGGATGTCAGAGTATCAGAGATACTGATACCTGACTTCATTTACTGATACCCGACTTCATTTCTGCATATGAAGCACCTTTATCCTGGCCAGGAGTCAGAGTATTCCCAGCTGGGATTGCCCCTGTTGAGCTGCCTTTTCAATTTTGAGCTGGTTGGTTGAATTGTTCTCTTTTGAAGAATTCCTCACCTTCAAGTGGTTCTTTTCTTCCTGCTCAACTCCTCCGTCAATAATTGGAAGGGAACTGGAGTCTTCCTCCAGGAAATCACTGGAGTCTTCATCAGAATTCTCTTGTGGATGGACAAGCACCAGGAATTTCTCACCCTGTGCCTGGAGAAGCTGTTCTGTGCATTTCTGCTTTATTGTATCCTGTGGGAATTTGGGAAACCCTCCTATGGAGACTGCCTGACACAGAGTCCTAAAACAAGATTAGCCAGACAATGTTGGGTTGTTTGTTTTTTTTTTTTTAATTGGTATAATTGAATCCAAGATCTTTAGACTTGAGAATAGATTATATTTAACCCACTTTCAAGTGGAGATAGGCAGCAGATGTTAAATATTCCATGTGTATGGATCCATCAGTAATTCAGGCACTGCTGAATGTGGCATAAATATTTAGGTGTGCAAAGTGCAGGGAGCTCATTATCTTGAGCCCTGAGCTTTCATTCCCTTGGCACATGTGGGGCAAGTGACAATGTGAGATGAAGCAAGGGCTGAACTCCAGTGTTGCAATGTGAACTTTGAAGATTTAACCCCAGTTTACACCAGTGAAATTGTACATCCGTGTCACACAAAGATCAGGTCACCCTGTCTTTTGCAGGTGGCCTTGATAAAGAGGGTGCAAAAACAGAAATTATCCCCAAATCAGTGAAAGGTGTTAATCCTTTAAAATAATATTCAGAGGGTTTCACTGCCAGCAAATATTGGTTTAATTCCAGTATTTATTAGTAGTTAAAATCTCAAGTGAATGCATTTTAGGAAGTTCTTCTGTAAGAAGTTAACCCTAAATATGGATACATAAATCATAAATAGATCAGTAATCATTATCATAAAAGCCTGGTGCTGTACCATGGTCATGTTGAGGTCTTTTCTCACTGCATTGCAGAACCTGGGTTTGAGAGGAAATTACCATGCTGAGAAACAAGGAATCTTTAAAAATGAAATTAGTGCCAACCCTCATCCAGACCTGGCTTGGCTGGTGCTGTGCCCGTGGCAGTGGAAAGGTTCAGCTCTCAGCTCTGCCCATGGGCACATCATTAATTACCCTGGCCCGAGTTAATTGCTGCTGGAGCTCCATTGTAGCGAGAAGTTCAATGGGAATTCATCTGACCTTCTGTGCTTCCTAAACTCGTGTATTTAATAATATTTTCTTGCATCACCAGGGATTTGTTTTCTCGTAGTTGTTTTCATATGAGGGTGGTATGAGATTTTTCCTGAATTACCGATTTAAGATAAGCAAATTGAGTCTGGAAATTTCTTTGCCCATAGCTAAGGGTTTGCGGCCAAGTTTCATCCTGCTCTTTCAAAATCTGTTCTTTCCATAGGCAATGGCCAGAATTTTTATTTTCTTGGGGAAATAGCATAGGCAGAGATTATGAACTTCCTGGTAACTTAAATAAATTCAAAGAAAATTCACAAATTACCTATGAAACAGTGTTGAAGTGATGTGTGAAACAGCACTAAAGGAATAAAAATAAATTGCTACTGTCTTTCATGCCTTGGTGTTCATTTACCAAGTGAGCCTTCTTCTTCCTGTGAAATCTGTTACAGATGTTTTAAATATCTTCACAGTTTTAACTGTATTTTGGGTAATTCTGAAGGATGTATGGTATTATTGCATCAAATTCTGGCTTAAAAAATAGCGATTTTTATGGACTTCATTCTACTGGTTTGCGTTACCCAAATTCTGTGCCAAGACTTCTGCTTTCGAAAACAATCTCATATATCCATGTTTTCATCCAGTTAAGTGCTGCCTTGCATTAGAAAACAATTTAAATGGTATTTAGCACTAAGGCTGGCATACCATTATTTTTTTTTTACGACTTAAAGGATTCTCTTCAGCATTAATTTGATGATTTAGCCACATCACTTATTTAATTTCAGTCTTGCCATTAATGCCTTTCTCTTACATTTGCCTTGATTGCAAAATGATGTTGTTTAATCATTAGTGATTTTAATATTGGTTTCACTAGTCCAGCTTTAGTGATCTGCACTCTCAATTTTCTTCCGGTTTAGCGCTCATAATAAAAATGTATAAGAGGAATAATAAGTTATTTGTTTTATCTGGGGGCTTGGAGCAGGAGCAGTGAGAGGCTCTGTTGGTACAGATGGGTCTGTGCAGAAAATTGATGAGTTCTGTGCCTGTTAACCCTTTGATTCTGCTCTGGAGCAATAACCTGGGAGGGTTTTGTTGTGTTTTTTATCTACAGCAAAGCCTCACTGGGTCCAGACCATAAAGGATGTGGAAGTTGCTGTGGAGGACACCTTATACTGGGACTGCAGAGCGAGTGGGAAACCCAAACCATCCTACAGGTGGCTGAAGAATGGAGAGCAGCTGGCAATAGAGGTAACATTCTCTTTGGGAAAAGTGGTTCTGTGTGAAATTAATAATGTCCATGCAAACTGGAGAATCCAAAAGTTCCTGGTATTAATCAGAAAGAAATTTTTGATACTGGGTTTGTGTTTTTTGAGAGCATCCTGATGAAGCCTCAAAAGCTGCAAAGACAAATTACGCTGTACAAAAATATTCCAGCTAAAAGCAGATTAAAAAGCAATAGAACCTGAGAAAGAAATGTGTAAGGAATGACTGGAAAAGGAAGTTTAAGACTGGAAAAGGAAGTTTAATAATGTTCTAAATAAAGAACTATAAATAAGGGATGGAGAACTTGAATTATTTTACTGTATTTGCAGCTGGCATTTCATTAAAGGTAGTAGAAAAAAAAACATTTTTCCAACTTCTTGACAAAACTCCTGAAGATTCCTGAGTTTACTCTTGTAAACTGCTTGTTCCAAAGAATGGAATACAAACAGCAACATAACATAGATATTTGCTTTTATGCAGTTAGCATAATAAATTAATTGGAAGTCTTGCATTTGGTGACAGGGAAAAGAGGTTGAACTTAGAAGGTGAAAGGTCAGAAATGCAGAACAGGACCTGATACCCCTTATTTATTGATTTTAATCTCACTGCTTCATTGGAAAACAGTTCAGGTTGTCAGGAATATGAACTCCAGGCACTTTTGCCCTTGGCCAGTCCTTGTGCTCAGCCGTGGCTTTTGGGGAAGAAAGGGATTGCTCAGGTGAATTCCCTGGATGGTTCTGAGAAATGAGCAGAGCACTGGAAAGCATTTCTTCCATCCGTGCTGCCTAAAAGGAATGGTGGTGTTTTGTGGACAGGTTAAATGAGGGAGCACAGAACCTCCCCTGGGTGATTTAAGAGCATTGTTGCTGTGTCATACAGGGTCACTGAGGTAATGGGCTTTTTTCACCTCAGGAAGGACAAAAATACCTTGGGATTGTTCAGTCTCCCCGTTTCTCCAGTTTGGAGAGTCACTGTCCAGCCTTTTGATGTGATGTCAGGGCAGGAGTGTGATTTTCTCTGGAAATAGTGAAGGAATTCTTGGAGAACCAGCCCTGAGGAGACACCAGAGAGTTCTCTGTGTGCAGGGATCAGGTGTTTTCTGCTCCTTGACTGCAATAATCCCTCGTGCTGGGATTCCAGGGAATTCCTCCTTCACAAACATCTCTTGGGCTTGTTCCACTCAGCTCTCCCCTGCTCCATGAACAAATCTTTTCTAAGAGCAGCAGCTTGGGATGCTGCAGAGGAGACCGGGACGTGGAGACTCAGCCTTTTTCCTCTTTGGGGTTGTTTTCTGTCTGTCTGGATGAGCCCCTCGCCCTCAGCTGGGACAGGACCTGGCAGAGAAGGAGCTGAGCTGTCCTGGAGTCTCCCTGTGCTGCCCTTGGCACAAGGCAGGGGAGGGAGTGATTGCACTGGGCTTCCTAAGCCAGGTCCAGATCCAATAAAACAGCCCTTAGCAAACACTTTTGTGCAGGTAGTTTGGGGTTTTGTCCCTTACTGTGTCTCTGGTTTTCCCCAAAGCTGTTGCTCCTTTGGTTTTGTCTTTCTCCCTGGTTCCCTTTCTCGCCGGTTCTGCCACTCAGATCAGTCACTTTTGGCTGTAATTGAGCTTTCCAAGAATAAGCAAGGTGAGGAGACCCAGTTCCTTGCTGGCTCCAAGGCACTTCAGTTTGTGCCTTTGGTTTAATGGTTTGATGGAATTTTTTCTGCACAGTGTTAGAGCTCATTAGGCAAGTGGCACATGCAAAATCTCTAAATAGTGTGAAATGCCAGTGCCATCTGCACAGTTTGGATGCTCTGGTCTGTCTGAGGAGGCTGGTAGTGTTCTCTCTGTATTTCTGGAGAAGTAAAAGGGCATTTGGGATTGCAACTGGGCAAGTTTGAAGAATGACTTCATACACTGCATTGATCTCCATATCTGATCACCATTGCAGTACCATGATGCAGTCATGTCACTTCTTTCAGAGCTGTTTTCATGATGATGCTTTTGCATTTACCCTATTCATTGTATTTATGCTGTCCTGTCTCTGTTCCTTACTTATTTTAAATTTTTCACAGGAAATATATCATCAATAAAGATATTTTTCTTAATATTCAGGGAAGGATCCAAATTGAAAATGGTGCACTTACAATATCAAATCTAAATCTGACAGATTCTGGCAGATACCAGTGCATAGCTGAAAATAAACATGGTGTCATCTCTTCGAGTGCAGAGCTCAGGGTTGTAGGTAAGATGTTCCTTTTTTCACTAAAACACAAACCTCATTATCCCTCTCCACACCCCCTCAGGTTTAACTCACTCAGCTCCTGTCACTGAAATAAAACATTTTTTTGTCAACCTGATGTCTTTATCTGCAGAGCTGAGGAGTTGAGTCATCTGCTGCCAGAGGATTTACAGGCCAATCATTCATTTAAAGCAGAACAGGATAAATTATTCACGAGGGGAAGAGCAGGAATGGGGTTTGGGCAGAAGGATTGAAACCTCTTGAGGGGCATCAGCTACTCTCAGCTCTGTGTGGGGCTCAGGACACCATGGGGTTAGAAACCTCTGTGTGCAGCCCTTCTGGAGCCAGGGACAGCAGTGACATTCAGCCAACCTGCCTGTGCTTGGGGCTGAAATTGTGCCAGCTGTTTGTCTGGGGACTGACACACTCACACTTGTGCAATTTCTCCCTCCAGCACAGCCCAGACTAAGCTGTGACACTGCTGTGTGTTGGGGACACAGGTTGTTTCCTTTCTGGTGTTGATTAGCACACTCTCCTTCAGCCCTGCTCTCCTCAAACACTGATTTTCCTTTCCAAGTTCAGTGTTACTGCAGGGAGAGGCCACCAGCCTTTTCCAAACTCTTTAGTTCATGAAAACTTCACTCAGAGTGAGCTGCACTGTCATTTCCTGTGGTCAGACATGCATTGGCGCATGAAACTGGGAACCTTGCAGTTCCCTGAGGTTCAGTGAGACTCCTGGTGTGGTGTTGATGAGATTGATGAGCTAAATCTGCTGCTTTCAGCAGAGCATCCACTTGGGCAGGTGCTGAGCACTCACTGAGTTCATTGAGTTTCCATCACTGGGATCTTCTGTGCTTGGTTGTTGGGTGCTCACCTCCACAGCTGAGGCCTCTGGTAGCGCAATGAGGTACAAAAAAGGAGGAGAAAATGCCTAATTGCCCAATAGAGGATCTGTCTGCACTAATTAATGGTGTTAATTATGTTTGGAGTCTGAGAAGTGCTCGTGTAAGTGCTGAGTAGTAGCATCATTAATATCCTTAAAAGTGCTTTATTTCACTGCTGCTGCCCCTTCTGTTTTAGCTTCTGCTCCAGATTTTTCCAAGAGTCCAATGAAGAGGCTGATCCAGGTTCAGATAGGCAGCACAGTTGACTTTGAGTGCAAACCCAAAGCTTTCCCTAAGGCCAAATGTTCCTGGAAGAAGGGAGGTGAGCAGCTACGCGAAAACGAAAGGTATCACGTCACCTTGGTTTATTTGTTTTAATCTTACAAGAAGCTTTTGTGTGTCATTTTATGCAGCAGTGTCAGCTGAAGACCCAAACACTTGTAAAGTCTCTCTGAAGTCTGGCTGGGGATTTTTTTACTTGTTGTTGTTGTGGGATTTTTTTTGTTGTGATGGTATGAGAGCACTGAGAGTGCAAATGTGGTGCTTTCTCTTAGGTCAAGGGTCATATTTTGTTTTTCAGTTTCATGTAGAGTTGGGCCTGATTTAGACAGAGCCGGGTACTGATGGAAAACTGGGAATGCAAAGTCTGTACCAAAGCACTAAAAGGCTTCAGCAAAATGCTCTGAAAACGTTGGCAAAGGAGCATCTGAGGTGTGTTACAGCCCGGGGGATGATATAGCTGAGAAAAGAAAGAAAAGTTAATTGGGAGGTCAGGAACAGCAGGTAGAAACATGAAAAGAAAAGGAAAATGCACTTCCAGGTTCTTTTCAAGCAGCCCTGATCCTACCAGGGATAACAGGTGTCATCATTGTTTACGTGGCAGTGGATGTGTTTGGGGATTGTGATTCCCAGGAGAGAGTTTGTGATTCACCCATGCCCTCAGCTATTGATTTCCAACAACATGCAAATGTTTGGGTTTTTTTTCCAGCAATACCCATTAAAGCATTATTGAATTAGTCATAAACTGAGACTGCACACGTGTGCTGATTAAATTGTATAAAAAGGGAATGCAGGGCTGTCCCTCTGCTCTGGAGCACCTTTGGGTTTGCATCTCCGCCACTCTGGGCATTGCTGACATTCCAGCTTTTGTTCTCCATTTCATTATTTACACAGGCTGGGAGTTGCAAGGGGTGAACTGGGGCAGCAGAGAAGCTCCTTGGAGGAAAGGTGTGATGAAGATGGTTACAGGTCTGATTTGGCCTGGATACAGTCAGTGAGCACACTTCAGTGCTCAGGACAGGCTCAGAGGAGCCACAACTGGTTTTTGGGAGTTCACTCTGGCCCCAGGTCAGCCTCTCTGTCTGAGTTAGACCCAGCAGCAGCTCTGGAGGGTCACAGTGTTTGCTGGGAGCAGTGGGGACGGGCTGTGCCTGTTCCTCATGGAACACTCTGGGGTCACACCACATCATTCATGGACAGAGTGTCCAAAGGCCAGACATGAGACTGGGGAAGCCAAACGTGGGTTGTGAGGGAGGATTGCCAGGGCAGTGTGGGGTGATTTAAGGGTTGTGTACCTGCTCCTCTAGGACTGGGTGCTGATTTGTACAAAGCTTAGCCTGGCATCAGGAACCTGCTTCCAAATCAGAAAGAATTCTTCTGGTCCTATTCCTGTAAAACACCACGTTGCGTTTTTCTTTTTTGTAATTTCTATACACAGAAGTTTCTCCCAGAGAGATAAAATTCGGAGAGAGTGCAGTGGAGACCTTTATTTGTTTCATCATGAGGCTGGAGCTGTCTCCTTGTACCCAGAATCTCTAGGCAGTCACCTTTGCCCTTTGCTCACAGGGGTTTTCATGTCTTCTGGTGTTAAGTGTTGTGAAATGTGACAATTTGGCACAAGTTGGGGCATCTGTTGTTGCAGGGCTGGACGTGGTGCCACAGCCTCCCTGGCTGCCTGCCTGCAAGCAGGAGAGCAAAATCCCTTTCAAAACGGCACCACTTGGTTATTGAATGCTTCTAGCCTTTAATTAAACAATACTAATGTATTAAATTAAATTACGACCCCTAAAATTTATGTGAAACTTGTTGCCTTTTGATGGATCTCAATCGGTTTTATTTTTATGATTGCTTTTTATGAAGCTCCTGATTTTGTCCATTTAGGAAAATTCCTAAATAATTTTGTTCCTGTTCCATTTCCATGAAAAGTAGAATGGTGCCAGTTTCATTTGGGGTGATAGTACCAGGCTGAAGAGATTGAAATGAAAAATCCCAAAAATGAATTGAATGTGATGCTGCCTGCTTAGGTTTATGAACATAAATTACAGCTGTGACTTCTGCCAAGTGCAGGTAATTCCAAAATATGACCCAGAGTGTGTATTTTTGACAACATGCTGTAAATGGCTTCCAGAGGAAGCACAATAACCAGGCAGTAATCCTGAATTAATCTGAGTGAAGTGAAGTTGCCTTCGGAGAAGAGCAGAGTGTGGCTCTCTGCAGAAAACCCCGGAGTTCATTACTGTCTGCTGTGAATAATTGCAATCCGTGAATTTCATGCAGCTCCTCAATTCCTGCAATTCAGGAAAGGGTTTCAAATTAGCAGCACATTTTTTTTTCTCAGCCATTAACTAACTCCCTTTCCAGTGGAGAAATCTGGTGGGGAGGGTTTTCTCTTTTTTAATTGCAGCAGACAAGAGGAACAAGTTCCTCCCACAAGGGAAGTCCAGCATGGACAACACTAGGGAGAAGTGGTGGGGAGGCAGAAGTTTTAATTTTAATTACATTCCTTAATGTCTTAAGAAAACTCCTGTTTGAATAATGAAAATAAAGCAAAAATACATAAATTTCTTGTCATCAGAGAACTGGGGTTGCACTGACCACAATGGTTTAGTGAAGCCTCAGAGAGTTTCATTCTGATGGCACTGTTGCTCGTGTTCTTAATTTATTTTTAAATGCTGCTGCTTTTTCCTTACGTAGAAGATTTGGATAATGATTCAGTAAATTTTAATTAAATGAGCTGAATATAGTGTGTGTGTCTTGTGGAGGGGAGGAAATATAATTCAAAATGGATTCATGAGCTCTGGGCTGAGAAATCGCTCAGCATTGAAGAAAGCAATCTTGTTTCTTGTTAATTTTGCAAAATACGTGATTCATTTTTTATTTTTTTTTCCCCTAGAATATCTTTAATAAAGAGAGCTTAACATTAAAGAGCAATGGAGTGCAGAGAGAAGGGAAAGCACAAGCTAACATGCAGAGGGAAAGACAGAAAATGGGAATTAAATTTATTGGGTGCCTGAGACAGCTCCAACCTCCAGCTGGATGAATTTTTGTTGTCTTTTCATCCTCCAGAAAAGGAGGACTAGATGTTTCACCAAGGTTAAATGCTCCTGATGCTGGTTTAAGTCACCAAAACCAGAATAAATATTAAAATAGCTGCGACCCAGACATCACCCCTTCCAAGATTTCCCTAATGTTTTATGTATGTACATGACTTTTAATTTTCAATTTGTACTTGACAGTCGCTGCCTGTGGGCTCTGGTGGGTCCTGAACTCCTCAATACCTGACCAGAAGAGGGTTAAAAACCAGGATTTTGTGAAAATGCTGAGCAGAATTTCACCTTTAAACAAACTCACCTTTATTCCAAGATGTTTCTAAATTTACCAATACTAGAAAAAGATGAGAAGATGCTGCAGAAACTTGACTAAAAGACTTCCCAGTGCAATTCCCTCAGGAAAACTCCAGTTTTAGCAGCTTTTCCTTGTGGCCAAGTGATGGCAAATTAAGGGAGGAAGGAAACAATTCCTGATAAAAAATTGCACTGTGCATACAAGTATTAGTTAATGATTTTAGCTTCCCTGCAGTTTGAATTAGATATTTTTATTCATTTTGTGTTACAATTTGAAATGCTGTGATGTGAAAAGTAATGCATTTACTTACCAGGACTTGCATAGGATTTTTTTTTCTTTTGCTGACTTGCCTGTTAATTAATCTGCTTTAATTGAGTTGGAGTTTGATTGATACATTAAAAGGCAGTTTTGACCCACTTTTCCACCGTTCCTTTTGCACTGAAGTGTTATGAACTGGAAAGGAACGTGTTTGTGTTTATTACCGTATCAATAGGGCTCTAAAATAGTTGCCTTTTTTTTTTTTTTTTTTATTCTGAATAATCTGACAAATGAATCAGGCAGTGATTCCTGAGTTTGGTGATGTCTGATAATTCAGTAATAAAGCTTTGCCTTGGGAGGATGGAGAGTTTGCAGTCGTTAACAGGTGCATTAATGACGCCAGATTTCAGTGGATCCTGAGGCACGTTCTGTCTTCCCTCTCCAAATATCTATATATTAAGAGGTGTCGTTTTTAAATAAGTACATAAAGAGGTAAAATTTCTTTCACTCCAATCAGGAACCCCAAAGTCCTGAAGTTGTTTAATCCTTCTCCCCATCCTGCTGAGCTCAGTGTCAGGGAGTGGGTGGGAGTCAAGGGGGTTTTATTTGACTGTAGAGAAAAAAAATCTCCCCAAACACCAATTTCCCCCCAGTTTTGCTCAGGAATTAGTGAGAAATGATGAGTTTGTCAATGATGCTTTGAGCTGATGACCAAACAGGTCCTAAATCCATCCCCAGCTGGAATTGAGGTGGATTTAGGACCATCACTCTTCCCCATGGTCCCTTTTAAAGGGATAAAGGTTTTGTGCCATTCAGGATGTCAGAAGGGTGCAGAAAATGGAATTTCCATGGAAAATTGCTGGTCTTCAGCAAAATGTTTTGGAGAAGCAGCTGTGGATGCAGGGGATGGCAAAGGCTGGACTGTTATTTTTGTGTGTCACAGGTCTGGGTTTCTCTCCCTGGCAGCGTCCCAGCACCGTGTGTGAATGTTGAATAATTCTAAAATATAAATAGAAATAAACTAAAAGCAGAGCTAATTTGGGGTTTAGGTTTTCCATAGGCTCTTGAGCTGCATTTACTGTTTTGTAATTGGATAAAGTGGAGCATCGCTCTTTTTCTAATTTACCAGTAAAGATTTTATTTCGACTATAATATTTTTCTTAAATTGATTTTTTTTTGCTGTATTGTTTGCTTTTTGTTTTTAATTCTAGAAAAAAGAAAGAGATTCTTAATTATATCTGGGTTTAATAAGCTTTCTGTTTAATTATTTCAGGCAAGCTAGGCTTGCAGGTAGCTCAGAGCACTCTAAAAGTGATTCATTTTAATTAAACAATAGACATTTTCAGGTTTATTCCCTGATCCTGCTTTTTTCTTTGTTTGATCTTCGGCTTTGTCGACACTTGGGGTTTCTTTAGTTTTCTATTTTTTTCTGTTGGAAACTGCATCAAAGTAGATGAAGCCTCAGCCAGAAAGTGCAACAGCACTTGCTTGTAACCATAATTGATATATTTTAACACCCTTTTTTGATGTCATCCTAATTACCTATAAAATGTATCACTCATGTCTTTAACACATTTAAAATACCTATAAACCATATGGCGCAGTTTAATTAATTTTAAATGTTCCCTCTAACATGAAGTGCAGCCAAATATGACTTCAGGAATTTTTTTTGCAAAACAAGTTAATGAACCTCAGGGAAGTCGCTGGTGAGGCACATCCTCCCTTGGAAAAAAAAAAAAAATAACAGCTTCAAATGCCACCACATCAGCTGAGGTACCTGAGGATGCTGTTGTGGTTATAAATGGATTAAACTGCCTGTTTACAGCTCTCTTTTCTCACCCCAATAAGGTGCTTTTGTCTGTTGTTCTAACAGGGTGACTTGTTATCTCTGGTAATTTGCATCTGCTAATTTCATTATTGCAGCACCTATGCCCAGAGGAAGAGCAGCTCAGCTGGCAGCATTGAGAGCTGGAACACCCTTTTTAAGGAAATACAAAATGCAATTTGAGCTAATTAAGGAAAAAAGCGTTTAAGAGTTGTGTATACATTTCTGTACTGTAATTCCGAAAACTCTGTTTCCTTGTAGAGAGCAGTGCAGGAGTCCAAATTCCTCCTTCCACAGGTTCAGAACAGCCTCCATGGGAATTTGGGGATGAGGTGGATTTGCTGTCCAGGGAGTGGGGCAGTGCAATTCCAGAGCCCTGGGGGACTCCCACTGCTGTGGTTGGCATTTAGGGAATGTGGGTTTGGGTGTGCAGGGTAAGATCTCTGAACCCTTGGTGCCCATTTCATGAAGGAGTTTTCCCCAAATTCCAATCTGAGCCTCCCTGGCTGTTCCTCTGGTCCTTGTCACTTGTCACCTGGGAGAGGAGACTGAGCCACCACAGCCTGGGGTCAGGGTTGTGCAGAGTTTATCCCAACACAGCAGAATTCAGAGCTCAGCTGGGATGAGTGACAGGGATCCAGCGACATCATTTTGCCTCAAAAGAGCATTGAAAATAGAAAGAGCAGCAGAGGTGTGTGATGAATTCATTCTTTTTATACTGAATAAAGCAGCAGGTTAATAACGAGGCAGGTGCAAGTGGGCAGGAAAAACCCTCCCAGCTCTTCTCAGAGAGAGGAGGTGGCAGTGGTGCCACTGAGGGTGAAATTTGATGACATTTGCTGCCTTTTCAGCTGGTGTTTCCCCTGAAAACCGAGCAGGACTCCAGCTGATGCAGGCACAGCTTGGCCTGGAGAGGGTTTTTTTGCTGCTCTGTTCATCCTGTAGCTCAGTTCAGGGCATTTCCAAACCACCACCCAGCCAAGGTGTTGTGCTCCAGCTTGGGGCCTCTCAGATGGGTTGATGGGATGTGAGAGAAAAGCTCTGAAGCTCTTTTGACTTGGGCATTATCAGGAAAATCAACTTCTTGTAATTACTGGGGACGTTTTTGTGTATATTCAGTTATTTTGCTGCTGCAGGTTGTCTTGGGGTTGAAATCCCTGCAGCTGTGGATAGAACAGATGGGAGGACAAGAAACAGGCAAAGAGGGAGTCAAATCCACCTTAGATCCCCCCAGAGCTGCTGTCTAGGATGTCACCTCTGCTGTGGGGACATTCCTGCTCCTCTCTCCCTGTCACTGCTGTGGGTTTTCTTCTGTCCCCATCTTCTATAAGCACCTTCCTGGTTTTCCATGCTCTGAAAACTTGTGTGGGGTGAAGGGAATTTTCTGTCCTGGAGATCCTTCCATAAAGGAAGTTGATGAACAGTCCCATGGAGTTGTCATGGTAATCACAGTTATTTCAAAGTTGCTCTGCAAGATTGCTTGAGGTAAACAACAAAAGAGCTGAAAATTATTCCAGTTTCAATTGGAGCAGCTAAAAATGATGGCGCTCATGTGGGATTTCTCTCTTTCACACACACACATGTGCCCGCATCTCTTTAAAAAATGGTTCTGCTGGTGTCCAAAATGGTATGTCCAAATAAGTGGTCGTGTTCAGGTTTGTTGTGTGTCGTCAGTGGATGATCACACAATTTTCAAATTTTGATTGTCCTGGTTTCAGCTGGGGTAGAGCTCACTTTCCTCTTTAATTCTCAATACAGTTTAATATGTCTGAGATACCAGTAAAGCATTGAAACATTCTGTCTACAAATTCTGCCGCTTTTAAAACCTCCTGGTGACTTTTTTTAGGATCACACTGTTGAAGGATGGAGGACTGAGGATAGCCAATGTCACCAAGGGGGACGCTGGCAGCTACACCTGCCTGGCCACAAACCAGTTTGGAACAGCCAGGGGCTCCACCAGCTTGATAGTTACAGGTGGGTGAGCTGGGACACAGGGGCTGGAGCTGGAATTGCAGGCTCAGGAGCGATGTGGTAGAATGTAAAGAGTATGAGGATTTATTTATTTAATGTATAAAGATAAAAGGATAGCTGTTACAGCTCTTTTTTATTAGTTGAAAAGACGCCGAGGGAGTTTTCTGTCTTTGACAAAGATATTTCTCAGATGTGAGGGAGTTCTGAACACTTCCCTCCCTCCTCTCACTTCTCCAAACACTAAATAGTGCAATTATGCTTTTAAGTTCGTGGGGGTTTTTAATTTGTTATGAAAAAAACATGTCAATCAAAAAAAAAAATCTTCGAGGTAATTTTATATGCCAGTCGAAAATCTGTTTTGCCCAGAAGAGGTTTAAATGCTGTTTGCTTATGGAAAAAGATGTGGTGGAAATTCCAGCTGCAGGAGAGCATTCAGAGACTCCATGGGCAGCAGAGCACAGCCTTTCAAAAGCAAATTTTATACAGAAGTGTTGTTCAAAGGGATCCTTCCTCCAAGTCATCCATTCCTGGCTGCTGGTTGAGATACTGGATGAAAAGAGCCAGGAGTTTCTGAAGTTTATCTGAAAAATGTCTTCTCTCATCATGTTTTTTTTCAAACATTTTAATACCTGAAAGATTTCCCAAACTCAGAATTATCTAATATCCCAGTGCATTACAGATCCTGTATATCTCATAGGTCCAAACAGAATTATTTTGTTCAGTGAATTAACAGCTTCATGTTTCCAGCCAGTCCTCCTAAATGATTCATGTCCCTTTATATACAAATAATAGAATTATAGACAGAGAATTCCTAGAATTAAATTTTATTTCAAAAATATTTACAGTAGCTGAATTTTTCCTCTGTTAATGTGATTCTGGAATAACAAACAGCTGCTCTTAATGGCACTATTTATGTTCTGTGTGATGCATGGACCCAAATATCCAGTGTGTTCTTCCTTAAGTGGATTTCCTCCAGTTTCTGGGGTTTATTAGGGGTTTATTTCTGGGGTCCTTCCCTTACTCCCACCTCTTCATCTGCCCAGTGGCTGCTGCTGCTTCAAAGCACAGTGGGATTGCTGAGAGCCACCTGATGCTGTTTTACACCACAATGACACAGACTCCGTCTTCAGAAGGCTAAAAATGACTCCTTTATTTTTGGGATGTGTCTTCTTTTTATACTAATTTCACACAGACCAATTTGATTGGTGACACAAAGACAAACCTCTTCACTCACATTGGTCAGAGCAGAGGGACATCAAGAAGAGTTCCCCCTTAGGAAAAGAATGTAAACAATTTGCAGTTACAAAAACACTTCTCTTGTTTACAGAAAATTCCCTGGGAAAAGAATTTCAGAAATCTAAACAATCTCAGGCACAAAGCCAGGGGTACACTCCCAGCTGTGGGATGACAATTCCTGCCTGTGGGTTCAGCCTGCTGGAGTGGGTTGGCTGCACCCAGCAGGCTCAAATTCACCTTCCCAGTGCCCAGCAGCTCCTGCTGGGAAATGCAAGGGCACAAAGCTCCAGGCAGCATTCCCAGCCCAGCTACATCTTTGGGAGTGGCTGTCACTGATCCCATCCCAGGAATACAGGGAGGGGGATATCAGGGACAGGCAAAGCTCAGCAATGCAGAAAAAACCCAATAACCGATGTCTGTGCTCCCTGCAGAGCCCACCAGGATCACCCTGGCACCTTCCAACATGGATGTGACCGTGGGGGAGAGCGTGGTGCTGCCCTGCCAGGTCCAGCACGATCCCCTGCTGGACATCAGCTTCACCTGGTACTTCAACGGGACCCGCACAGACTTCCAGAGGGACGGCTCACACTTCGAGAGGGTTGGAGGGGTGAGCTGCAAACTTCCCTTCCCTTCCCTTCCCTTCCCTTCCCTTCCCTTCCCTTCCCTTNCTTGGTAATACTGAGAGTTACTTTATCGCTGTTAGTATAGTCAGTTAGAGGTGCCTTTTTGACTTTGTGGCTAAAAGAGTGACGATAACACACCAGTGTTTTGGCTACTGCTAAATCCTGCTTGCCCCCTCCCCTTCCCTTCCCTCATGCTAAAAATTAAGATGATTCTTTTTTGAGAATTCTCTTCTGTGTTGAAAGGAAATCCTCCCTTGGCCCAGCTTGCTGCCCATCACTCATTGCTCATGGGCCCTGTGTTTTACACCTGAAGTTTTTTAACTTCTTAATTCCATTTCTACCTGATTTTCCTCAGGATCACGTAAAACACATCAATGACAGATAAAGGAATCTGACAAAAAGAAATTGATCATTAGGGATTTTATAGACTATGGACATTCAGGGGTTTTGGTTTTTTTAAGCTGTTGTTTGTGTAAAGAGGAATTTGGGCTTGTCAGTAGAAAGCTTCACAGGTTACCAAGAGATCTATGAAAATATTTGATGGGCTTTTTATCACATTAATGTCAGTGGAATATTTCAATCTAGAGTTACATGCAGGTCGTGATGAGTAGATAATCCTAAATATTTTCTGGGTGAATAATCCTAAATATGTTCTAAGCTTCCAGGTACAGAGTGTATTTATTAAATGAAAATATCATTGCAAAAATATCTTCAGCTTTCTTGGTTGGAAAATACTTTTTTTTTTTTTTTTTTGATGGATACATTTCCATGTACTCATGTCTGGGAGGCCTGAGGTCTCTGACATCTTGTAGTTTTTGGGATATTCTGGGAACAGCACCTGATCTTCCAGATGGTTGGAAAACTGTGAGTCTGTCTTGCTGCTTTTTTGGGTTTTTTTGTTATCCATATGATTTATTAAAGAGCATGGCAGACCAAGCAGATGCCCCAATTCTGAGCAGACTTACCCCAAAACTGGGGATCACCAGCCATGTCTGGGGGTCGTTCTGCAGGCAGGAGAGGCCTGAGGGATTCCAGCAGCTGCTGCTGCTGCAGGGGATACTCTGTGTTTGTGTTCCAGGCAGCTGGGAAGGGAGGAAGGGGATGTCACTGTCACCTGGGCTCGTCCACCCTGCCCAAGGCAGGGATGGGATTCCCCCGTGGAAAAGGGTCTCTGCTGCCTCCCAAACCCCTTGAGGCTCTTTCCAACCACCCCACAAATAACTGAAATCCACTGTTTAGATTTTCCTGGGGTTTATTTCAAGTCAAAATTCTGTTCTGTTTGGAGCCCCCCCTCCCCTCTGTTGAGACATCTCAAATGAGTTTGCTGAAATCAGTTTGTGTAGGACATGATTTGCTCGGCGTTGGGCATTCCCTGAATATCCACTTCCAATCAAGGAGATGGATTTTAGATTGCTTTTGACTCAACTTTTTAATTTATTGTAAGCAATCAGCGCTGAATTGTCCTGCAAACAACTTCCATCTGTGCTTTCACAGAAGACCAGGCACACACACATGGAAGGGAGTCAGGCAGAATTGGCTTCAGCTCCTGTTGAATAAAGAACTGAGACATTGTAATGCTGAAACAAAGAAAAATAACCAAATGCTTTGAAAGGTTCATGGTTTTTTCCAAGACTAAAATAAACTTTGTGTCTTTGCCTCTGTCCTAAACTACTGTTTGCCCATGAATCAGTGGCCAAAACAGCTGAAAAACCCCGCAAATTAGGGTTCTGCCCTTGAAGGAAATGCTGCTTCTCAAGAAAACTAAAATTTAAAAATTAAAATCTGACCGCGGCGTTTTTCACCTGGAAAATTCAACTGGAACTGAGTTAAGGCAGTAATTCAGCTGACACAAAGAGGAGTTGTTGTGGTTTTTTTTAAGAGAAAGTGTCTAGCAAAGATTTAATATCAAGTTCCCTGTTCAGAGGTGTAGAAAACAAACAGTGCACGAGGAGCCCTAGTGTGATAGGAAGTTACAGTTTCATTCAAGTTTTATTTCTGTTTCCCATGATCTGGGAAATAACCACATGCTGTGATCTGAGGGAGAACAACAGGGGAAAAAAGACTAAAGATTAAATACTCAGTGAATAGCAAAGAATAGAACTTGGGCTTGTAAAATGGGAAATGCAGCCTAGAATATGCAACCTTTAAATGAAAGTGCTCACAATAACCTGGAGAATGGACTGAATTCAACTTCGTCTTTTACACACTTGAGCTCCTTAAAAATCTGTCATGGTTTGACTTACAAGTTCTAGATACAACCTCTGAATTCTGTCTAGAAATCAAATTGGTAATGGCCACAGAAAACACATTTTTCTCTTTTTAGGGCTTTGAGACAAATGGGCACTGGGATTTCTGGAGGCTCCAGGCAGGAGATGCATTCTCAGTACGAGCTCTCCATGTTGGAGTTCATTTCTCCCAAAAAAGGGACATTACCTCATGTTCTTTTGGGAAAATGCTTGTAAAATGGGAAATTCAGCCTAGAATATGCAACCTTTAAATGAAAGTACTCACAATAACCTGGAGGATGGACTGAATTCAACTTTTTCTTTGACACACTTGAACTCCTTAAAAATCTGTCATGGTTTGACTTACAAGTTCTAGATAAAACCTCTGAATTCTGTCTAGAAATCAAATTGGTAATGGCCACCAAAAACACATTTTTCTTGGACTTTGAGACAAATGGGCACTGAGATTACTGGGGTTCTAGGCAGAACATGCCTTCTCAGTATGAACTCTCCATGTTGGAGCTCATTTCTCCCCCAAAAAAGGGACATTACCTCATGGATTTTTTAGGAAAACACTCCCAGACAAGAAGCATGGAGCTGCTGATGGCCAGTAATTTGCTACCCTGCAACACGGCTTTTGAGCAACTTCACTTTTTTGGTGGATTTCTTTTCCCTTTGCAAAGAAAACATTAGACTTTGGGGAGGGGTATTTGCACTGATGAGTGTTGTGTGTTCCCCCAGAGTGCCTCGGGGGATTTGATGATCAGGAACATCCAGCTGAAGCACAGTGGGAAATACGTGTGCATGGTGAAGACAGAGGTGGACAGCGTGGCCTCTGCTGCTGATCTCATCGTCAGAGGTACAGCCCAGCCCACCCCCAGGATCCCCTTTTCCACCTTGATTTATATTTCAGGCTCTAGATATAACTGGTGTTTGATGTTACAAACCAATCCATTGGCTTGAAGAGTGTGATGAATGGCTGTGAGTTGGATGATGTCATTCTGACTCGTAGCTAGGGAGGATTGCAGCTCAGGTTTTGGGTGAAGCCTGATTTTTCCCAGAGAAATGAGGAGCTGGAGGTTGAAATAGTGACTGCACATCTTTTTTTCACTGCCAGTTCTTCAGGTCACTGCCAAGAGGGACCTCACTGGCAGCTCTGAGGCAGTGGGAGTTGTTACAGACTGAAGTGTTGGGGACTCCAGAATCCTTCCTGTGAAATGGGCAATTCTGCCAGAGCCCAGGAGAAGCTTTGTCCTGGGGTTTAAAGCCTATAATGGAGGATTATTCCTTTTCATTCCGAGCTGGAATGCTCACAGTTGAGCCAGAATTGTGGCTTTCTTTGCTGATGCTACAGCTACATTTATTGCAAGGTAAAAGCTTTGATCTAGAAAAGCATATTATGTGATCAGCACTTACTCAGTGTATTTTAAAATATGTCAGATATTTTCTCATTGTTAATGCACTATTACTCATTTCAACCCCCTTTGCTGGTGCAGGTGAGATAAAACCAAACATTCTGGCCAAGAAATGCTCAAAATGAGGATTTTTCCAGAAGGCAGCAGGAAGTTTGTCTGAGCGAATTGCTGCTTGGGGTGCTGAAAAATTGTTCCAGTGCCTTGTACAGTAAAGAAGTTGTAGGTTAAAAAAAAAATCCAGACTACAGGGATGTATCTGTAGATTAAAGAGGGTATTTAGGACTAAAGGAAAAGACATTGCAAAGACAGAGGGATGTGCTGAACGAAGGTTCTTGGTATAAAAACCAAAACCCTGTTCTGCCCTTCACAGTATTTCAGGTTGAAATTATCAGAGTTAAGTTTAGTGGATGTAAAACCAGAACTACAAGTGGTTCTTATTCCAGTCTAAATTGTTTTCCTCCTCTCTGAGGAAGAAAAAAGGGGAATCCATCCTGCTGGAAATGATTCCCAGGCTGCTTTAGGGCTTTACCTGGTTTCCCATCCGGTTCCAGGCTCTCCTGGGCCCCCTGAGCACGTGAAGGTGGACGAGATCACGGACACCACTGCCCAGATCTCCTGGCAGGAGGGCACAGACAACCACAGCCCCGTGACCACCTACACCATCCAGGCCAGGACCCCCTTCTCCGTGGGCTGGCAGAGAGCCACCACAGGTGAGCACAATTCCCAGCCCAGGGAGTGTCTCTGTGTCTTGGTTTGGAAAGACAGGTGTCTGCAAGGGAAAGCTGGAACTTCCCTTTGGAATGGAGAAAGTAAACCCTCTCGCTCTGAATTATTGCAATTTTGTAGTTAAGGGGCTTTCAAGCAAAGATATGAGAATAGGAATTACAGTTCTTTACTGGGAATATTAGAAATAAAAATGTAATAGTACAAAAAAGCAAACGAACGAAAACAACTGACAGAGTGAAAACACAACCTGACACCATGTTGGTCAGGGTGTTGGTGTCAGTCCAGTCAAGTCCTCCTGGAGTGACAGATGTGGTTCTGTTGGAGCAGAGAGGATCCTACAGGAGCATCCAATGGTGGTGAGATGGGTCTGGTTTTCCTCTGAGAATCCAGTGCAAACAGGCTGTGCTGCTGTTCTGAATGCCAGGTTTGATCCAGGTGGGAATGCTGGGCTCCTCCCCCTGAGTGGAGCATCTCCCCATGGGCTGATGGAATTGTCTCAGCCCTGCAGTGAGCCTGGATGGGCCGTGGACAGCAGAGATCCCCTGCAGGGAGGATGGGGCCTGGAAAGGATAAAAAACTCTGCCCCACCTGGTTTAACAGCTGGCCCAGTAACAGCAAGACACCCACCCCCTCTCCCCCTGGAGTTATGAGGAATGGGTTGTAGAACAAGAAAAAAAACCACCTCCCCAACCAGTTTGAAGAAATGACATTATAATACCATTATAATATAATATAATTATAATACATAATAATACATTATAAAACCTACTTTTGGTTACATTTTGCATATGGCACCGTGTTCCTGAGTTTCCTTTTCCTTTTCTCTTCCCCAGTTCCGGACGTGATCGACGGGAAAACTTTCACAAGCACAGTAGTGGATTTAAATCCTTGGGTTGAATATGAATTTCGTGTAGTTGCCACTAACAAAATAGGAGGTGGAGAGCCTAGTTTGCCCTCAGAAAAAGTAAGAACTGAAGAGGCAGGTTAGTGGGTCCTTCTATTTGTTTTTAATTCAAGAATCTTGACTATTAACCAAGAAAAGGAGTGTTCGTATCTTTAGCTCTTTGCAAACAAGCTTGGAAATGCCATTGGGTATAAAAGCCTGTCACAAGTTTGTTCATATTTTTCCATTTAGCTGTGGGACAGTTTGTGTTGCATTACTGAACATCACAAAAGCATAACATCTAAATCCATTTAAATTGCATTTACTGTGCCAAAATCTGCCAGTTCAGGCAGTGCTGCAGAGTCTGAAGGTATTAATGGATGGAAAGAAGTTAATTTTGACAGGGATTTTTCATTCCTGGTGTTTGATCAGTGAAATCCTTCCATGTAACAAGCACGTGGCTCAGAAGAGCACATCAATTATAACCCCAGGTCACTTGGAATGAGGCCATTTCCCAATTTATCTGCATAACATCCCTGGAAATGTCCAAGGACATGGAATTCTGAGCAACATGGTCTACTAGAAAGTGTCCTGGAACAAGATGATCTTTGGGGTCTCTTCCAACCCAGGCCATTCTCTGAGTTCACTCTAGAAAAAGTAAACCTTGTCTCCAGTTTTCTGGAGTTCCTTAACCCAGCAGACGTGGTGTGACCTGTGAGCTGCTGAGGTTCTCCAGGTGCTCAGGGAAACCCCAGCCTGGCCCAGGGAGGGATCAGTGTGGGTCAGGGCTGGGGCTCTCCAGTTCTGCCTCTCCTACTCCAAAAACATTTATTTTACCCTGATTTCAAAAGGAGTGTGAATGTGTGTTAAACTCAGAGCGTGAGGGTGATGTGGTGTGTTCTCTTGTCTCTACTCTGTGCAGACATCTCTGCCTTTCCTTCCCACAGTTCCCGAAATTCCCCCGTCTGAGGTCAGCGGGGGAGGAGGCAGCAGATCTGAGCTGGTCATAACCTGGGATGTAAGTTTGCTGGGGACAACTTTTCTTTACAGAAACTTCTTTCTCTCTTTTCTCTCTGCTCTCTCTGAGTCTCCCTGGCTGCAGCAGCTCCTCCCCTGGGATGTGCTCATGCTCTGTAGGGCTGTGTGTGGTGTCAGCCCTGCACACTGGCCTTGTCCCAGAGTCCCTGTGCTGGATGGAACCCCCCTGGGAGTTCAGACTGGCTGGGATTGCTGCTCTTCTCAAACAAATGTTAATGCTGAAAAGGAGGCAGGATGGCAGGGCAAGAGGGATGGTAAAGCCAGAGTATTGGAGTTTGCAGTGCAGATCTGCAGTTCTTGCTTTCCCACCATTAAATCTGGATGCTAACCAATACACTTTATATGATGTATCCCTTTTTTAATGATTTAAAGAACTGTTAATATTCTCTTCCTAGCATTGACTGCTCTGTGTGGTTATCTAATCATAATCACATCAGAAGGAGGTTTAAGCCACTGTATGAAGCTGGTATTGGATTCTCTAATAGCTGACCAAGCAATTATTCATTTTTTATGAACTGTGGATTGATGAAAGAAAAGTTGTATTTACTGAAGAGTGTCTTGAAGCAGAATACTTAGTGAAAACCAGAGATCATACCTGAAAGTTGTTCTCTTCTTGAAATGCAAACCTTAAAAAAGGTTGAAGGGGGCACATTTCACTCTTCTGTACTGTGGGATTATACTTTTTTCAGACCCAGAGATGGGGCAGCTGAAAGCTTTAAAAACTTTTATTCCATTTTCAGTCTCATGTGAAGGGTGAGACAGTACAGGTGTTATAATTCACTCCATCACAATCAGAAGCTAAGCTGTTTCCTAATTATAACCCATTATAAGCATTTTTTGGCTATCAGGTTTTGCCACACAATGCTGGTAATACCTTTAGGCAAATCATCTAAAATTATCCCTGGTGGGTCCTACAACAACGCACCTTTCACAGTTCTATTTCTCCAAAGTATCCAGTCTTGTTTGCTTTGAGAATTCTCTACAAATCCATTTCCTACATTGTACCAGAGATTAGGATCTCACGATAGGGGTTGATAATAGGGTTGAGCTGAGGGTTTGATGCCAAGCTCAGTGCCAACCTCACGCCCATGAGTCACATCCATGAGTTCCTCCCTGCCCAGTGTCCTGACAGCCCTGTGCTGTTGTGTCCCAGCCGGTCCCTGAGGAGCTGCAGAACGGGGAAGGGTTTGGGTACGTGGTTGCCTTCCGGCCCTCGGGCACCACGACGTGGATCCAGACCGTGGTGACGTCCCCAGACACCCCCAGATACGTCTTCAGGAACGAGAGCATCCTGCCCTTCTCGCCCTACGAGGTCAAGGTCGGGGTCTACAACAACAAGGGAGAGGGGCCCTTCAGCGCCGTCACCACCGTGTTCTCGGCTGAGGAAGGTACATCCTCCAGCCTCTGGGGTTTTTGTCTTCTTTTCTTCCTGTTACAGCTGGGATTGACGCATGGGAGATGCAGTGTTGGTGTTTGGGCTCAGTGTTTATTAATTCTTACCTATAGCACAGTCTCATGAGTTGTGAGCTCTAACTAACAAGGTGGAAAATGGATGGCTCTAACTGTTTCCAACGTCTTCTTAAGCATAAACTATCCAATAATGAGGTGACACCTATATTATTTATACTTCTGACCCAATAACTGACCACCTGAGGACTGCTATATTGACCCCTTCAACCAATTAGAAGAAACCACCCAAACCCATGGAGAAGAAGGTGAAAGAAGGACTTAGCCTAAACTCTAAATCCTCCATATTGCTTTATATAAATTACTGTATATTAAAATCTTAAACTCATAAGTTTTTCACATTGTGATACCACACAATTCTGTTCAAACCACACACTCACAACCCCAGTGCTGTCACTCAATTTTGGGAGCCTGTTCCATGGCCTCAGGTGAAATGCAGTGTTTGCTTGAGGGTCAGTGCTTTTTAGCCCAGAAATCCTGAAATTCTCAGCCTCTGGGATTCCAACAGAGCCATCCCCAAACCCTTCCAGCAGCAGCTCAGGGGGGTGAGGTGGGTTGGGATGAGGAGCCAGGCTCATTCCCACAGTCACCTCTCCCTGGTTGGTTTCCCCACGCAGAGCCCAGCACGGCCCCCTCGGGAGTGTCTGCCACCAGCCTGTCCTCCTCGGCCATCCAGGTCTCCTGGACAGCCATTCCCTGGAAGATGAGCAATGGAAGGCTGCTGGGCTATGAGGTGAGTCTTGGAAATCAAAATGTTTCGATGAATCAACCCTGTTTGTTAAATAAAACCCCACTCCTCTTTTTAAAGGGCCATGGGGCAGGAGGGTTGTTCAGTCTGCAGCACAACCACAGAGAATCTCCCCAAATTTTGCTCTTCTGTCCCACCTACAGCCAGAAGGACAATTTTTTTCTTTGTTAAGAAAACCCCCAGAACAAAATTATTTTTTGCTTCTTGTGCTGATAGATAGTCATGTGCCTGATGTAACTCCAGACTAGCATTTTTTCAGAATTGCATTTACTTTCAGAGAAACTTCTTTGTAAGGTACATTTTTCTGAGCTTAACTTGTTTCCTTCTTAATGAAGTAATGGTTTTCCTCTTGTCATTCTTCAATTCAAGCAAGGTCTAATATTTCAATTGCCTTTTTCCTGCAGTCACACTGAAAAGAGCAGCAAGCGTGAGAAGCAGATGGATAAGAATAATTTATTTTTGCACAGTAAACATATTCCTGAAACTTTAATGTATTTCTACCTTTCTCAGCTGAAGGGAAAAAAAAAAAAAGCACTTAAAAGAGTTGAGTGGGTCAACAGCCCATTCCAACAGCAAGATTTAAATGGTTTTGGTTTTTATCTCCTAGGTCAGGTACTGGAATAACGGCCAAAAAGAAGAATCTTCAAACAGAGTAAAAGCAGCAGGGAACGAAACATCAATAAAAATCACAGGGTTGAGGAGCAACTTGGCTTATTACACAGCTGTGCGTGCCTACAACAGCGCCGGGGCTGGGCCCTTCAGTGCCACTGTCAATGCCACCACCAAAAAGCCACGTGAGTACCTGTCGTGGTTTGAAAGCAAAACAAGTAAGAGGCTTCAAGTCAGAGATACAATTTAATAAGAAGAAAGGAAAAAAGGTAAAAATAAAATACAATGAATGCAATAATACAAAGGACCACTGACAGAGTCAGAACACACCCTGAGCAGGGTGGTGGGAGCAGTCCAGGTGAGGGGCTCTTCCTGAAGCAGTGATCCCACAGAAAGGTCTGGGGGCTCTGCTCCTCTGGGAATCCAGTGGCTCAGGGCTGCTTGTCCTGTCCCAAATCCCAGATTCTCTCCAGGTGGGAATGCTTGGCTCCTCCCCCTGGGCATTGGGAGCATCTCCCAATGGGATGAGGAGTCGTGCAGTGGGTCCTTGATGGCCCATTAAACAGAGAGAGCTCCTGGAGGGAGTTCCCTGTGAGTCCTGGGCAAGGCATTGATGGGCCATGAGCAGAAGAGCCCAAAGGAGGGGCCTGGGAAAACACTGCCCCACCTGGTTCCACCAGCTCATGGGGATGGGGATGGAATAAATACTTTGTGTACATCCTACACTACAGCCCAGGACAGTACCTCAGTTTGAAGTGGGGACAGCCACAAATGGTGTGGCAACACTTTGGAGGGGAGAGGAAAAAAAACAGTGGCATTCCTGGGAGTCACAGTTTTGAGTGGCATGAATTTTTATGTGGTCAGATAAATCAAGCACAGAGCTTCAGCAGGGTGAGTAAACCCAGCCATTCCAGGGGAGCCTAGAGAAGGTCTGTAATTTCTGCACAGAGCATTTCTGATGCTGCTAATGACTGGGAGAAATTGAAAAGAAAAATCTCTGTCATTTAGAAGGGAAGGGAAAAAAAGAAAAAGGAGAGAGACTTGTTGAATTTTTCAGTGTTCCATAACATATTTATAACCTCTCTGGGGCATGGCTTTTGAAATGCAATGAACCTCATGGAGTTCATGCAAAACAATCCTTCATGTCCACTGTTTCCCCCTGAACAAATTGCACACGAGGCCACTCTGCTGCTGCAGAGGAGAAATTAAGCTGGAGAACTGATTGTCAGAGGCTGCACTAATTTCTCTACAAGTGGAAATATTTTTAGTGTGCTCCTCCGTTGTAGTGCAGCTTGGAAATCAGGGTCATCAGTCTTGAAGTGTTTCTGTCAGAGGCACAAGAACAGACAGTTGAATCTGTCTGAAGGGTCAAATTCCTTGCAATAGTCATTAACATCCCCTGAGCAGACGGAGCTGCAGCATTAATATTATGAAAGAAACTAGTTTATCAGAAATTATTGTATGCAAAAATGAATGTCAGTCTGCCAGTGAGGACTAAACCAACTCAGATTTGCCAGGGTTTAAATGTATTATGTGCACAGTTACCATGAACTGGCTGATCTGGAGTGATTCACTGCCTGCAGCCTGGACAGGACATGGGAAAAGGAAATTTTTTTTTTAATTAATCAACTTTGTGGCTGCTCCATTAGAGGTGGTGGTGCCAGGCTGGTCAGCTCAGGAATTTTCTGTCCTTTTTTACTGTGCCCCCCACTTTTGGGGTGTATGACAGAGAGCTGGACAAGCCTCTGATGTGTGAACAGGATCAGCATCAGGCCCTTGGGCAAGTCGCTGCTATTTGGAATAATTAAAAAGGAAAATTAATTGCATTATGTCCATAGATCTTTCTGGTGAATAAGGAGAGCAAAACCATGTAATGTCAGTCTGAAGATTTTGATAAATTGGTTGAATGGCTGAGAGAAATAATTCTCCGTGCTACTGCAGCAGAAAGTGATTTTTCATTCAAATGTATGATTTTTAATCAATCCCGATTTGTAATTTAATTTGAGTATTTGTGATTGGTGTGAAGGATTTGCATTCCCCCACAGGACCTGCCAGGTACATCTCAGAAACTCTTGCCATTATCAAGAAATACAAATAGTTCAGTTCTGCTGGCAGGGTATTTCAAAATGGAAATTGAGCCTTTGACAATTAAAATATCTTTACTTTTAAATTTGAAATATGCATGTGTACAGCCCAGAATAACAAGTGGAGGTTTAAATATTGCTATGCAAAACACCAGGTGGGTGGGGAAGACTTGCCTAAGTTGTTACAATTTTTTCATCTTTAGGAAGTCTTGAAATAAAACCCAGAGTTGTGTCCATCAGCTGTTAATTCTGAGCAGTGCTGCTGTGTGAGAGCAGCTTTCAGCACCTGAGAAATCCCTGCAGCTCCTTGGACGTGTCCTGACGTGACTTGATGGATCAGGACCTGCCACAAATGAAGTCCTGAGCACTGATTGCTGGAGATTTTGGTGTCTGCAGCAAACTGAGCCTTCTGAATCCCACAGACAGAGGCTTAGAGTTTTTATAGATAATTACTCTTTTTTTTCTTTTTTTTTTCCCATGTCATCTTAATATTTTGTTGTGGATTTCAAGGATGACTCATTTCCTTTGAAATTCAGCTGTAATATCCCAGTGTGAAAACGATTCATACATGCTGTAACACTTCATTCTCAGGAGTGAAACTCTCTCCTCTTGCATTTACAAGAAGTGGTTATTATTAGAACATCAGGTTAAATCTTCCTCAGTACATAGAATAAGACCAAATAGTGGGGAAGAAAAAAAATAGCTGTGGGTGGTTGGTTGACTTTGGAATAATTTATTTTTTTTAAGTCTCACAGGTTTTTTTTTCTGTTTTTTTGAGTATAACCAGGTGGATTTTGATCTGACTGCTTATGGAAAGCAGGCAGGGAACTTCCTGTGTAAAAGAATTGAAAAGAGGAGGGAGGAAAAAGGAGGAAAAAAACCCCATAAGCACATGGAAACAAGTGTTCAAAAGCACTTTCAGTGCTTAAAGCTGGAGCCTCCAGTCTCAAAGCACAGCTCAGTCCACCTAAGCAGCAGTTGCCTCCACTAGGTGACAGCAACAGTAAATTGTTTTCCTTAACGCATTTAGAAAAGATTTTAATCATTGATTTGTGTCACTGCAGGACCCATTTTCTGGGAAACCAACCTGAGGTATTTGAAGAGGTTTGTACTTCCCTGAAAGCTTGGCAGCTCCAAGGTCCAGGAGCAGGGCAGAGCCCAAGGTGTGCAGCTGCTTTGCAAATAACAGCCTTGGGTTGCTAAATGAACAAAAAATCCTTGGCCAAAGCCCACTTTTGGCACAGGCTCAGCTCAGAACCACAACTCAAGTTGGAGGAACCAACAAAAAAAACCCCTTAAAATATTTTGCATAACAAACATCTTAAAGTAAATCAACATAGTGGATAAATTTGAACATTCACTGAGACTAAATTTGTCTAACGATCTATTGTGAAGAATTTTCTTGTTCTTGGCACTGTACTAAAACTAGAAATTGTCTGTTACCATCATTAGAGTTTGTTCTAATTAATCACCCGTGTCCTAAGGCACATGCTTCTGTCTGGCTGTATTGAGTGAAGGACCAGCAACAGATATTTCAGCTTCAGAAACAACATTTTTTGTGCCATTCTGGCTTTTTTCCTTCCTTCTGTTTTTCGAATTTAGCCTCTGAACCATGACGTGCACAGAGAGGAGCTGCCTGTGCATCCCCAATGTAATGGCAGGCAATTACCTGAGCTGGTGAATCAATCACCAGTGCCAATGAAATTAAAGTCGTGCTTTTGTTTGTGTGTCTGCAGCGCCCAGCCAACCTCCAGGAAACGTGGTGTGGAATGTCACAGACTCCAGGGTGATCCTGAGCTGGGAGGAGGTCAGAGCCATGGACAACGAGTCTGAGGTCACGGGCTACAAGGTCAGTGGGGGCAGAGCTGGGAACAGTCCGGAGCTGATATTTCTTTGTCTCTTTGCACAATGTCACCCCTAAACCATTTCACTGGGATCTCCTTTTTAGGCATTCTAAATCATATTCTAACAGTGTCTCACCATTAACATACCCTAATCCCTTTTCCCTCCCATGCTGGCATTGCTCAGCTCTTGATATCCCACCCACACCTGGAATTTAGAACATTTGAACATTTAACCACATCCATAACGCTTATTTTAAATGTGTAACACTTAACCCAAATGCATAAAACTTTGAAATAAACCAAAAAGATTTAGCCTGGTGGATGTAGCTTCCATTGCTGGCCAGATATGTTTATTATATTTATTATATATATTATGTATTTATTTATTTATATATA